>CM062834.1:6002126-6505299 GCA_031772345.1 Himalopsyche anomala
AATAATCAATAATTGAAATTGACCGGGATTTGAATGATTACCGACAATATCTGATAGCTAGGACGCGGCTCTTTAAATATGTACTTAAAATGGTTTCCTGATTTGATTTGACTAAAGTCTTTCTATATTATTACCATGTATTAATAACCTTCTACTGAAATTAATGGTAGCGGTCCACTAACAACGTATGTTCTATGTCAGGGGTGGCATCCAAAACATTTTGACGTGTACAGAAAATATGACACAAAATTTGTGGAATACGTCCTTTTTTCTTTCCAGAATCGATATAAAAAAATAAACCATATTTGTAGTAGTTCATTATAATCTATTTGAAATCAGAGCCAGTTTCACTTACCTCGAGTATTTTCATTAGTTGACAGTGCTTGCAATAAGCGGAACTGGAAGTAAAAAAGTGATCGTGTTTTTATATATGTATACGTATGTATGTCGGTTATGTGCATATGAAATGATTATATGAACATGTCATGTTGTGTTTAAAATAATACATTTAACTAAAATAAGCTTAAAGAATCGATTCAAAGATCCCCCTCTGAAAATCTTAAATTCTTCTCCAGGGAGAAATTCCCCACCAGTTGGGAACCCCTGGTTTAGTACATAATCGATGTCTATCAATTGAAAATATGTATAAGTCGTTTTTTTTATAAATGTTAGTAGAATTTCAAATGTACAGCAGTTGTATTGAGGTAAGAAATGACGATAAATTCGAACAGATAAGTAATTTGTTCTCACAAATACCTTCGGTGAAGACATATTCGAATCATAAGGATTGATTTAAAGCACAACCCTTTTCCCAAGTTATAACCAGCAACCGAAGTGGGTGTACTCGTAGACTTTCGATTTATTTCATGAAGCTGGTTGGAGTCAATATCGATGTTAATATAGAACTCAAGAGTCCGAAAAGAGGGGCACAACATATAAGTGTGTATTGACCTTACTATCTAGGAATCAACAAATCGCCTTCAGGAAACTTCAAACGACGCAGAGGCGGAGAAAACACGCCCACGTATCGTGTGTAAGGGGTAATAATGTACTCGGTCAAATGTTTTATGAGATACATCAACTTTTGTTTCAATCGAAAACTTTTGTTTTACATACACTGCTATAGAAAATCGTGTTTTTGTAGCATGATGAACATTCTAAAAAGATTTATCGCCAGTGCATATTCGTATTTTTAATACAGTCAGTTCTCGACTTACGACGGGGTTTTGTTCCACCACCTATTTCTTACCTAGGTCGAATTTCATACAAAAAAATAATGAAATGATATACATAAATATTGTGTGATACGCTAGTGGTATTTATTTCAAAATTTGTACTAAAAGTAATATACATGTATTTATAATATAATAATAATAAATAATATGTATTTAAAAAGTTATTCTTTGGTGTTTTCATCATCTGTGCTGATATCCATCCATAGGTGTCTCAGTGATTGTAGTAGTGGGGTTTGTTTTTTCACAAACATATTTTTTGTGTAAATTGCTTTTTCTTTTCTTTAGAAATTTCATTTTAACGGGCAAGCACTCGCTCGTTAGCAAGCACTCGCTGAATCAGGCGGTGCCTTCAAAAATCTATCAGTGTCTGGTTCCATATTCTCAAATTGTTGGATTCCATTGTTGATTTGGCTAAAAGCTGCAGCCATGTCTTTAAGCACAATTTTTTTAGGTAGTTCGTTGTGTTCATCTAGTTCTTTTGATTTTTTTCTGTAGCACGTTCCTTCTCAATTTCAATCAGCTCTTCAACATCATTTTTTAAAAGTTGAAATATCACTGTCAACTTCCAGATTAAGTTTTTGAGCAAATTGTACAATGATATTCGTTACTTTTCCTACTTCATTTTCTCTCTTAAAATTCATATTGTTATTACGTTTTAATAGTTTGCTCCATATTCCATTCATTTATGATGTCGATACATTTGACCATCCTTTTGAGATATTTTTAATTGCTTGAATGATGTTGTAGTTTTTTCCAAAATACTCTCAATGTCTGGTTTTTTCTATTGCTTTGATTGCTTGAGAAAAAGTAATTCTTAAATAATTTATTTTCGCATTATTTTTAAATTTTTTATTTTTTATTTTATTTTTTAATTTTGGTTTCCGTCGTAAGTCGAGAACTGACTGTATTATATATTTTGTAACCTTAAACATTCAACACCAGTTAGTTGGAAAATGCAACACTAACGTTGAAATTTTCTTACGAAGACCGTATCGACATTGAATTTGGCAATAACTTATATAAAGTCGTAAGTCAAGGGTTCGTCCAATTATGTTTGAGCTTAGAAACTCATGACCATTAACTATAACTTTAGATCATAAACACTTTAAGAAATTCTTTCCTACTAAAAAAAAATACACTGCATGAAAAATACCTATATTCAATTCAGCATAAAACAAATATTAAACTTAAAAGAAATTATGTCACTTTGAATGAATAGTTTCTAAAAAAAATGAATACTATACTACTACGCATATTGACATAATATTTACATGTTTAGTTGCCACATGATCAATAAACAAATGAAAACAAAAACGAAATATCGATCATTCATTTTTTAAATTTCGACTGAAGGTGCTTGGTAAAATTTCAATATTAAATTTGAATCGTTTAAATTATGTACATTCTCACAGATTTTGTCACTAACGATCCGGGTTTCGCCTTTCGGCATCTTCAGGCGTTCAAGTGCACGGATGGACTCATAAGAGATGCCGAAAAGCGAAACCCGGGTCGTTAGTTGCAAAATCTGTGAGAATGTACATAATTTAAGCGATTCAAAAAAATCGATCATTCAGTTATCAGCGGAACTCATTGCCGCTCACATCTTTTGATTTTGTCATTTTTACAAATATTTATGGAATCTATCATAATTACATTCTACGAAGCTAAAAACATTGTTCGCTATCAATATATAGATATTTAAATATTTGTTTACCGTTTCGCTAATAATGAATGTCTGTGTCAAATATTTATATTGCTGAGATAAACCGTATCGCTTCATTTGTAGTAAAAATACACCGAAGGTATGAAATAAGTAAGTCATTAAATTACATGGAAGCATTTTAGTTGAGAATTGTTTGGAATAAAGTCAGGTGGAAGCAGCTGTTTTACTATCGCTTTAAATTTTTATTTATCCTAAGTGTAAACACCACTGATACCATTATTGGTTCGCTTGCTTTTTGGATACATCTTCTGAAGATTTTTTTTATTTCTGGGGCATGTCTTTTAACGAGTTCGTTTAAAAATACATTAAATCGATCAATACAGGTGTCTTATTTCAATTTAATGTTATTTCAACTAGAATCATTTGATTACGCCTAAAAATATAATTATGGTTTTATTGGTGATAAATTATGAGCATTTGTGAGTTTATTTCTTCAAACGCTAAGAAGACACTCATTCTAATTTGACCATATTCACATATTGTCTGCTGCATCAACTAGGGCCACCAAATCCCGGGGTTTCGTCCAATTTTTTGACCTCGAAATCTCGGGATTGTAATAGTAATAATCCCGAGATTTCGGGATTGATGACAAATGCAAAATACTCGAAAAGTTGTTGAAAATAGGCAACCAGACAGAATGTTTAAACTGGCACGAGAGCTAAATAAAAAAGTCTTCGAATTCGGTAAATTCCTGGGATTTTGAAATTGGCCAGTGACCGAAAAATTTTGAAATTCCTGGAAGAGTTGAAAAACAAGCTCTCATATTTTTTCATTTTAGAAAATCCGTCAATTCCCAAGATTGGATGCCCTAGTATCAACATACAGTAGAACCTCGATTAGCCGGACTAATTGGGGATGAAGGTAGTCCGGATAAGGAAAAATCTGGATAATCGAAAAAAATCATAATTCACACGGAAAGACATATACAATCAGTGAACATCATTTTTATTTGTCTAGATTAACATAAAGCTTTAGTATTAAATTATTTCTAATCAAGAAATTCATTTATTAGTTTTTGCTTAAATAATCTAGCTGTTCTTTTTGAAGCTGCCAAATCGCGAATACTTTTAAGACATATAAGTTATCCTAAGATACACTCTTCTTGGCTCTAAAACCACTTCATGGCGACATCTAAACACTGAAAATCCTTAGGATGAGCAGGACCAATATCTCTTTCTTTGCATATCTCTTCTTTATCTTCTTGATCTTGCTGAGACAAATATTTCCTTAATTATTTTCACATCATCCAAAATTTGAAATCCAAGATCGTTTCAATAAAAAACATAATAATTACACTAGTATCAAAATAAGTTAAATCTTAAAAATCGGTCATGAAAAACTTATTTAAAAAACACTTACTGTGTACTCGAATGTTTTAAAACATTTCCCGAGCTTGGAATTAGAATGGACTGTTTACCTAAAATATTTGTTTATACAAACGAATCGTGGAAACAGAAATAAGGGAAATTGGGGTCTAAAAGGTTGATGTCGTTGTTTTAATATAATTCTCTAAAGTTTAGTGGGATCGAATGCGGATGTGACAATTTGACAGGTTTCTAATTAAGATTAAATACGCTCAAAATAGAAGCCTGCGTTTCCTCTGAGGAGTCAACCATTCAGACAACTTAAAGAGCAAATCGATTAAGCTTGAGGTAGTCGCTTCTTTGTTTGCGAAAGTAATAATATCTTTTTAATTTATTCATGCAAGTAGCATTTTGATATAAACGAATATCGTTTTTTTTTGTGGAGCCTTTGAAACGGGGTCTACATTTTCTAGCTATTTTATTCGTAGGTTGGGTAATTGTATTGTATTTGAGGTAAGTACTCTCTGCTAGTGGCTCGTATTGAAGAAAGTTACCTACGTATACTAACTGTAGGTGTCCAGTAAATCAAGCGGTTAATTTTTATCAGAAATTGTTGTTCATTTTAAGTAACTCTTTGAATATAATATAAAGATCACTTTTTAGGATGTTCTCTGTCAATACTCGGTGGAAAGACATAATATTAAAAAAAAAACACAATATTCCTTTGTATTTATTTCCGCTTTATTTATCAAGATCAGGACCGGTTTCGCTTATGGTGAGCATTGGCAACTGACCAGTTGAAAATTCTCGCCATGAGCGGACCAGTCCCGATCTTGATAAATAAAAGTGGAAATAAATGCAAAAGAATATTGTGTTTTTCAATAAAATATAACAATATTATGACTACGAATTATTTATTTGAACTCTTTCTGTTATAACATTTCCATTAGTAGTCGTGAATAATTTTGTGCTGATGACATTGAGAATAATTGCAATCTTAACACTCATTCGTATGTAGGTAATTTTACGTTATCAAAAAATTCTCACGTCTTATTTCAATATATTTTCATGAAATTGGTCTCTCACCACCGGAACCTTTTTTTGTGATCTCGGGATTCACAACATTCCCAATCATTAATTTTAATACAAAACAAATACCTAGCCTTACAGCTAACGGCGATGGTGACATATTTCTTTTTCATAAACCACAGTTGCTTGACATCATTGGTAAAAAAAGTATTTTATTAACAGATTCCGGTATTATATATATATTGGCTCTGTTATAGTGAATCCAGAACGAAAAAAACGCAGACGCTTGATATTCAATGACATTTTGCGCGCGGTGGTTTTGTTTGAAAATCATATCGATGCGATGTTTTCTTGATCCCATCGCAAACACGTATCCGGTAATGTCAATTCTGTTTGTTTCTACATCGACATTTTTATTAATATAACACGTTTTGTATTGTTACAGGTAAGGATATCCTGCTGTCCGCTGCACATACGTGACCGCAATGTCGCAACTTTGCAGTGTTGATGAAAGTGGTGGTAAGATAAGAAATATAGAAATATCTACGAAAATGTATTTAAACATTAAATACCGGGTTGCAACAACGCTTGTATATTAAACGAATTATTCTGCAGTCTTGTTACTTCTGAAATAATATAATCGCGCATCGCGCCGTGTAAAATATAAACAAAGAGTAATTTAATTTAAGAACAAGACGAAAGTAAATCTCAGTAGGTGTTATTTAAGCCAAATTTTAAAAGAATCAATTGACAATTTCTTTGGCTGTCCACTAAACAGCGATCATATTTATTTTCTGTACAATGATGTCTTGATTGCATATGGTTTACATCTAACTACCGTTCAAAAAATCTGTCGTCATATATGCTTTTTTTAAATCTATGCCGCTTCCAATGTGGAGAAAATGGCCTCCTGATTGAGGTATCTCGATACAAGTGTTTTGTACGATAAGTGTTTGTTACTCAAGTCTCTCAACCTCTCTTTTTTGAAGATAGTAGGGATAGAAAGATAAGGCTAGGGACAGGACGAATGGTTAACTAATCGCTCTCACTACGTCTATTTATTCAAGGATAGGAAGGGTGAGAGGGACATCTCAAACACACATGCCTTCAAAAGAAATCAATAAATCTATCGAAAAAATGCTGATTGTACTGGGACTAGAACCTGTAAGATACCACACAGAAGCCAACAACGCCAACCGCTGCGCCATATTACCCAATATACATGAATGAATACAGAAAATAAAAAGACACTAAGTCCCATTTTTTTCTTATACTTATTCTTTTTTTTTTCCTGTTCTCATATTTAATACAACTAGGGCTTATAAAAAACCGACTTTTGAAAAAACCGGTTGTTGAATGTCAATATTGTTCGAAAACCGGTTTTATTCGGTTTTCGAAGTTTTACAAAAAATGGATAATTCAATTAAAATAGCGAGAAAACATTAATTTTTTTATGTTGTTTAAATATATACATAATAATGCACAACAAGAAATTATTTGGTGTTACTCTTCAGAAAATATGATTTAAGAAAACACAAAATGTCCACTGATCGTTTTGTAACAAAATTTCCTGATATCGAAAATACCATTTCGCTAAGTAATGATGTGGAGCATATGGTCTTTAAGATCAAATCAAATAAAACATCCAAATTTTCGGTCATTTTTTTTATAGACTCGTTGATGGAAAATTCGGTACAACCGGTCGCGAAGTTGAAAAACCGGTTTTTAAAAACCAATAAGCCCTAAATACAACGATTAAATGGAAAAATAAATGATTTTTACACCAAAAAAATGCCTCCACAAGGTGCCTTAATTTATTTATGACCACCTAAACATTTTTTTAATCTTATCTTGAACGCTACACTTATTTCCAATTTACGCACGAGCACTCGAATCGTCATATGTGGACTTTCTTTGGGCATTACCATAGGGGGCTTTGGCATTACTGATTTAGATACACGTTCATAGCTTCTTCTAATAATTAAATCTAGGTTTATTATTAAATCTTTATAACGAAAACTATATAGCATAAAAGAGTTGTTTAAAAAAATACTCATATTAAAATATAAATCTAAAACTAAGTGCCTTGATAAACAAAATATAAGAACCGATTTTATTTTAGCTGTTTGCTAAATATTATTTCAGTTCAAGATTATTTAAAATTTCAACGGTTCTGTGGCGTGAGAAACACAAGATAAGCTAGATACTTTAATCAAATCATTGTATGCAACCGTTTGAATAACTGTAGAAATTATTACAAGATCTTATTTTTTTACAATTCAGTTGAATTTCTTAATTGATGACAGATGAGTGAAAAAAGATTCTTTACTTTCTAGCCAGTTTTACTAAATGTATCTTGATGAAGTTTTGTTCACGAATATATTGAATGCATATTAATGTAACTTTGAAGGGTTATAATCTATCAAGTATATGAATATTTGGAGTATAAATATTTATGTGCATCAAAGTAGAAAATAATGCGTGGTTCCCTAACATACAACGCCCATGGATGGACCCCTTCTTGTAGCAAAAACCCAAGTGAAATCGCTCTACATAACTGCATTTAACTTTGAAAATCATTCGTACTTAAGCAAACATTTGCGAAAGTAGTTGTCTGGGGATGCCTCTGAAAGAGGCGAAACACGTGTCACATTTTGTAACACAATACGTGGAATAATCTAAGTTATTTTTATTTTATATTAAAATGAACATCCACAAAGTTACCGCCGAATCCATCGAAAGTATAAATACAGGTTCACTTATCATTTCTCGTATGTTAAAAAACATCAAAGGAAATATGTGGAGTAAAAAACGAACATTCATTTGTAAATATAATATAAGCGCTGTCGTTCTTTCACATGGGTTAGTTGGCATGCTAATATCTGTATGGATGAATGAAGAAAAATCTCTGCTAACTCAGAGAACATAAGGTATGTATACTGCATTTTTTGTTTTGATATTTTTTTTATTTTGTAGTATGATATAAGTGTGTATAACAATTAGATTCCCATAGTTTTCTTAGGTTAGTTTTGTCAGCTTTAATTTTGTTTCCGCGTCATTATAAAAATATTCAGAAACCATTTTAATCCTGAAAATATCCAGATATTAGGTTTTCTATACCAAAAACAGACGACGTATTGCAATCGCTAGATTTTACCAAATAACCACACCCAAAAATGTTTGTAGGGTAGATGTTTTGCATGTCACACTTCAGGAATGAGATAATACTTCTTGAGGATTCATTTGCGTGCAAAAACTAAGAGTTAACACTTAAGTACCGAAACGTCGAAAATAGGATCTAGGAGCGACAGTAAAATTTGCGTAATATTTGCATTGTATTTATATTGCAATCAAATTTAGCGAAAGGTTGAAATATAATAATAATTTTGCAATGTAAATGGGGTGCATTGCATAGAAACTCAGAGTTTGAAAACATATAATTACAATTTTGAGCAGTTTATTTCACACTTGAAAAGGTGATTAATATGTAGTCAAATTGCGATTCCGTTTTCTTGAATAATTTAAGCTGAAGCTAACTTTTTTATTTAGAAATTCATAGATAGTTTTCAAGTAAAATATGTATTTTTCATTTTCGATTTATTTATGTGAGATATTATTCTAAATAAATTAATTCGCGTATTGAGAGATTTTAAATAATCTTATAAGAATGTGTTGCAAATATTGCATATCTAATTTTAGTTTTAAAATATTAATAGAAACCGATAGAAAATAAAATATCTAATGACCCGGAACTAGATGGTCCATGACCAACATACATTCAGTAACAACTTCTAATAACATAGTATGAAATATCGGCATCGCAGCTAATTTTTTATTTATAGGATTTTTGTAAGGTGTTACTCGTTTAATTTTTATGAAAAATCCCCTTGAAGTATTTTGATCGATTTTCAACATATATAAGATCTTGAACGCTAACGCCAAATTCGCGCTATACCCTCAGGGTTTTTGAGCTTTTTTGTTTATTAGTAATCAACAGTAAAATAAATATGTATAGACAATAATTTAAGTTTATGCCAACTCATATTCGGCGTAATTCACGGCAGTGCAGCCGACGTTGTAAAGTTCTGATGTCGAATATTTTCATTCAAAATTTGCTTACCTGATAGTTAGATTGTCAATTAGGGAATTCAATTAATTTATGTAAGCTATCAATATAGTTAGGTAATTAAAATTTTGGGTTTACCTAATTTGTCAACACTTTACTAATGAGGTAGGGAGACATTTTTATGCGTATATTCGTCTGTTCACAGCTTAGAATATCAATTTTCCTGTGTGAGGGTGTCAAAGAAAAGATAACTCGCGGTTCGTTGTCGTGTCACTCGGTCTTTATTTGGGTCCAAGTTATGTCTATTTTTTGACAAAATTAATTACACCCAGAGTTTGATGGTGAATGACGCAGCGATTAATATTCCGAAAATCTCTAATGGGGAAATTGGATTTTATTAATGACACTTTTATTCGTTTTTCAAAACTGTCAAAGCCGAGAATTTATGAATGTTTTTAATAGGTATTTCATAAAAAAAATTCTCGTTCATAACACAATTTGGATAGCAAATGATTGTTTTCCGTATCAAAAGGTTTTTTAACTTGATGTGTTCATTTTATATGATTATCGTTCTATAACATCTATATGTTCATACTGATATTCTTTCTGCCGTAAATTATATAATGTATTTAACTCTCTTAGACAAAGATACTTTCATCACTTTTAGGGTGTTCACTGTCAATAATTGGTGGAAAGGCATTATATTAATAAAAACACAATATTACTTTGTACTTTATTCAACTTTTTTTAAAAGGTCAGGACCGGTTTCGCTCATTGCGAGCATTGTCAACTGATAAGAAAAATATATAAACAATTCAATGAATTATCAATTTTATACAATGATTTATCAATTTTACTTTATTATATACAGATAAGTATAGTCAAACTTCGATGTAACGGACAAGTGCAGGTCAGGAGGTTTTCGTTAAAACCGAACGCCCGTTATCGATAATAGTACAATAGGGTAAGGGTTCTTTTTCCATCTTATATTTATTGAGAAAATAAATAACATAATTCTTTGAAAGACAATGTCGGTGAAGTTTCCATAAACATTACAAATGGTATGTCATTTTAAAAAGTTGAATGTGGCTTAGCTCTTGTTCAATTATCGGTCTGAACGCGTTCAAACAGGTGCAGCTGTTGGACGATCAATCGGGTGGTGGTTTTTCGATTTTATTATAAATTCTAATAATATGTTTTATTTATTGATTTGGCATTTACTTGGTAGAACTCCATTTTAATAGGATACAAATATCTAAGTATTTCAGTTCTACAGTTTTTTTTTATATATGTTATACGTTGATAGCTATTTCGGCTTTCGCCATCGTCAGAACTATGGTTTAAACGTAAATTTGCTCAGCTATATATACTGGCTAAGAAGAGATACACAATGCATCATACTATTCACTCGAACATACAAATTAAAATTCTAATTACAATATTGCACTTATTAAATGTGATTTTAGTGTTTCAAAGAACGATAAGTAGTCTGGGTTTTTTAAAAACCTAAATTAGGATAATTTAAACTGATATTTATAACAAATTTAATGTAGCATAATTAATTATAAATATCAATTGCCGACAAAAAAGTATAATTCTTAAAACCACTCACTACTCAAATCTTTGGGCATTCCCATGAGCTTATCCTTTTCGCCAGCAATGGCTTTAGACTCAGTGATACATTTATTTATTATATAAACACGAAACATTAATTTACTAAGCGTCAGTTCAGGTTTATCCGTGCACTTGAACGCCTGAAGATGCTGAAAGGCGAAACCCGGGTCGTTAGTGACAAAATCTGTGGGAGTGTACATAATTTGAACGATTCAAATTTAAATCCTGTTATTTTGATTCAGTACTCCCATATTGCTTATTGTTTTACGAAACACTAAAGCCATTGTTAATAAATTTAAAATAATCTTTTCTATATATTAATAGTCGATAATGTCCGTCCGTCCGTCCGTCTGTAAATTGTCCCCGATTTTCCCTCCCCCTCCTCCGCCCCAACCCCGCTGTCAACCATTTTTTTATTCATACTAAAGAGATACTTTTTTCGTTTGTATATTATGGTCGCGATTTCGCCTTTTCGATGACGTCAAGAAAGACGGTCCCCCTCCCCCCCATCCTGCCCCGCTGTCGTCATTAATTCATTTCTTCATTTTTCTCTGACGTCATGAGTGAATTTTTGAAATCATGACATTTTTATTTTATTATGTGTAAAAACAATTAATTTTCAAAAAATATTCTCTCAAGCTGTGGGATTCGATACCATGCCCCAATTTTCATGCGCGACGTTCGGACACCTAACACACTGCTCCACAAGTCCAGTTGATGGTTACGAAAAAAAAACTCTATTTAAAGTTTTAGTTAACTAATAATGACATCTGTGGGTGAAATCTTGCACTAAACGAATTTGACCGTTCTGCAGCGTTTTGAGAGGCTATATAAGGCTGCTCAATTATATATAATAATTTAATATATAATAATTTAATTAACTATTTATTTATATATATACGAAAAATGGTTGTTAGCAAGCTTAAACATTATTCCAAATATTAAATAATTTACGAGGTCTATTTCTGCTAATACGAAAAATAGTTGTTAGCAAACTTAAACATTATTCCAAAAATTAAGTAATTTACAAGGACTATTTTTGCTACTATGAAAAATGGTTGTTAGCAAACTTAAACATTATTCCAAAAATTAAATAATTTACGAGGTCTATTTCTGCTAATAGGAAAAATAATTGTTAGCAAACTTAAACATTATTCCAAAAATTGAGTAATTTACAAGGACTATTTTTGCTACTATGAAAAATGGTTGTTAGCAAACTTAAACATTATTCCAAAAATTCAATAATTTACGAGGTCTATTTCTGCTAATAGGAAAAATAATTGTTAGCAAACTTAAACATTATTCCAAAAATTAAGTAATTTACAAGGACTATTTTTGCTACTATGAAAATTGGTTGTTAGCAAACTTAAACATTATTCCAAAAATTAAATAATTTACGAGGTCTATTTCTGCTAATAGGAAATTAATTGTTAGCAAACTTAAACATTATTCCAAAAATTAAGTAATTTACAAGGACTTTTTTTGCTACTATGAAAAATAATTGTTAGCAAACTTAAAAATTATACCAAAAATAAAATAATTTACGAAATTTCTGCTTCTAAGAAAAATGGTTGTTAGCAAACTTAAACATTGTTCCAAAAATTAAGTAATTTACAAGGACTATTTTTGCTACTATGAAAAATGGTTGTTAGCAAACTTAAACATTATTCCAAAAATTCAATAATTTACGAGGTCTATTTCTGCTAATAGGAAAAATAATTGTTAGCAAACTTAAACATTATTCCAAAAATTAAGTAATTTACAAGGACTATTTTTGCTACTATGAAAAATGGTTGTTAGCAAACTTAAACATTATTCCAAAAATTCAATAATTTACGAGGTCTATTTCTGCTAATAGGAAAAATAATTGTTAGCAAACTTAAACATTATTCCAAAAATTAAGTAATTTACAAGGACTATTTTTGCTACTATGAAAAATGGTTGTTAGCAAACTTAAACATTATTCCAAAAATTCAATAATTTACGAGGTCTATTTCTGCTAATAGGAAAAATAATTGTTAGCAAACTTAAACATTATTCCAAAAATTGAGTAATTTACAAGGACTATTTTTGCTACTATGAAAAATGGTTGTTAGCAAACTTAAACATTATTTCAAAAATTCAACAATTTACGAGGTCTATTTCTGCTAATAGGAAAAATAATTGTTAGCAAACTTAAACATTATTCCAAAAATTAAGTAATTTACAAGGACTATTTTTGCTACTATAAAAAATAATTGTTAGCAAACTTAAAAATTATACCAAAAATAAAATAATTTACGAGGTCTATTTCTGCTAATAGGAAATTAATTGTTAGCAAACTTAAACATTATTCCAAAAATTAAGTAATTTACAAGGACTATTTTTGCTACTATGAAAAATAATTGTTAGCAAACTTAAAAATTATACCAAAAATAAAATAATTTACGAAATTTCTACTTCTAAGAAAAATGGTTGTTAGCAAACTTAAACATTGTTCCAAAAATTAAGTAATTTACAAGGACTATTTTTGCTACTATGAAAAATGGTTGTTAGCAAACTTAAACATTATTCCAAAAATTCAATAATTTACGAGGTCTATTTCTGCTAATAGGAAAAATAATTGTTAGCAAACTTAAACATTATTCCAAAAATTAAGTAATTTACAAGGACTATTTTTGCTACTATGAAAAATGGTTGTTAGCAAACTTAAACATTATTCCAAAAATTCAATAATTTACGAGGTCTATTTCTGCTAATACGAAAAATAATTGTTAGCAAACTTAAACATTATTCCAAATATTAAATAATTTACGAAATTTCCGCTAATACGAAAAATAGTTGTTAGCAAACTTAAACATTATTCCAAAAATTAAATAATTTACGAGGTCTATTTCTGCTTCTACGAAAAATGGTTGTTAGCAAACTTAAATATTATTTCAAAAATTAAGTAATTTACAAGGACTTTTTTTGTTACTACGAAAAATAGTTATCAAACTTAAACATTATTCCAAAAATTCAATAACTTACGAAATTTCTGCTATTACGAAAAATAGTTGTTGGCAAACTAGAACATGATTCCAAAAATAAATAATTTACAATTTAAATACTGCAGGGCAGGGCTGTCGATATACGCCCCCAGATATATTTCTTTTACTATCAGAATTTCTGGATTATTCAATAAATAGGTTAGTAATTTATTTTTGACGCCTGTAAATTTTCTGACTACTTAAAAATGCAACAAAAATCCCCCCGTTGAGGTCAACGGGCTTACAGCTAGTTAATAATAAATATCAATTTAAATTATCCTAATTAATGTTTTTAAAAATCCCAGATTGCTTATCGTTCTTTGGAACACTAGAATCACATTTAATAAGTGCAATATTGTAATTATAATTTGAATTAGTATGTAAAACTGAATAATATGATGCATTGTGTATCTCTTCGGAGCCAGTATATAGTTGAGCAAAATTTACATTTAAGCATAGTTCTGACGATGGCGAAAGCCGAAATAGCTATCAACGCATAAAATATAAAAAAACTGTAGAACTAAAATACATTGATATTTTTACTTTATTATAATGGAGTTCTACCAAGTAAATGCCAAATCAATAAATAGATATCTCATTGTTTTCTTAAAACTTGATTTGGGCGTGTTTGATCCCAAGTACCTCATAATATATATATAACATATATGTACTTGCTACGAGTTCGCTACAAAAATACCTACAATGATGTTGTTTTACATTGTTTTCTTGTTACAGAGATTCATTGAGTAGAATTAAACAAAACAAAGGATTTTCGAAACTGAAATAATGAGCTTCGATGTTGGCATATATTTTTGTACTTAGAAAGTAAAGTTTGTTTGTAAACAAGTATTTAATATATGCTTATACCTATGTCTTGATTTTCAAGAAGAAGGTAAAGAAAAACAACAATATTTTTACCTTTCATGAGGAAATCGATGATTTAATTACTTTCTTTCAACTTTACTTCTAACTTTAACAATCTGGTGTCGTTTTGCATTTGGAAATTTCACTTGTCAATTCACTCGGGAGAAGCCAGTCTCGACTATCGTTAATTTTATTGTAGGAAAAAAAACATTCTACAAATTTTTAAAAGCGGTTATTTCTCAGATTAAAAGAAGGAACTCAGATGACAAAGCAAATGGAACTGTGTAGGAAAATTTTAATTAAACAAAAGATACCCCAAGGATTTCTTTCGCATATTCAATAACGTATTTTGTATTTTATTTGGAAATTTCTCTAACTTCAGTTATTTTAGAATGTGTTTCGTTAAGGAGAAAATCATTCCGTACAAAAAGAAATGTTAAAATTTCTTTTAACAAATGTAGCAAGTTAGATAACATAGTTAAAGTAATAAGTTAGCCACAGCTTACATCGTTATAATTGCTCGTTTAAACATTCTTTTCTTCGACTGCACTATGAAGTTAAGGTTCTTTCTGCGGTTCTGGTCCAAATATTTAGAAATTTGATTATATGGAATTTTCACTGAAATCACACTTTTGGTATAAACATATCTGTATTTGTAGTAAACTTCTTTTTAAAAAATTAAAACTACATTATATTATAGTAAGTGCGCGGTAGCTCCCTCTTTTCATTTCACAACCACCTTCTACTATGTTAACTCTTCAGTTGTCAAAAACAGATAAGTCGACTTTTGCAACTATAGTGAGAATTGACAAAGTCGATCATTTCTGACGTCATATCTGAAAAAGTATTTGATATGTCTTTAACAGTGTGTTAGAAATTTTTTCAGAGGTAACATACATACATATATGATATTTTTTTCAAAACGAACTGTTTTTCTATTAAGTAATACATTTATATTAGGAATCATTTATTAGTAAAAAAATGGTAAGGTAATTTAGTTTATTGTGATTGATTACAAAAATAAATTCACCAAACAAAAAAAAATACCAAAAAACATAATTATTATGAAAAACACTGTAAAGGGACTAGAATAGAATATTATCTGCAAAATTTACATTATTTAGATCGATGACACTAAACAACGGACTAACGGATTCGGCTAAATCGAAATCACATTAACTCTTTCCTCGACTTTCATAATTTCGACTTTTTCGGTTTTCACTTTTTTGCGGATTTTTCGGTTTTTACTATTTTGCAGTTTTTTTCGTATTTACCGATTTTTTCGCGGTGCACTTGCTATAAGCTCGTGGTGCACCGGTTAAGAACCACTGCTCTGTACAGAGCTGGCTCGTGTCGTCTACAAAGTGTGCGGTGCTCACATGCACTGCATTAAAGTTTTACTACCATCCAATCGTATAGTCCTAGTTTTGCGATGCGCCTTCTACACTGGGTCATGCCTCGAACATCGAATGTATTAATTAGGTTCTAATGATATATTTTGTTTCTTTTTACTGTCTTTTATTTTTGAATTTCTTGTTATTATGAAATCTTTTATCCGCTTCTGTGTATTTCGTTTCTGGGAATCGGGTTAAAGAAAATAGTTCGTGTAAAAAATTAGTATAAGTTTTTTTTTGTGAACCGTGTTATTTCAAAACCGTTTAAAAATGAGTTAAGTGTGTGTAGAAGTTTGGGCCCTTATAAGCATTGCCTGACTGCTATGAGGTAGCTACGCAGCTGCAGTTGAAATACCTGATACCTGGATATTTATGTGTGCATAAATATTTAATTTCACTCATCCTATCTCCATTGTTTTTTCCCCAATACAATATCAGTTTCGTTTCGTTGATAAAATTGAATACAAACCAATGCAGTAGAGCGTCTAAGGGTATATAAATGAACCTATAGTATTCTACCCTGTAGGCAATTTGATCGATTTTAATTTTTTCTCAAATGTAAAAAATCCGGCAAGTAAAATAATAATGGAGTATCCAGCGACCTCTGTGCCCTCTGGCACTGAATCACCAAACGAGATTTATCGTCGAATTGTTTACAATTTCGGCGGCCATTTCTCAACGACAAAAGTAGACCGCGTAAAGTGGAAAGCCCCGGCGCGGTCGCTGCGGCTTTTCAAAGTTTTTTTTATTGGGAAAAATATCACCCTTTTGCGAATATCTGTATGATCCTGAATGTACATGATATATATAATTTTCCAATAATTTATTTTTATTAAAAGCAACACAAGCTCGAAGACAAAAAGTGTTCGAAACATTGATTTATGTTTTAAAAATTAAATGTTATATAACTTAATATTTGAGGATTGAAAATGGCGTTCAGTGACTAAACGTGATTTCTCTGATAAGATAATAAATAAATAATTATATTTTGTGACATTTTTTTTTTTTAAATAAAACTTTGTTCGTTAAAAGGCTCACGTTACGAAAAATAAACGAAAAAAGAGGATTACGTCTTTTGATGTCGTATTATTCCGTATCTCTCTCTAAAATTCGTGGAAATTAATTATTGAAAATCATGAGTGACATGTAACGGCCATTAAACGAGTACGTATGTCACCGGTGATATAATCTAGATGATGCAGCTTTTGAAATTTAAATTTCAAATATAAAATTATATTTGATAACTTTGTTATTTCACTTTTTGTGTTACATAATGTGACACGTGTTTTGCTTCTTTCAGAAGCATAATCAGACCTTCGTAACTTACGTTTAAGAATAAACTGAAATTTTATTGTAATTCTTAAATTACTAATTAAAAAGTAATTACTTTCATTGTTGTGGTAAATCCCAATGGAAATAAATTTAACAATGGTAATCCAACTATCTTACTTTAAATGATATTTTCTAATTCTTTCGTTTCTATGAATGACTATTAATTTCCAAAAACTCCAAGACATTCCTTTTTAACACTTTACTTTTATGTGGTATTTCAACATTTTGACAACGGATGTGTATATAATCAAGCTAATGTCATTCATCACCTTTAAGGTGTTCACTGCCAATACTTGGTGGAATGGCAGTTACTAACAATCAAAAGGATTTACAAATTACATTATACTTAATTACATACAATTAAAATGCTCATAATGTAATTTGTAAATCCTTTTAATTGTTAGTGATTGCTTACACCTTTTATTTCAATTTAACTTGTATAAATAGCACTGTTTAATTTATTTTCCTTATCAGTTGATAATGCTCGTGAGGAGCGAACCCGGTCCCGATCAAATAAATTCTTTAGTGGAAAAAGTACTTTTTTTTTTTTTTTTTTTTTATTATAATGTCATTCTTAACAACCTAATAAATACCTCCATTATTAAAACCAATATAAAAAGCTGCAAGAAACTCACCTCATTATTTGTACATAATGATTAAAATAAGTAATTTGCTTTGATTATTTTTTAAAAACTACAAGCTATTCATAACCCTTTATTATTTAATTGTTGGACTATTTCAACACTTTTATTTTTATTAACATTATGATCATATGCCATCAAATGATTAGCATACTCTGAAAAAATATTGCAAAAATAGAACACGTAAGATGTCGAAAAATGACTTTTTAGTTATATTTGATCGATATCTTAAAGTATCCTTCGATTCCCCACAATCAAATACATTTGATTAAACTAATCGATAATACCTAATACTTTCGATGCTTTCGGCGGTAACTTTGTCGAAGTTCATTTTAATATCAAATTAAAAATAACTTTGATTATTCCACGTATTGTGTAACTAACTGTGACACGTGTTTCGTCTCTCTCAGAGGCATCTTCAGACTTACTATCGCAAATTTTGCTTATGTAATGAAGCAAGATTGATTCTAAAAATTTTAAATTATGAAATCACAAAATGGAGTTTGGGTTTTTTTTTCGCATTTGTGATAAATAACATTGTTGTTATAAAGACCGTGTGCTTCTACATCCATTGTACTCTTCAGATTATCAAACCATGTTTGCATAACAATACAAAATGATGTATATAAAATAAAAACTACCAGTTGCCCACGTGTACATATTTTTTAGCTCACCGACGAATTCGAAATCCTCAAATTTTTTGCGGACCCCCGTGAAAAAATCGAGGACCCCAAGTTGGAAAGCACTGTTCTAGGTGACATCTAATAGTGATTGACAGCTATGTCTGCGTACACAATTTTAAACATGTTTCGAGTGACCCACGAGGCAGTACTGCTATTGTATATATATATAAAATTCATGAATACGAATGGATATTAAAGCGACATTTCAATTGTGATTATTGTAAAGTGAGTACAGATTCTGAAATATTAATTTGCTGATAAACCTATCGCTGAACTATTCTTGAACTGAATTTCGACTAAAATGAAATTTTAATAAAGATATTCTTGATAGATTCTTATTACGGCATCCAATCCCGAAACCTTTCTTTTTGATCCCGGGATTTCGGGATCTGGGCTTTCGGGGGAGCCCAGGATTGATCACTGGCAAAAAGTGAGGAATTGAGAGATTCCAGAATAATTATTTACTCAAAGACCGTTTATTTACCTTGATGATAGATTCTACAATTATATAAGCTTTTTTTTATCTCGTTCCTTCCTATAAAAAGTAACGAATTGACAGTTTGCACAGATATTAAAAAATGTGAGACATTTTTTACTAGTTTTACTTGTGGATTTTCGCGTGTTATAGTGAATCTTAAAATACCGGTATTTATACAATCCTTGGATTACAGGATCGCCAATTTGCTCGGGATCCCGGGATCGAAGACACTTAATAGGGTAAAAATATCAAAATATTTAGTTCGACAAGTATACACGATATTATTTAAACGATGGGATTTTACCGTTTAATCAAAACAAATGGCAAACATTTATAACCACTATTAAAGTTATTAAATAAATAATCTCAGCAAAAATTTCTCCGCTGTCGATTGAACGTCAAAAATTAACGTGTCTCTATTAGTAACAACTTCACAATTCAGGATATCCAATTAATTTGCAAGATTTTAGTTATACAATGGCGTACATAATTCAAATAATAACTTTTGTGTTACCATCCATTTGCTAATGTGCCATTAGAAACAGCCGCTTGTATGTTGAAATATAAACATCACTGCAAAGTAAAGAGCTGTCGTTATCAACCATCCGCGAAATAAGCTCATTTGGTCCTTATTATTTGCTAAACAATATCGTAATTTACTCATGCGAAGAAATAACGAAGAACGGCTTATTTCAGATGTTTCCCATTCATGGCATGAGAGCCTGATGCAAAATGATATATCAGAGCGTCATTATTCGTTGAAATCGCTACCCGAATAATAATTGGTAACATCTTTCAAGTTTTTTGTATTATATTAAATTTATTTATCTATTTAATATATCATTTTTAAGGTGTTCACTGTCAATACTTGGTGGAATGGCATTATAATAATGGCTGATTTTGTTGAAGTACATCAATTACATGGAATCGGGAAAAACACTAAATCATCATTAATTTATTCACTTTAGTAATGTAGTTTCATTTTGTCTAAAATTTCCCAAATTTAATTGTGTTTATAATTGATATCATTTGCCACTTATTATTGATGATTTTTTAATTGTATGTTATAGGTGTTAAGCATTTTAATTTTAATTTTGTGTAATTATAATGTAATTTGTAAATCATTTTAATTGTTAGTAATTGCTTACACCTTTTATTTCAATTTAACTTGTATAAATAGCACTGTTTAATTTATTTTTCTTATCAGTTGATAATGCTCGCGAGGAGCGAAACCGGCGCTGATCAAATAAAATTTTAAGTGGAAAAAGTACTAAAAATCTTATTATTTTTATCTATTTAATATATCATTTTTAATATCGACCAGAATTACGGAATTATAACGTACTTAGTCCTAATCTAACTGCGGAAAGGAAAAAGGCTGTAATCCACAGTTTTCCAAAAAAGCCTTTTTTCGATAATCACAATTTATACAAATTTACAACAAATCTGTTCCAAGACATGGGTGCTTCTGATGTCTAAAAATTCCCTCACACACTTATAAATCCATTAATATCTAAGCGTAGCGAGAGCGATTATTACGCCTATAGTCCTGTCCTAACCTTATACTTCTATTCCTATTACTCTCTTTGAAAAAGAGAGGTTGAGCGACTGAGCAATAAACAGTTGTCGAATAAAAAATTCTGTTGATATACGTCCATTAGGAGGCCATGTGCTCCACATTGGAAGCGGACATGGATTAAAATAAAATACAAATTGATATACGTACTATCAAAAGGATGCTTGCTAAAAATACCGAAGTAGTATTTAAATTTTGAAAAAGATGGGCCCATAAATATTGCAACTAGGAAAAATATATATTTTTTAAATTAAGTCAATTATACACCAGTTTATCACTCTCCGTGCACTTCAAAGTTGTGTATTTTTTATAATTTGCATTTGGCTCAAAATTAACCAAAAGAGTTTTTTGTGTCGCTTTTTCTCTTTACGCCCATTTCCCTTTCTACAGTCGATATGTAATATGTATAGATTAATCAAATATCAAATGAAATTTCTTTCGCAATGTTTTATCAGATAACTTTTTCACTACGCACACTATATTATTGAATGTTATAAACTAATTTTCTTGTTGATTTTCCACTCCCCAAAGGTAAGTAATTAGTTTTGTAATGGATATATTTATTGTTTCCTATCTTTCCCTTTTCCCAGATAGTAAACAAATTCTACTATTTTTTTCTCATTTGTGTTACGCAATCAATATAAATCAATGTTTACGATAGTTACTCCGAAGATCATTGCCAAAGAAGCGAATGCATGTATAGGTTTACCATATGACCGGACTTTTAAAGCTTAGACTAGACTCCGCCTGGATTTTATTCGAAACCGAATTTTTGGCATGCCACACAATAAAATATTACAATTCTCTCAAAATCATAGGCACCGCACTTGATCAATAAATGAATACGATACGGTTGTTATTCCGCTGGTTGTGTTGTGTGTGGCACACCCAAACAGCGAAATAGCAAGCGTATCAATTTTAATTATGTATTGGTGCATAATTTGAATTTAAAATATACCTTTGTACTATGAAATGAAAGTGGGAATTGGTATTTAATTTTTTGAATTGTCTTCACTATAGTATTTTCTATATTTGATATATATATATCGACTGTGAAAAGGAAGAAAGGATGTAACCCAGTTTTTTCAAAACAGCTTTTTTTCGATAATCACAATGTATCAAACTTGACACACGCTCTATCAAAAGGATGTAAGCTGCAAATGCCAAATTAGTATTTGAATTTAGCTTTTATGTTTGAAAAAACATAAGCTTGTGACAATTGAAATAGAGAAAAAATACGGTAAAAAAGTTCTTTCGATGGATTTGGCGGTAACTTTGTGGAAGTTCATTTTAATATAAAATAAAATAACTTAGATTATTCCACGTTTTGTTTTACAAACTGTGACACGTGTTTCGCCTCTTTCAGAGGCATCCTCAGACAACTACTTTTGAAAATGCTTGCTTAAGTACGAATGATTTCAATTTTACTATTCTGATACATTATAATAAAAATCAAATAAAAATGGGAGGCAAGGAGAAGATGATAGAAAAACAAACAAACGATAATGGTAATACAAATGACATTTACATTAAGATTAACTAATGAGTTGCATCAATTAGGATGAGTTAAACCGTTAGAAAATATATTTCACAGTGGCGAACCACCTGTTTTATTCAAGATATTATTTAATAATTTAATAATATTTCTTTTTTGTTAATACTTTTATTTATTTCTAATCCTCTCTTCGGAAAAAAATGATAGATTGAGAAGCTGAGTGAGAAGTGAGCAGTTCTCGTAAAAAAACTACTGTTTAGATACTGCCGTTTACAAAAATGCCGAATATGACGGCATCATCTGCATATTCAAGGTCACAGCCCCAAACCGGAACCTGACTTGCGAAGTATGAAGTCAAAGATAATAATAATCAGGAACAGTGTAAGAACGCAACCCTGTTTCCCTCCAGTTGTGACCCCGGCCCGAATCATTCAGTATTTGAGTCAACTATTCTCACAGATATTTGATAATGCCTACAATCTTTGGCGGGGTTTTGTATGCATCCAGTATCTTCCACAATGAGGGTTCAAATGCCTTCTTACATTTCGTACTAGACGACCGTTGGGCACTTTTCATAGGATGTACCGGCGGAACTCAGCGATGCTGGCATTAAGCTCTCCAATCCGGGATCCCGCCCAATTTTGCGATCCCGAAATCTCGGGATCGGTATGTCTGCGATCCCGGGATTTCGGGATTGTGAAATTTTTAGCAAATTCCAACACCAAAACATTTCTCAAATTATACACGATTTAATGTTGAGTGGTTATCCCGAGATTGAAAATAAGTCAATCCCGAAATCCCGGGATCACAAAAAGGCTCCGGGATTGGATACCCTAGCTGGCATGTTATGGGAGATAGCAAAGCAATTGGCGGGGGACAGGGAAACATGGAGGTACCGTGTGGCAGCCATATTTTCCACATAGGGAACGAATAGGTAATGCACCAGAAGTTTGTTTTGTGATATTTGAAATGAAACTTACATATCATATTGTGTCTGCCAATAGGTTTTTCAATCTGTTAAATAAGCACGCTACAATGTGTATCTAGTGCAATACTTTACATACAGGGCCGGCTCGAGGATTTTTGCGCCTGTGTGCGAGGCGCTTTTGATGCCTCGAAAAACAAGATCTAAATGAGTAGAATCTTAGTGCGGCGCCTGTGCGTTGTACTCTTTGCTCACGTCGGCCCTGTATACATACATAATTCTCGTGTAAGCGCACGCTTGACATTTACCTCGTTGCCAGGGTTGACAAAAACAACAATGTTTTGTTAATCTCACAATATTTGATTTCAAGATATTGTACAAACTACCCAAACTAAATATTTAACTAAAATTTATACAGTACATATTCGTAAAGCTGGTCTATATTTTCCAAAGTCTTGGTTGTAGTGTTATTTTTTGCAAAAAAGCTTTTGATGGGGCTCATATTTTTATTATTTCTTTACATTCCAATAATTTTATTTACATATATTATTTAAGATACACTCTATATTAATTTGTTCTTATTTTCTATTTTATTTACCAAGATCAGGGCCGGTTTCGCCTATGGCGAACATTATAAACTGATTAAAAATATAAATTAACAGTGCTATTTATACAAAAACAAATTGAAATAAAAAGGTGTTGTCAACAATTGGCATTGAAAAGAATTTACAAATTACAGTAGAAATTAATAATAAGTAATCACTTTGTCAAAGAATTCCCAAATTTTAATTATGTTTGTAATTACTTTCAATTCCCATTCTAAATTTATTAATCTGAGATGACTTTTTAATTATATGTTAGATGTGTTAAACATTTTAATTTTGTGCTATTTTAGAATCACTTTTAATGTAATTGGTATTTTCTTTTCAATGCCAATTGTTGTTTATAACTGTTCATTTTTGTATAAATAGCACTGTTAAATTATATTTCTTATCAGTTGACGATGCTCGTAATGAGCGAAACCGGTCCTGACATATTAAATAAAGTGGAATGAAGTACAAAGGATTATTGTGTTTTTATTAATATAATGCCTTTCCACCAAGTATTGACAGTGAACACCCTAAAAGTGAATAATAAGTGACTCCATACTTATACAGATTCAAAAAATTAACACCTCTAATCATTAATCACTATCTTAATATTTTCACTCAATATAAGTTATAATCTTAATCTACAGGTATTTAAACAAATATACTCCTTGTATGTGGTGAAATATAATAAGCTCTTGGGTAAAGAGACCTGCATACCTTTTGGCATACGTTGTATGTTGTTTTTGTTCCGGAACCTTGTTCAAATATCAATAAACTAACGACATAACACTTGCAAAATTACTTGCGGCTTTCAATCCTTTGTTGATATTAACCCAGATAGACCTACTGATCCTTTAAAGCAGTGATGCACAAACCGCGGCCCATGCGCATTGGTTGGGTTAATGTCGATTCTATTTTCCCATTTATTTTTGACGTAAGAGATATAACATAACGAATAGCAGAAATATTCTGGTTTTAAAAATTCTTGATGCAATATTGTTTCGCTGAAATAAGTCAAGCTCTATTTTATTGTGAATAAAGATTTCACAAAACAGTTGCTGGATACGATACATCGAAATACTTTCTGTGGAATGACCTGTCGTTAAGATGTCATTAAAAATATAAATATCTACCATAGCTGGTATATAAATAATATTGTCTACGTTTTGTCATCCTGGCGAAATCTGTTTTGGTTGCGTTCCTTGCCCCTCATGTCAAGGACAGTTTGACATCAGATTATGTATACGGCTTTCGATTATTTAAATCTTTCGTGTATATAAGAGCTATTTATTTGACTGAAGTGGAAGGTTTGATTTTACAATATGATTTTTACAATACATACTCGCTTACAGTTAGAGAATCCAATCCAGAGTCAAAATGTTGACGTTATAAATTGTAATCCCGAAATCGTACTGGCCCCGGAATTATATATTTTTTTGTAAAAATGAAATTGATAGTAGTTATAAAATTTATTCTAGAGACACACTTTTTAACGAATTAGGCAAACTAGCTGTAAGCCCGTTGACCTCAACGGAGGGATTTTTGTTGCATTTTTAAGTAGTCAGAAAAGTTACTGGCGTGAAAAATAAATTACTAACCTATTTATTGAATAATCCAGAAATTCTGATAGTAAAAGAAATATCTCGGGGCGTATATCGACAGCCCTGCCCTGCAGTATTTAAATTGTAAATTAATTATTTTTGGAATAATGTTCTAGTTTGCTAACAACTATTTTTCGTAATAGCAGAAATTTCGTAAGTTATTGAATTTTTGGAATAATGTTTAAGTTTGCTAACAACCATTTTTCCTAGAAGCAGAAATTTTGTAAATTATTTAATTTTTGGAATAATGTTTATGTTTGCTAACAACCATTTTTCTTAGAAGCAGAAATTTCGTAAATTATTTTATTTTTGGTATAATTTTTAAGTTTGCTAACAATTATTTTTCCTATTAGCAGAAATAGACCTCGTAAATTATTTAATTTTTAGAATAATGTTTAAGTTTGCTAACAACCATTTTTCATAGTAGCAAAAATAGTCCTTGTAAATTACTTAATTTTTGGAATAATGTTGAAGTTTGCTAACAATTATTTTTCCTATTAGCAGAAATAGACCTCGTAAATTATTTAATTTTTGGAATAATGTTTAAGTTTGCTAACAACCATTTTTCATAGTAGCAAAAATAGTCCTTGTAAATTACTTAATTTTTGGAACAATGTTTAAGTTTGCTAACAACCATTTTTCATAGTAGCAAAAATAGTCCTTGTAAATTATTTAATTTTTGGAATAATGTTTAAGTTTGCTAACAACTATTTTTCTTAGAAGCAGAAATTTCGTAAATTATTTTATTTTTAGTATAATGTTTAAGTTTGCTAACAATTATTTTTCCTATTAGCAGAAATAGACCTCGTAAATTATTTAATTTTTGGAATAATGTTTAAGTTTGCTAACAACCATTTTTCATAGTAGCAAAAATAGTCCTTGTAAATTACTTAATTTTTGGAATAATGTTTAAGTTTGCTAACAATTATTTTTCCTATTAGCAGAAATAGACCTCGTAAATTATTTAATTTTTGGAATAATGTTTAAGTTTGCTAACAACCATTTTTCATAGTAGCAAAAATAGTCCTTGTAAATTACTTAATTTTTGGAATAATGTTTAAGTTTGCTAACAACATTTTTCCTATTAGCAGAAATAGACCTCGTAAATTATTTAATTTTTGGAATAATGTTTAAGTTTGCTAACAACCATTTTTCATAGTAGCAAAAATAGTCCTTGTAAATTACTTAATTTTTGGAATAATGTTTAAGTTTGCTAACAATTATTTTTCCTATTAGCAGAAATAGACCTCGTAAATTATTTAATTTTTGGAATAATGTTTAAGTTTGCTAACAACCATTTTTCATAGAAGCAAAAATAGTCCTTGTAAATTACTTAATTTTTGGAATAATGTTTAAGTTTGCTAACAATTATTTTTCCTATTAGCAGAAATAGACCTCGTAAATTATTTAATTTTTGGAATAATGTTTAAGTTTGCTAACAACCATTTTTCATAGAAGCAAAAATAGTCCTTGTAAATTACTTAATTTTTGGAACAATGTTTAAGTTTGCTAACAACCATTTTTCTTAGAAGCAGAAATTTCGTAAATTATTTTATTTTTGGTATAATTTTTAAGTTTGCTAACAATTATTTTTCCTATTAGCAGAAATAGACCTCGTAAATTATTTAATTTTTGGAATAATGTTTAAGTTTGCTAACAACCATTTTTCATAGTAGAAAAAATAGTCCTTGTAAATTACTTAATTAGGACCGTCTTTCTTGACGTCATCATGACGTCGAGGGGAAATCGCGGATTATCATGCAATCATGCAATCATACGGACATTATCGAGTATTAATATATAGATTAACACTTAAAAAATTCTTTTTCCTAAAAAAATACATCGCACGAAAAATATATGCAGTATTAATTATTTTGGAATTTTTAGAATAATTCAACTGTTTATGTATGCATGTGAAGTATGCGTATTTTGGAATTTTTAGAATAATTTAAATGTGTGCTTAATATATAATATTTAAATTAGATCAATTCTGACAGTTGTGTGTTTGCCCGAGCGGTAACGATCTCAACTCATAATCTACAGGCGATGGTTCGATCGACGGTCGTGGCGTTTTTTTGTATGATAATTCAATTTTTCAGCGACTTGATTTGTTTCGTCAAATAATAAACAGTGTATTGGGAAAATATGTCTTTAGTATGAATAAAAATATTGCGTCAGCGGAGCTTTGAGGAGGCAGGGGGAAGGGGCAGGGGGAAGGGAAATCGCGGACTATCATGCAATCATGCAATCATGCAATCATACGGACATTATCGAGTATTAATATATAGATGGCATTTGCCAGGTCGGTGGTGTAGTGGTAATTATTGTTGGCTTACTTGAAAAGTCTTGATCGATTTCTGTTCAAAAGCATGGGTGTTTATTAAATCTCACCATTCCGATCCTTCAATAACTGAACATAGCGAGAGCGATTACCACTAGTCCTGTTCTAGTCTTATCCTTTTATCCCTACTAATATAACTGGAAAAAGAGAGGTTGAGCGACTGAGTAAAAAACAGTTCTTGGAGAAATTTCCATTAGGAGATTATATGCTCCACATTGGATTTTTTTTATATATTAAAACAAATATATAAAAACATATAAACAAAAATTTTGTTACAATAATGTTTAACAAATATTTGCCTGTATCGAAACACAAAAAAAAGTATGCTTAATAACCGTTGTCAACTTTTCTCGCCGTTTTAAACAACAAAACACATCGCATTAATGTAAAATATCACTGTTTTTCTATTTAATTACTAAGCCATTTTAAATAAAAAGATACCAGTAAACGACAATGTACACTTTTAAAAGTTGGTAAGTGAATACCGACAGACTCATTCATTCTACTCTAATGCGCAAGTTGGTAAATAACCCTTTTGGTGCGTTAAAAGTTTACAAAAACTCAGACAAATATAAACTTTTCAATTGTTTTGAAATATAAACAACATTACGTTTTACTTGAGAGTAAGTAAATGAACGAAAGGCGAAACCTCTGAGAACTTGTAGCACACCGCTTAACAAACAGAAACATCGATCGTCCAGTTCATGAATCAGACATCTCTATATAAACTATTTTGAGACATGTAATGGGAAAATTTGTGCCCAAGATTTTTGGGAGCCGGTAAATTGCTCGAATGGAAATTGCTCGAATTACAAATTATTCGAATTGGTTGGTTATTTAAACGATTTTTCACGACTTTTTCTACGAATTTCATTTTTATCTTGTGCGACACTTGTTTAGAGAGTGAAATATAAAAATAATTTTCATAAGTATTTATTTTAACCGTGTTCGCTCCAAATGCGGAACATACGATCTTTTAATGGAGTTTATCTCAACAGAAGTGTTTCTACGAGAACAACTTATTAATAAGTTACTCAAACTGTTTCTATATATTTCCAGAACACATAGAAATCTAGGGCTAAGACAAAACAAACGGACAGAACAAACGGAAACAAATTGATTATCTTGTTATTCGAGCAATTTCCATTCGAGCAATTTACCGGGAACCAAGATTTTTAGTCACGTTTAGAGTGTTCACTGTCAATACTTGGTGGAAAAGCATTATATTAATAAAAATAACATTTTTAAAGTTTGTCAATTGATGTTTTAATTCGGTAGGTACTTAAAATTTACGAAAAACCATGCTCGCTCCCAATGTGGACCACAAAGATTCTTTACCTTTGGAGGAGTGAATAGATCAGCTATACTGACAATGCTCGCAATGAGCGAAACCGGTCCTTACCTATTAAATAAAGTGGAATGAAGTACAAAGGAATATTGTGTTTTTATTAATATAATGCCTTTTCACCAAGTATTGACAGTGAACACCCTAAAAGTGTATACTGACTTTACTTTACTTTAAACATAAATGTATGTTAATAAAAACACAATAATCCTTTGTACTTCATTCCACTTTATTTAATATGTCAGGACCGGTTTCGCTCATTACGAGCATCGTCAACTGATAAGAAATATAATTTAACAGTGCTATTTATACAAAAATGAACAGTTATAAACAACAATTGGCATTGAAAAGAAAATACCAATTACATTAAAAGTGATTCTAAAATAGCACAAAATTAAAATGTTTAACACATCTAACATATAATTAAAAAGTCATCTCAGATTAATAAATTTAGAATGGGAATTGAAAGTAATTACAAACATAATTAAAATTTGGGAATTCTTTGACAAAGTGATACAATAAAAATAATGACATTAATAATGACAATAATATAGTGAATAGGCTTAATGATAGTTAAGAAAATTTCCCCTCTTCCAAGTAGTTGGTAAGTGTACATACTTAAACAAAATCGACAGCCAGGAAGATTCTGAAAAAGAAATTTTTCAAAGACCATATCAATTCTAACAAAGAAATATATATATATACATACCTATATATATTTTAAGATTATATAAAAGAATAGTCAACAAGGGCTAATGCAATGGATAAAGTAACGGGGAACTAGCAAATATTAGTTGATCGTTCAAAAGATCTGAATCAGGTAAAAATTTGAATCTATTGATTTCTAGGATTTCCTGTTTGTCTAGTTTGACAGACTTGTTATTTAAATGTAGAACTTTAAAATTCGTCGGATAATTTAGAAAATCTTGCTATTGACGTTGAAGTCGCTATAAAATCGGATATGGCCACTAAGTATCTTTGCTCTACTATTTTGAAGAAAGAAACAACAACTAACTTAAATAATAATTTATTTGAAATGCGTGCTTTAAAATCGATTAAAGATAAAATAAAAAACAATAATTTGGTTATCTCTAAGGCCGATAAAGGAAACACAACGGTTATCATTGATAGATGTGATTATGTGAAAAAAATGGATGATGTATTGTCGGGACCTTCGTTCGTTATCCTTAAACGGGATCCCACTACATCAAGTTCAGAAACGGTAAAGACAGTTATCAACGATGCTAATGCATGTTTTCCTACAGAACGTATGAAAAGAGCTTATAAACAAATGAACCCACAGTGCCCTAGACTTTATGGACTACCTAAAATCCATAAAATTAATACCCCTTTAAGACCGGTAGTCTCTTTCAAATCAGCCCCTTCTTATAAATTGGCAAAAATAGCGAACCAACTTTTTAGATATAAATTAGATTTCAGTCCTAAATTTAGTATTAAAAACTCAATTGAATTAGTAGAAAAAATTAAGGATATTAAAGTGCCAGTAAATTCAAAACTTGTTTCTTTCGACATAGTTAGTCTATTTACGAGCGTCCCGATACCGGATTTAAAAATAGCATTTTTAGATTTCATAGATAGCAAAAATCTAAATCCTTTACTAACTAGAGATATTAAATCTATAGTGAACTGTTGTATCGATCAAAACTTTTTTAAATTTAACGATAAAATCTATCAACAGTTGAATGGACTAGCAATGGGAAGTCCGCTGTCTCCCATTTTAGCTGATTTTTTCATGGATTTTTTAGAATCTAAAATTTGCAATTTAGATCTTTTTAATAATGTCATCTACTGGTACAGGTACGTAGATGATATTTTAGTTCTTTGGGGGGGCACGGAGAGACAACTCTCCCAGTTTTTAAATAATATCAATAACGTTAATCAATATATCCAATTCACCATGGAGTTGGGTGTAAATAAAATCAACTTTTTAGATTTAACTATTGAAATAGTAAATAATCGTCATACTTTCAAAATTTTTAGAAAAACGACTTACAGCGACAATATTATTAGTAGTTCTTCTAGACATCATATTTCGCATAAATTAGCTACCTTCCATTGTTTTATTCATCGACTTCTAATGATTCCGATGACTAAAGCAAATTTTGATTTAGAATTAGAAACCATTAAACAAATAGCAGTTAACAATGGTTATGCTACGGATATAGTAGATCGTCTTTTATTTAATAAAACTAAAAAACTTGCTCTTTTAAATGTTAGCTCTGGCCTGGTGTTGGATAAACCTGTTGTTATAAAACAGTGGGTTAAATTAAATTACTTGGGTAGAGTTACAGAAAAAATCGCTAGGAAAATTGATAGAAATAAATTTAATGTAACCTTTTATAACACACTCAACTTGAGTCGTGTTTTAGTTAATTCTAAAGATAAGTTAAACTTTTTGAACCAAAGCGGTATATATTTACTCAACTGCGATTCCTGTAAAGCCAAATATATTGGTCAAACAGGTAGATCGTTTAATATTAGAATCAAAGAGCATTTGAGTTGTGCTAAGAAAGGGGATGAACAGTCTTCATTTGGAAACCATCTGTTTCAAAATAATCACACTTTCGATATTAGTAGAAATTTTAAAGTTCTACATTTAAATAACAAGTCTGTCAAACTAGACAAACAGGAAATCCTAGAAATCAATAGATTCAAATTTTTACCTGATTCAGATCTTTTGAACGATCAATTAATATTTGCTAGTTCCCCGTTACTTTATCCATTGCATTAGCCCTTGTTAACTATTCTTTTATATAATTTAAAATATATATAGGTATGTATATATATATATATTTCTTTGTTAGAATTGATATGGTCTTTGAAAAATTTCTTTTTCAGAATCTTCCTGGCTGTCGATTTTGTTTAAGTATGTACACTTACCAACTACTTGGAAGAGGGGAAATTTTCTTAACTATCATTAAGCCTATTCACTATATTATTGTCATTATTAATGTCATTATTTTTATTGTATCACTTTGTCAAAGAATTCCCAAATTTTAATTATGTTTGTAATTACTTTCAATTCCCATTCTAAATTTATTAATCTGAGATGACTTTTTAATTATATGTTAGATGTGTTAAACATTTTAATTTTGTGCTATTTTAGAATCACTTTTAATGTAATTGGTATTTTCTTTTCAATGCCAATTGTTGTTTATAACTGTTCATTTTTGTATAAATAGCACTGTTAAATTATATTTCTTATCAGTTGACGATGCTCGTAATGAGCGAAACCGGTCCTGACATATTAAATAAAGTGGAATGAAGTACAAAGGATTATTGTGTTTTTATTAATATAATGCCTTTCCACCAAGTATTGACAGTGAACACCCTAAAAGTGATAAATGTATGTACTTTCGATGGATTTGGCGGTAACTTTGTTGAAGTTCATTCTAATATAAAATAACTTCAATTTTTCCACGTATTGTGTTACAAAACGGTTTTTTATTTGATTTTTATTATAATATATCAGAATAGTAAAATTAAAATCATTCGTACGTAAGCAAGTATTTGTGAAAGAAGTCTGTCCGAAGATGCCTTTGAAAGTGGCGAAACATGTGTCACAGTTTGTAGCACAGTACTTGGTTATTTTATATTTTATATTAAATGTATATAAATCATATTTAAATCATATAGAATATATGCTCACAGACAGATACTACTTTGTAAAGATAAAAGTACGTCTGTATTCATTTACATACAAATGGCACCGGTGTAAAGTTAATCGACTTAATATCAACATAAGTATTTATTTCTTGATTGAATTGGCATTTACTTAATATAACTCCATTTTAATGCGGTAAAAATAGCAAAGTATTTAATTCTACGTTAAAAAAAATGTTGATAGCTATTTCAGCGTATGCCTTCTTCAGAACTATGGTTCTAGCTATCATCTCAATATATATTTATACTATGTATATATCAATAAAATAGCTACATATAAAATATTTTTTTTTGAGAACTAACTGCTTTTTTTTAAATGTATTGTAAATATTTCTGCGAGAACTGCTTGTTACTCAGTTTCTTAGCATACCTAGTTTCAAAGAGAGTAGGGAAAGAATGATATGGCTAAGACAGGACTATGATTTAATTATCTGACTAATGAATGCACCAGGCATAGACTGAAATCGAAATTCTTGAATTGTTTGAATGATTCCTATTTATACTAGTGTAATGTTTCAGTGATAGTTATTTGTACACCAGTGGCAATAGTGGGTACACCGAGAAGAATGACTACTTCTAGTTTACTAGTCATTACTTGTCCGCTGAGAAAATTATCTATACCAGGGGTAAGAAAAACTTTTGAATGTCGGACCACATTGAGGATGAAAGGTTGGCCCCGGGCAATATTATATAACCGCAAAATAAAGTAGTTTTTTTTTTTGATTGTGAAAAAAAGTTCTGAACCTGGGGTTGATGTCACCCAGTGCGGTTAACCCTGTTACAACCCCCCACACATTTTGCAGGTTAAATCTATGCGAAAGAAAGTAATTTCATATCAGGTTCAAACTTAGAAATTTGTGCCCCGCTATTATTTATATTTTTTTCTTGATATTTCGGCTTATTAGCCACGCAGCGATTTTTTTAAAAATGTCATGTCTATAAATACACAGTAGGGCGTCCAATCCCTGGATCCCGTCCAATTTTGTGATTCCGAAATCCCAGGATTGTGACTGTACTAATCCCTGGATTTCGGGATTGAGGACGAAAGATGCAAAGTTCTCGAAAAGTTTGTAAAAACAAGCTACCAAATTTTTTTTCCGAAAATTCCCAGGATTTAAAAATCGACATTTCGACATTCGATAGTTTCATGTTTTCGTTTTTTTACGTATTACTAATTTGAATAAAAAAAAATAACTGTCGTTACAGCTCACGTCCATGGCGATATATTTCTTTTTGTATTGGTAAATCCCGGGATTGGTACTAAAATTACCGGGAATACGGGATCGCCAAATTGGTCACGATCCCGGGATTGAAAGCCTTAGTTGTTGGGTACATATATTCTCGATTTAATATTTTATCTTTGTTAGTTCAAAAGTCGAAGAAACATCTAGCAATAAGAAATACCTCAGAAGCTACCTGCATATTAAAGAACAGTAATAGTATTGAATGCAAATACGTTCCCGTTTACGTTTGCATTTCAAATCATTTGATTTCGCAAATTTGAAATGCAAACATTTACGTTGCTTAATTTCCCAAACAATTTCCACTACCTATTATTTGTTTATATTTGGCCTCCATATTAGGTTATCACTAACTAACTAGATACCGTAAGCGAAGACAATCGGAATAGTTGTATGTAATGAACTAAACTGTCCATATGTACGCTATGAACATTGTTGAATAATTCACACCAAGAGACAGTCCTATTAATGTACAGAGATAATCACTATCGCCAGGCGCACATTCGTGGTAACAAACAGTATAGTTATTACAATATATATTAATAAAAACACAATAATCCTTTGTACTTCATTCCACTTTATTTAATATGTCAGGACCGGTTTCGCTCATTACGAGCATCGTCAACTGATCAGTTGACGATGCTCGTAATGAGCGAAACCGGTCCTGACATATTAAATAAAGTGGAATGAAGTACAAAGGATTATTGTGTTTTTATTAATATAATGCCTTTCCACCAAGTATTGACAGTGAACACCCTAAAAGTGAACAATATATATTGTTTATGTTCACAAAATCAATCGTTTGTAGAATGTACTTACCAACATTTATAGGTGTGTACGATTTCTAGTTCTGTCCAACCACAAGTAACTCAAAGGCCGCATTAAAAAAAATATTTATCTGCGGGTCAAACCTAAAATAAAACAGTTGAATTATAAAAAAAATTGTCTAATGTTAGCAAATCATAGTAAGTACTAAGGCATCCAATCCCTGCTAATTTTACAATCCCATAAGTTGAGCTAAAACAGTAAATAAAGATCTCTCTTTTGACAACTAGAAAGTGTGAATTACTAACTTTTTCAGAGGAAAGAATTTAAAAAATTCTCACATTCAATCAGTCAATTCGCAATTTTTTTAAGTCGTCGAGCTAAAAAAAGGTCTTCGAGTTGAGAATTATTTACGAATTTCTCAATTCCTCACTTTTTTCGCCAGTAATCAATCCCGGGATCACGTAATAATAACATATGAATCACAAAATCCCGGTATCAAAATAAGGGTCCGGGATTGGATGCCCTAGTAAGTACTCACACAAATACAAGAAGTAACACTCTTGAGCGTTCAATTATTTTTATTGAAGCATGAAAGGTATAATAGTCCTTGAAATTCGTGATTATCTTATAGATGAAAATCTTGTACATGCAATCTTAAAAAGTACTTATTTCTTATCCTGAACATTTTTTTAAAATCTTGCAGTGGAAACTTTTCCAACGATCTAGAGCAGCCATATTGGAGCACTCGCCAGCCTTATCACAGTACAATTATTCAAAGATCCCCTAAAAAACAAAACGTTTCTTTTAATAAGTTTGAATTGTTTTTTTTTTTTCAATACGCAATCTGTTTGCCGCGTATGAAGTGTTTTAATTTTACAAACTACCGTCAATAATACGACATTTTTGTGCATGCTAGACGTTAATTCATATGTATTTTTGCTAGCACCTCAGTACAGGAAGTTGTCGAAAAAGTAAAGTAGTCTTCGTCCGATGTATTATGGTTTACTATTCCCGCGTGAATAGTACTTATTTTAGACGGTCTGAAATACTCAACACGTAATTGTGTTGGACGGTCTGTATATTCAAAACTCGATTGTGTTGAGTATTTAAGACCGCTTAAATAGGTGATATGCACGCGGGAATAGCACCGCTGGTTAGCAGCGTTATAAGTGAAATTATTTTTCTTTAGAAATTAATTATGTACGACTTATTTTTATTAAGTATTAACATTATAATAATTTAGTATATGCATGTATTTATATCGTGTTGATCTGGGATCATTAGTTCACTAATTATTATTATCATCCGTAAAGCGAAATATATGAATATTACGTATGAGCCATGTTTTTTTTATTAATATGAAGTAGAGTAAACCGGTTTCATTTTCATGTCGGATCTGTGACGCGGCGGTCAACGTCGTTGGCTTCCGTGACGAATCTTACAAGCTCGAGTCCGAGTACGTACAGCATTAAAAAAAATGATTTATCAATTTCTGTTCGAAGGCATGGGTGATGGTTATGTATGAAAATTCCCACTTTACTCTTAGAGTAGCAAGAGCGATAAGTTAACCACCAGTCCTGCCCTAGCCCAATCCTTTCCATCCCTACTCTCTTCGAAAAAGAAAGGTTGAGCAACTGAGTCACAAACAGTTTTCGTAAAAAAACTTCTGTTGAGATACCTTTATTTAGAAACCATATGCTCCACATTTGGAACGAACATGAGTTAAAAAAACCCGTTCAACCATACAATCAGGTTTGTGTTATTCAATGTGTTGTATGTTATTAAATTACTTATTATTTATTAATTAATAATTTTTAAAACATGTTACATAGAAATAGGGGTAAACAAATCTCAAAGTGATCAAAAATCTCCGCTTGTACCTAAATATTTGATGTTTTAAACATAAGTGGAGATTTTACCATCACTCGATTATTAATACGAATTAGATTTATTTTAATGTGTTGCAGAGTATATTACATGAACAATTTTTCACAAAATATATATTTAGGTCACACGCAACACCAGTGTTCCGCTGAACATATTTTGGGAAGCTCTGCTCTATATCATAATGTTTTTTTTCTTATTCTATAATTACTGTAGTAATTGATATTGTAAGTCAAACGAAATATTGTAACAAGTGCTAACCGAAATATATGTATTTTGGTTGGAAAATATGGATTGGTTGTCGAAAGTGTTAATAGTAGAACAAATTGTGTTCTGCAGTGAATAAAAGCATTGTACGGAACACCGTTACTTGCTTACAAACCGTGAAACGTGTTACATACACAGAGAGTTTGATACTTTTACCGTTCGCTGTTAGGTTACGGTTATCGTAATTCGTTAAACGGCACTGCGCTCGTTATAGACAATTTATGGAGTCGTGAGGGTGTAACCGGAGCCCTTTCCTGCCAACTGCTATTTCTATAAATATCACAGTTAGAAAGGAAAAATCCTTTCGACCCGAGTTATTACTCGTTCTCTCGTGACGATTCACGCTAACACCAATTTCGGGAAAAAAAGTATTGACGTTCTGAAATACATATATTGATTTGGGAAATTTCCAAGCTGGAACCGAAATTACATAAATAATATTTTTTTTCGTTCCTTCTTGTCCAAACTGAAGCATATGCTTGATATGCGACAATAAACATGTGCTTTTGAAAGTTTTCTTGTAAAGATGTTAGTCATGCTATTTACATAAAACTGACAATCCGAGGATTATTGATTTAACAATAAAATTAACGTTTTCATTATTTTTATTTGGACTAGTTACGTAACTTATACTGGAATTTTATTCGCTTAATAATTTTTTATACCACTCTGATTATGTTATCAAAAATATTGTAATGACACACTAAAACCAAGATAAAACCGCCGTCAGATATGACGATAACTTTCCCCAATTATTTTTAAAATTTCAGAAAAAGGAGTCAAATTCTCTCGAGTTAACTAGGGCTATCCTTTCAGCAAAATTTATGAAGTTTTCTGTAGAAATGTCCTTCATTGTACCTACAAAAATACTGACAAAAGTAGAAAACGTTGATTGCGATGTGTGCGGTAGCAGAACAAATTGAACGATTCAAATTCAGAACAAATTATATTATGATCCATTTTACATTTATGAAATAATTAATATAACACCATTATTTCAGGGATCTTTTTTGTATAATTTTGTAACAGTAAACTTATATGAATAACTGAATTGTGTACACTGTTGTAAAAGATAGACGAACAATTTAAATATATTTAATACAACAGCGTCATAATTGTGATGTCGAATTTAATCGGCGATGGCAAACAAGTCGGTGTCAATCTAGAAATATGTATAATTTTGTGATATTTACAGCCCTAGTAAAATTAATGCGTTTATTAAAAAAGCGAACAGAAACACTTCTTTTTATTTCTGACTGTTTTGTTGCCCAATCGTATTTACTAAATCCTTAATAATTGAAGGAATTTACTAACTTCATCTGCTTGTCGGTTTTAATATCGACTGTGGTCAGGTAAAAGAAATCAACCCGCACAGAACAAATTTTCCAGGAAGGACGAACAACCTTATACAAAACATATAAATTGGTAATTTAGTAACCCAATGGCCAATGTTTAATAAGTTGTTTAAGAAAACCTTTCACATAGGTCCCTTTTCCTGATTCTAATTTTGACGACCTTTTCTTTTTCAATCTTAAAAGCTAAACTTAGGTAGTGATTCGGCATTTGCAACATACCTTTTGATAGAACTGTATTAAGTTGAATATATTGTGATTATCAAAAAAAAAATTTTTTTGAAAAAACTGAGGATTTCTTCCTTTTACCCAACTTCAGTCGATATTATGTAACACCTAGAACGAAGAATTTTTTTTAATTCGTTACTAAACGTGTCCGGTAATCGATTTCAGGAACTCCAAATTTCTTTTTCGTTATGGCACTCTGTTATTCTAGAAATAAACGACTTTCCAGATTTTATATTTGGATCTTGCGCGTGAACGTTACGTATCATCTAAAATGTTTTGGTGTCATCTATGACTCGTGTGTCATAAGTTCACCATTACTGAATTAAATCATCATAAAGAATAATATTATTTTGACCCTTTGATGAGTATCGCCTCGTATGTGCGTACACCGTGCGTATTAATTACCATTCTAAATTTATTAATCTGAGATGACTTTTTAATTATATGTTAGATGTGTTAAACATTTTAATTTTGTGTTATTTTAGAATCACTTAATGTAATTGGTAATTTCTTTTCAATGCCAATTGTTGTTTATAACTGTTCATTTTGGTATAAATAGCATGGTTAAATTATATTTCTTATCAGTTGACGATGCTCGTAATAAGCGAAACCGGTCCTGACATATTAAATAAAGTGGAATGAAGTACAAAGGAATATTGTGTTTTTACTAATTAATTACCATTCTCATGTATTTTATTGAATTGTCAATTATTTACATATGGATTGAAATCATCCATGATTTTTGTCACTCTTTTTATTATTTGTTCGAAATAAACAAAAGATATTTTCAAAAAGTTTATTACAAGTTAGTAGCCATATAATATTGAGCGTAAAATTTCATTTCGGGTCGATTCACTTCCTGGCATCGACGTAAGTAGAGCGTCGCATGAACACAGATGAGAGAAAAAAAGATCTAGGCCCAAGTTCGAAGTAATAGCTTCTAGAAAAATATTTAAAAGTAATGATAAATTAAATTTGAATCGTTCAAATTATGTACATTCATACGAGTTTTGTCAGTTACTTAGTTAGTAAAAACACAATATTCCTTTGTACTTCATTCCACTTTGTTTAATATGTCAGGACCGGTTTCGCTCATTACGAGCTTCGTCAACTGATAAGAAATATAATTTAACAATGCTAATTATTAAATAAAGTGGAATGAAGTACAAAGGAATATTGTGTTTTTACTAATATAATGCCTTTCCACCAAGTATTGACAGTGAACACCCTAAAAGTGAGTTACTTAGTTAGTCTTATTTGAATTTGTACAGTTAAATAGTTTACCAATTTTGAATGAGTAGGTAAATCTGCACAAATTCCCCACTCTTGTATCCTATATGTTAAGTAAATATAATCACAAAAAACAGCAAACAAAATAAATATATTTTTTTAAATTACTCACCATTCAAATTTGTAGGCATTCCCGTGGGTTAATCCATTTCGCCGGCAATGGCTTTAAACTTTGTGATAAATTTATTTTTTATATACACACGATACATTTATTTATACTAAACGTCAGTTCATGTTCATCAGTCCACTTGAAGATGCCGAAAAGCGAATCCCGGGTCTTTAGTGACAAAACTTGTGAGAATTTACATACTTTGAACGATTTAAATTTAATATTGAAAATCTACCAAGCACCTTTTTTTTAGTCGAAATCTTAAATGATAAATTAATTTACCTTACATTTTTAACTTTTCGTTTTATAAATCATAAATAATATTTATCTCTAGAAATAATAATTAATATTCTTTCTAGATTGATCCATATCCAAAAAATGTTGTTTTTTATTTTTGTGTTCAGCAATATTACAAATAATCAAAATTTAAGAAAATACCTAATTTAGTATTAACTCACTCCTTAATGGTTAAGAGCTTAACGACCGTGGACGCATATTTGAGTCTTTGAGCGAAGTATCTGGAAGCTAAGAAAATTAATTTTTCTAGAAGGAAGATTGCTTGATCTCAATTTGCTTACAAATTATAGTGAATTTATTAAAATTACAATTTTTGCGAATTTTTCGCAAAAATTTATTTCGCCGGGTGAAATTTTATAAAAAAAACGTGCGTCCGTTAAGCTGTTAATAATGGAATTAGTGTATTATTTTAATGTTTTAATGTTTTCCGTTGTGCTGTACCACTGTGTTCATACAATCACTTTTGATGAAAAGATAATACTAACGTATATATTCGTTTATGCATCTTCCATGCACCATTTTTAAAACATAGTATCGCTTTCCGCTGAACACGTAATAGGTATTCAAATGGAATTCTTAATTTATGACGGTTATTTGGTTGTATCCGGCGTGCATGCTAATTTTATCCAATGCCAATGGGCGTTTGCGATTATTATTTACGAATTAATTCTTATATCACACAGTAATTGGGTGAAATACACATTCGAGGGTTATGAATTGACCTCGTTTGCCATTAATTTGAAATTTATTGCTTTAACCTGATCGAATATGAAACGGAATAATTAATAAATCGCTTATATAAATGCATGAGATGTCTCTATAGCAGGTGTGTAATGGTATCAATGCCGACTATCGTGGATTTATTTTTAATCCTAATTGCCAAATCATGCCAATTTTGAAACAGGTGTATTTAAGAGCTCATTTCAAAATGGAATTTCCCATGGGGACGGCCTGCTTAAATATATAAAAATTACCTATACACATTCTAGTAATTACTTTCAATTTTTGTTGAAAATATATTATTTTGAATACGTTATAATCCAAGGATGCCCAACAGGAATCACTTGGTGGGCCAAATAGTATAATGCATGACTCTGATGGGCCACACGAAAATATTTTAAACGTTAATAATAATATGATATTTTTTTATATTAATAATAAACAAACAACTTACCTTTTTCTACGTGAACTGTTTGTTACTCAGTCGCTCAACCTCTCTTTACCAAAGAGAGTAGTAGGGATATAAGAATAAGGCTGTATCTTTTCGTATAGCTGAGTAAATGAAGGCTTAAACATATTTTTGATGATGGCATACGCCGAAATAGCTATGAAGTAATTTATATATAAAAAAATGTAGAACTCAATACTGTGATATTTTTAACCTTATTACATTCGAGTTCTACCTGGTAAATGCCAATTAAATCATTGAATAGCTTAGAATTTTGCCTAAACGAATAATTGAATCGATCAAATTTTTCACTAACGACTTGGGTTTTTCTTTTCGGCAACTTTAGACATTCTGTGTATGTATAGATAAGAAGTGTAGACGGGTCCGCGGTGCAGTGGCCAACCTCGTTGGTTTCCCAGTACAAATGGCATTTCATTAAAAGACAGGTTGAGTAACAAGATACTCTCGCAGAAAAGCTATACCGGATATAGGTTAAAAACATCGTGGGAACGAAATAGCATACAAAATTGCAATTTCTGTAGGTGTTTGAAGTGATGTAACATCATTTTACAGTAATTTGAAAGATTCATAACATGGGAACGTCTACTGATTTAGAAAGGGTGGGTATTATTTTAAGAATCAGACTATTTGATTGCTAGACAAAGTAATTATAATTCTACTTTGAGTATTGGTATTAATTTTTATGTAAAGTAATATAATATTGTTGAATAACTTGATAGAGTGGCCAACTTTTTTGTCGAAAGGTTTTGAATATTGCCGAATAAAAAATCGTAATTTGAAAAGTAGACTTAGAAATTGAAATACAAAGATAGGGATCTTACTAATAATAATAAAAAAATATGTTCTCACATTCTAAATTGCACCCACGATAAAAAAAACTTTTACGTTATTAACTAATCGTGTAGTGCGAGTAAATAAAAATATCTATAATAGTCGGCGAAACCATTTTTTTCGTTTCACCTATTTATAAGTGTATTTCATAAAATAAAATTATTGACTTAAAAATGTCAAGTTTGGATTGAATCTGGTACTGTAACAATCAAAATATGACATATGTACAGTGAAACGCTCTCCAGGGATCTATTCTGGTGGCACTAAAAATAGAACTGGAGCCGAGAAATGTATCGTAAACTTCATTGCGCGCGGTTTCATTCGCTCCCAACGAGTCTGATGGAATCCGTTTAAGATTCAGACTGTATCCACACAGCAATAAATAACATTACTATCATATTTCAAATTTCTATCCGAAATCTTAGACTCGTTTTCGATTCCGGCATTTTGATCGTATTCTCATATTTATTTGAAAATCTTTAAATGTGATTTATATAGCCCATTTTATATACAACGAAATTCTACATGCATGTCTTTTTTCTATTCACTTTGAAATTAATTAGAACAAAGAATCGAGCGTTTGCCAGTTAATGTCGGCCCCCTACAGACAAATTACAGCGAAATATGTGATCAATGCCAAACTGCGTTAATTTTGATTCAGGTTACTTTCTTAAATATAATGTGGTACTGCTCGTAAGTGTCAATGAGCCAAACATTTTAATTATTCTGAAATTATATGAGGTCAACAAGTCACTCGAGATCAACTTAAAGAGAAGAGATTTTCACCTAAAAAAACACCCATTTCAAATATTTTAAATGTCAATTGAACAAAATCTTAATTTGATATCGATCATGCCGATATTTGAAACCAGACCGAAACTCTTAGCACTAGACCGCAGGGTGACTTATTATTTAAATATTATGTAATTAATTGATTTGACTAAATATTAATATTATTCTTTAAAAGGTATAACACTATTTTGTACTCATTTCACATTTATTTATTATGATCAGGACCAGTTTTACTCGTCACCAGCTTCTAAACTAATAAGAATATATTGACTAAATTGAAATTTACTTGGTAGAACTTCATTATAATAGTTTGCAAAAATACCAAAGTATTTTAGTTTTACAAATATTATTAATACATAAACTTGAATGCTATTTTGTCTTACGCCCTCATCAGAACTATGTTTGAACATTCTTTAACTTAGTAAAATAGGATGTTTTTTATTGTTTCAAATGAAAACGATAGTACATGCCATAACAGCTGACACCAATTCGCCATGTTTTTGACAAATATAGCTGAAATAAAAATCCACATTAGAAGACAAAAAAAATAAAACAGTTCACAACGATTGCTGCTGAAAATGTTCACTTATCTGAGTAATGCATTGATCAACTCAACAGCCCCTGAAATTGGTGACTCAAATGACCAATGCGAAGAACAAGTTTTAAAAATAATAAAAGTTTGGTAATGGTTTCGACCACGTATGAACGAATTTGTCTATTGAGGAATTAAAAATGAATTAACAGTATAAACTAGCAATACTGTCTTTCGATATCACTAAATAACGAAATATGTATATGGGAGTATAGTGCTAATTTGCTCCTATATACATACAAACCCCCCCTGACCGTGAGAAAAAATGGAAACAGTGTGCGACATTTTCTTATTTACCAGTAAAAGCGCTGTGATTAAATTTGTAGTGAAATAATTAAGATTGTCGTTAAGACCAGCGTTTCTCAACTCGGGGGCACCATATCAGTTCTGGGGAGACGCAACAGGCTTTTGGGGGGCCACTCAAACTAAAGTTTATATTAAAATCAAATAGAAAGATGCCTAAAAAATGATACTTTAGAACAAGGGTGGGAAACCTGATCATTTCTAGAGGCCACATTCATTTATCTGATTCAACGTTAGGCCACAGGAAATAAAACGATGACCCCCCCTTTTTTCGACCGTCGAACATATAACATGCTAATTAAGGTCTTTTTCCAAACACTTGCGTATTATTTTTTGATCAAACTAAATATTTTCATCAAGTCAAAAGGCCGCATCAGAGTAGCCAAGTTGCCGCATGTGGCATTAGGGTCGCAGGTTCCCCTCCACTGCTTTAGAATTTACACTCTAGAGTAAAAATTATTACATAACTAAGACGGATTATTACATTATTGAAAGAAAAATGATCTGAGAACGTCAAAAGTCGTTTAAGAATTTATTTAAAAAAAAAAAAAAATGCCCGTAACTACAAAAATCATAAATCTGTACATTTCAGCGCTTAATAACATACAAGAGTAATATTGTTTTACGTTTCCTTTCGCACTATTTAAGGATATCCATTTTGGTATTCTCCGCTCTTGCTGAAATTTAATTTGAGAAGATCGTAAAGTGAAAATGTTCGGATTTTCACCGCTTTGAATAACGCGGTTTCCTTGAGATTCCTTCTTTATTGTTTATGCTGCTGCACTGCAACGAGTTTATACTAAAAAATATTTACAACTCGCATTTTACTCTCAAGACATAAAAATCCTTCAGCATTTAAAATTATATTTTTTTTCTAATTGAATATACGGTAAAAACATGAAAGTATTTAGTTCTACAATTATTTTATAGCTATTTCGGCGTGCGCCATCATCAGAACTATGTTTAAACCTGCATTTACTCAGGTATATATACTGGCTTTGAAGATGTACTCAATAAATCTTGTTATTTACTCTAGCATCCTAATTTATATAACATTTACTAAACATTACTTATGTGTATCTAATAACGACAACAAATATGGGATTATTCAAGGTAAAATAGTTTAAATTAAACTAATATTTATTGTTAGTCACACTAAGGGTTTTAGTAACGGTGATGGATCGATGATTGATTGTTTGTTCATTTAAGATGTCGTTGGCTTGATTAGACCTATTAATTTATAATTGCTTAAGTGCATTTAGCTTAAGGCATTTGTTACGAAGATGGCGCTGAATTCAAATTTATGTCATGAGATTCTGTTATAAAATAGTTTGCAAATTGTCAAGTTTGATTTTTTTTATTATTTTTCGTTGGTATATAAGCAGTTTCGAATTCCGATATGGAAACCCGGGTCGTTAGTGACAAAATCTGTGGGAGTGTACATAATTTGAACGATTCAAATTTAATATTGAAATTCCACCAAGCACCTTCAGTCGAAATCTTAAATTATGAATGTATGTTCAAAGACAAGAATGTATGTGATGTCTCAAATTCCTAATTCGAACATAAAGAATAAGGTGTAGCAAGAGCGATTAGCTAACCACTGGTAATATGCTACTCCTATCCTATACCTTACCTCTAAAAAAGATAGGTGAGTGATGAGTTTCAAGCATTTCTCGTAGAAAAGAATATCTGTTGATATAAAGTCTATTAAAAATTCATTTGCTTCATGTTGGGAGCGGACATGCTTGTAAAAAAACCTTCTACACCAATGTTTTTTAAATGAAAATTTTTGTAATATAAAATTAAATTCGATAACTTTGTTATTACACTTTTTGTGTTGCAGTGTTGTGTAAATTTTCTATTTTGGTGTCCACTGTACAGTTAGTTATACAATAAACCGTTCCTGTATCTTAATGGGCAACGGTCGAAATTATTCGCCCTGCTTTGACTATGGGAACGAATATTCATGTATACATATTTTCCCCTATTCGATAGCATCTATATATTAATAGTCGATAATGTCCGTCCGTCCGTCCGTCTGTAAATTGTCCCCGATTTAAATTAATTATCAAGATACCGATTTTAATTTACTTTCCCGGTATTGAGATCCGAATAGTGCATATTTGTTTGCTTTATTTTAACATATTTGTAAAACCGGAGTTGATATTATAACGGAACATTCAATCTTCTTCTCTTCTATTGGCAGTCAAATTTCTGTACTGCTCTATATCTTTAGACAATCGTATAAAATTGCCAATGCCTTAAAATATTGAATTACTTATGGATGTTTTGTGGCTGAGAAAATAAGTTTGATATATTTCCCCAGTATTGGTATCCCTATTGCCGGTATGTTTTGAGTTTTGATTCCAGAGCCGAAGTGACCAATATCAATAATTCATCAAAACGAAAAGTGAAAACAAAGAACAAAAAATTCACAAGCTTCAAGGTATAAGAAGTTTCAAGACTACGCCAACAGTACAAACTCACTGTATTATTAAAGGTGCGATTGTCTCGTATTTAGTAATAACTAATGCCAAAAAAAAAAAAAAATTACAACTAAAGTATGTTATTTTTCGAGTATTTGAGGCGAGAATTCTTTTAGTAGCCTAGCGTCCAGCTTGGGTCTTGGTGTAAGTTCCGGCAATGTTACTATGAATTTAAGTTTTTCCAATTTAAAATTGTGTATGAATGTGTCTTGATGTAATTTTTAAAGAAAATTTCGTTGACCTTTTTACATGTGATTTTAAATTTCAAGTATACGACTCATTTGCTTATAAACGGTATAACCATTTTTTAAAATTTAAAATTATAATCTAAAAATTCTTTGTTCTTACGGTAAGATTCAATTTAGTATCTTTTATTTTTTTAAAATTCTACTGTCTTTATAACTTATGTGGTTCGGGCTTTAACCCGTTAACAGCTAGAAAAAAATAACGTTTTTTGTCATGTAAGCTAGCAATTATCTAAAAACTAATAAAGGAAAACTTAATATTCATTTTGTGAGTCCTTAAGAGATATCGGACCTTTTTTCAATGATGCAAACTCTAAAGAATATTTATTGACGTCGTAATAATGATAACACACTGGTGGGTAGCGTGTGTGGTTAGTAGGTATGAGACACACCGGTGGGTCGTTAGCTTTAGAGTGGTTAAGGGTTAACTTTTCTTTTGTTTGTATTTTTCTCTGTAAGATTTCTTATTTGAATAATGCCGCCTCAGCATTTAAAATACCCCTTCGCCCATAGCTATTTTTATACTGTGTATATTAATTTATTCTGCCATTTAACTTTATATGGATGTTAGAATTTAAGTTTATATAAAATATAAAACCAAACACTTCCCTATTACATCAGAGGTAATCTTAAACGTTGTAACTATCTGAAGATATCACCCATGCTCGAGTTTTCTTCCAACCATTGTGATCAGGGCACATAGACGCCCATGGGTTAATACTTTCGATGGATTCGGCGGTAACTTTGTGTAAGTTCATTTTAATATAAAATAAAATAATATAAAATAAAAATAACTTTGATTATTCCACGTATTGTGTATCAAAATGTGACACGTGTTTCGCCTCTTTCAGAGGCATCCTCAGACAACTACTTTCGCAAATGTTTGCTTAAGTACGAATGATTTTAATTTTACTATTCTGATATATTATAATAAAGATCAAAATAAAATGGGAGGGGATGATAGAAAATATAGTACGAATGATTTTAATTTTACTATTCTGATATATTATAATAAAAATCAAATAAAAATGGGAGGCAAGGAGGGGTGATAGAAAAACAAACAAACGATAATAGTAATAATACAAATGAAGTATTTTATAAGACCATGGGTTACTTTACATAAACTTTACTCGGAAATTATAGATTGAGTCTAAGGCCTCCAATCCCGGGATCCCTACCAATTTTGAGATTCCGTAATCCCGGGATTTCGGGATTCACTATAACACTTGAAAATCCTTTAAATTCAGTCAATGGCAGTCGAAACTCTTCAAAAAGATGTAGCTAAAAAATAAAAGTTCTCACGCTTCTGAATAATTGTAGAATCTCTTAATTTGATACTTTTTCTGAAGGTGGACGTAAAAGAAACACATTTTTAAATATCTGTAGAGATCGTCATATCGGTACTTTTTTAGAAGAGCGAGCTAGAAAAAAGGTCTTCGACTAGTACATTATTTTATAATATCTCAATGTCTCACTTTTTCCCAGTGATCAATCCTTGGATTAGAAAAAGAGTCCGGAATTGGATGCCCTAATCGTGATATGTCACAGGGGAAGCCATGCCGGATATGGCTAAAGCACTATGGAGCGGATATGGCTAAAGCTACAAAACATATAAAAGCAATAAATAAAACTTAATAAAAATTTCAACTTGACAATAATCATGGCAGTTGTGTCTAATAAATCGTGCGAATTCACAATAATTGAATTACGATTTAATGAAATTATGTAATTAGGTATATGACAATTATTATTACTTACATTTAATTATTAGAGTTTAACTAAATTTTCCCTTTGAAGTCCCTTTATGTTAGTCACCATAATAATACAATTAATATTCTGCTCACAGTGGTGAACGCTTTCCGAAGTTTAAAAGCCAGTAACAATTATTTTCATGCAGGCTAACTAACACACGTAAAAAATGGCAGTGGCGTTTGCGATGGTGGTTTGTAAATGTTATATGCGGGTCTTCCAAGCAATGTTTCGTGGACCTGTCAGAACTCTGAGCCACATACATATATTTGTGGCGTAACATACTAAATAGCAACGGTTCGAAGAACATTTATTATATGAGCCCTTGAAAGGTGAAGTGAGTCAACTAGTAAAATGTCGAACCTTTTTCTTGGAATTTCTAGTACAATCACGTCTTTACTTGGTGTTTTGGTGGATTCCATATATTTTATTTTACGATAATAAGACTATTGCAAAGTGTATTAACTGAGGTTACTTATACTTTAAGACGTGCAGAATATTACAACACTTGGTTCACTTCACCTCTTATGGGCCCATGTATAATATATCCAAAAATGTTTGACGAATGAGATTTTTTAAAAAAATATAATGGTTTTCCACCAAATATTGACAGTGAACACCCTAAAAATGAAATAAGCCTCCTGAAGATATTCAAACATCGAAAAATTTGTATTGCATATTTTTTTTAAAAATAGGATGCAGGAGTAATGATGATAATGTAGTGTATATCTCTTCTAAACTAGTTGTCATATATACATTAAAATCCGTTTAAACATTGTTCTGACGATAACGTGAAGTCGAAATAGTTATTATCCACATTCTATAAAAAGTTTAAAACATACTTTAATATTTTTTATCTCATTTTATTTTGGAATTGTTTCGTTTGATATTGACAATATACGGTTACTTTATTTCCTGAAAATACTGACCAAAATGAGTTCATATGAAATATATACTATTTTTGTCTTAATTAATATTATATTTTTATTTAAATTTAGTACATACTTAATAATATTCGAAGTTGGTTACAGACAAGGAACAATGGTTCAAGATAACATTTCAAGCTTGTAACTTATGATACCGAGGAGGGAAGGGCAAACGTGATCGACGATTTTAGTTTGTGAAATGTTATATTAAATCCAGCCAACTCATTAAAACAACCATTCTAACTTTGTCATGACATTGTTTGAAGGGAAAATGCGTTGTATATTATAACACAGTCAACGAAATGTGTTTAACAATGCAGGCATTCACAGATAAATACTTCTTTTAGTACAGATTGTTGTGTCACATCCTCTTGTAAAAACTTGATTGAAAAAGGTGTTGTTAGAAGAATAACTTAGTGTCTCCACCGTTATCTTAAACAAATATCGAAGAAAATTCTCATGGATCAATAAATTACGTTAAAAAATGCATGCTACTGTAACAGCGAAAAATATCTGATATTCCTATTTTAATTATGAATCTAAAATGTTTGTAGAGTATCAACACTTCACTCAATAAGTCCCGGGCCTAGCTAATAAAACAAAAACTTTTAGGAAAAATTCAACTTTATTTATCAAGATACTCTCCTTCAAGAGTGATACATTCAGTCCAGCGCGGCACCCACTTTGAACACAGCATTATCATTGACAAATGTTCGTGCAAAATAATGAATACACTGCATTCTTACATCTTCAAATCCTCTGCTATCCCATGCAACTTTAATTTACAATCTTCTAAAACGATTTTATGGACTTTTTAGTGTTTTCTGAAACAACTGCCGAATTCGGGCAACTTGAGCGTTTAGCGTCATTTGTGTCATCTAGCCATTGCTTTGCGTGAACAGTATTTTTTCTTTCTATTTTATCCATTTTTTTTAAACAAACAAAAGTTGCTTCACTAAAACCATTGTAACTTTTAAAATAAACGCCAGATTGCCATGAAATTTTGACACGTGTCGTTCGAAGGCTAGGGCTCCTAAGTTAGGCTAGGATGATTAGTTGGAAGGTTAGGATGTGGCATCATTAATATGTCAGGCCCGGGACTTATTGAATGACCTATCTACATGAAAACTTAAAATTACACCAAAGTGTTTCTCATATTGTTAAATTAAATTATCCATCATTACGGAAAGCAAAATAATTGTTACATCTTTTCATGAAGCGAATGCTAAATATTGTATATACTCTGCAGATAATTGTTACTTTTTTAATTACACCCCGATGAAACCTTTCACGTACCTATTACTGCTGTGTATTTTTTTCTTCGTTTTTTTTTATTCCACTATTGTTTCCTATCATATTATATAATAATCGGCTTAGTTGCTTTCGAGAGGTTTACTTCTTTAATCGCCATTAAGAATTCAATTTCCCAAGCTTTATATATACAAGAAAAACAGATCTTATATTCTATTCTAATAATAGTGTATATTAAATTCTTATTTATTTATTAATATATATATTTTTTGATAAGCTTTATTACCTCTTTTCGTGTATGATGTATGCGTAGATACTATTGTTGATTCAGTACTGTTTGCTTGGATCGGTTTTATTATTTTGTCGATATTAAAGATAGGGTACATCCGAAACATATTAAAACATATTTTTCATTCGATAGATATTTTTTTTAACGTCGTAGAACAATAGAGATATGCTGTTAGGTTAGTATATGGATTTTTCTGTCAAAACGCACTTGACATTGGTTAGGGCCTGATATAGCTAAATTTTAATAATTTAATTCCATTTAATGACTTTATCGGCGCAGTTTTCGTTTTTCAAAAGCTTATCGGTTGTGCGGGTAATAAATACCCCATCGACCACATACGACATGGCCTTATTTGCTTATGTCAATTGAAATGACAGGAAATTTTCTTGTTAATTTGCATTATTTTATACTTATTTGCGCATACATTTTTCATACAAACAATTTGGCTTAAGTATTCTGTTCTAAACTGATCACAATTATAAAATTACTCTTATAAATACGTTTCAATGTTGATAGTTATAACTATTAGATTTTCATGCAGTGCTTGTTAGGGCCTCCAATCCCGAGATACCGGATCCCGAAATTCCGGGATTGTGACGGTACCAATCCCTGGATTTCGCGATAGAGAAAATTAGAGAAAGTCGAGCAAGAGGGTTTTGGTTTATTTTGGGAATTCCGAAAATTCCTAGGATTTTGAATTTGCAAATCCTGGAAGACCTAAAAAAAAGTTCTCACGCTGGTTATTTTGGAATATCCGCTAATTCTTGGGTTTTAAAAATCGACATGATTTTTTTTTTAAAATCTCAGGATTTCAAAATCGCCGAGCAAAAATTTGTACACAATTTTGTGTTAAATGTGAAAAAATTGACGATCCCGGGATCACTAAAAGCGTCCGGTGTTGGATGCCCTGATTTGAGAAAAGATTTGAGTAAATAATCTGCGGTATAAGCTTTTGGTGTGGATTTCACTGTTGTAAGCTTGAAATATTACTACAACACTGGTTATATTAATTTGTGTACGACTTTAATATAATATATTATAGTTTATCTGTTGTTCAATTGGGGATGAAATGTTATGAACCAGACAGTATCCCAATATATCGAGAATTTTTACTACGGCAATATAATGATGGTATTTTAGCATTTTTTGCAATGTCGATAGTTATTTATATAGCATATTATAAAGCATCTACAACACCATATATAAATTTCACTGTCAATACTTGGTGGAATGGCAGTATAATAAAAATAATAAAACATTTTTAGTACTTTTTCCACATAAAATTTATTGGATCAGGACCGGTTTCGCTCATCGCGAGCATTGTCAACTGATGAGAAAAATATATAAACAGTGCTATTTATTCACATTTAAATTAAAATAAAAAGGTTTAAGCCACTGTTAACAATGAAAAGGATTTACAAATTACATTATAATTACACAAAATTAAATTGCTTAACACTTTTAACATACAATTAAAAAATCATTAAAGACTAATAAATATAAGTGGCAAATGATGCCAATTATAAACCCAATTACAATCTTGGAAATTACTAAAGCAAATAACTTGATGATGATTTTGTGTTTTCCCGCTTCCAAGTAATGAGTCTGTGTACTTCAATAAAATCATTGATTTTATTGATGTACACATTTTTATATATAAATTAGTCTGATTTAGATTTTGATCTCAATGACGACGAAAAATTAATTAATAGTTAATTCTGTAAATCATTTTAGTAATGAATAGTGTGAAATATAACACAGAGTAAGTTTACAATACTTTCCGATGTTTTTTTTTGCATCAATATTATGTTTTCGGTTCGTTGTTGTTTTAACGAATTCATAAAATATTTCAAAATATATGTATTGATATTAAACGTAACATCATATAAAAGAAAAACCCTTGTGTGATTTTGACTTAATATTATAATTTAGATTTTGTCATAATTTTGCTCCAATATTTGTGAAAATAAATTTTGTTAAGAAAAACATAGTTTTAAACGTAAAGAAAGAACACGTTTGGAAAATATTCTCTAATGCGTGCTATTTTCATCGAATGTTTAAATTTGACTGTAGGAAAGCCTAACTTGGTGTTTCCCAACGTGAGGCGTACGCCCCACCGGGAGGCAATTTCAATGTTTTAGGGGGCAATGCGCAAATCATTAATATTTGTTTTTTTTTTGTTTACCCATTTTCGAAAATATTTTTTGAAGCTAATCTTGAAGCTACGTTGAAATCTCGCTGCTAATAGGTAAAAGTCTGGAAAAGTCATACTGTTGGAGAGGATTTAGTAAAACCAGCTATACCGATTTTTCTTAAAAAGGTTTTGGAAAAAGATGACAAAGATGTCAATAAAATTATGTGCATTTATTATTAAAAGCAATTATTTTTTACCATTTTTTGAAGTACCTAACTATGAGATTTTGATTGGGTAGGGGGACAGAGATTTTTGAAGCGTTAACTATGGGGTGTGGCACAAATAAGGTTGGGAAACACTGGCTTAACTACATTGTATGTGGGTCGATGGTGTATACAAGTTTTACATGAATGGAAAATTCTTCCCTTGTCTCAGTTCTACAGCAAATATTTTGGAGGAAACTTTCGTTCCTTGTGGTTTTATTCTAACAAGTAAAAGTGAAGTTAAAACTCATCGTAAATGTTACGATTTGAAGGTTTTGTGTCGATCTTTGCATTTATTTTCTTGTTTTTTTAAATGTTTCTCTTTTTCGATAGCACGAATTTAATGTTCGAGTCAAAAATTGAAAACCATTAGTCGCGGAACTTTTATCATTGTTTTCTCAATTAAGACCAACCCTACTCAACTTTTTTTCTTTTGGGCCACAAACCGATTTTTATACGTTTTGTGGGCAGCAACATATTATTATTTTTTAAAATCCATGTTATTTCCCAATGTAGAGCATCAACGTTTCCTCTAATTTTTCTTCAATGTGTGCGGACCATCAACTTTTGTGTGTGGTAAATGTTCAGCAAAATAAGGGGATAGGAAGGATAAGGCTATGGCAGGAGTAGTGGTTAACTCATCGCTCTCGTTACGCCCAGTTATTGAAGGATCAGAAGGGTGAGAGGGAATTTTTAGTCAACGAATCATAAACCGATTGCAGTGAAGTAAAATCACCCTAGACACCAAGAGTTTTGTTTAGCATCCTCTTCAATCATAAATAATGTGTAATAAACTTGGCTGTGGTGCTGTCAGCTGTTATTTTCGGCTTCGGAGATAGAGTCGGAAAAATATTACGCCTAGGCTAACTATAGTCACTTTAGGAACAACCAGCATAACCCATCTGCATTTGCCGATGAGTTATCAAACTGGTTGTCAATTTGTATGGGCTACCTTCTGGATATACTCCTATTAAGAGACATTATTTGTACGAAGGATTGCCATTACACACGCTTCCTCTACACTCTATGCTTAACACATTTTGTAATAAATAAATTTATGTGTCTACTTTTAATGATCTTTTAAATGACTAATGATCCTACCTACTACCTGGGTTATCATCAGTTCATCATGATGTTATGTTATCAACGGTAAAAACACTTATATTTAAGATGTGGGTACATGCTTAGACGAATTTGAAATGATATTTATGAAGATATAATTCATCTGCACTCTTTAAGGACTTTTTAAAATACAAAACTAAATATTTACAAGGAACGCGAAACATTCTTGGGCAGACTGTATATGTAAGATAAACGGAAATTATTGAAAAAAAAACAATTCGTAGTTCAAGAAAGTGAGATGCTAGTGAATATTGACTACTTTATTGTACGTTTTAAATGCTCATTGAACTTGCCCACTGATGCTTTCATGCCTTAGAATAGGCAGAATATTCATTTTGTCGAAGGTTAAAATACTCTTTTTGACATTGCTTTAATTAAATAAATGTTTTCATGTGTGAAGGCCTGCGAACCATGTTTTAATCACAAAAAACTCTTACAGTACTTTTTTTAATGAAAATTTCAATATCAAAGTGAAACAAGTACGGAATCTCTTTCGTCAAATCATATACCTGATAGAATTTTATTTTTTAATTTTATTCATGTAATATTATGAATTATACGTACATATTTTAACATGAAAATAAAAAAAAAACTCTGAATTTTTGTTTGCAAAGGCATGATACATGTTTGACAATATTAAAGGTATTAACTTATTTATTTGATATTGTATACAGTCTGTCCAATAGAATAAAAAAATATTTTTTATAACGATGTCAATATGCCTTTTACATAAACAATAATAGATGCTATTGTCTGCTTTTACCGATAGAAAACATATTGCTTTATATTAAATTACATTTGATAACTTTGGTTTTCTATTTGTTTCAAATTTTGACACGTATTTCGCCTTTTTGAGAAGCATCATTATCTTTTCCGGTTCTAAGCTCAAGAAATGGAACCCCAATACCCACATTTTCTTAAATATCTATTTTAATATGGGTGATACAATTTTTATAATTAAGGTGTTCTTATATCATAGTTTTTTGAACCTTTTGTAGAAGAAAAAAATATATTCCATCGCTAGTTCCGTCTCTATTAAATAAAACAGAAAAGAAAAAAATAATTAAATAAAAAAGATCCTCAAAGTAGAAAAAAAAACGGATTGATGTGTAAGAAGTTAAAGATAATAATTTATGTATCCTGGAATACTATTCTCAAAAAAAAAAAACACAATATCTTACTTACATCGATGCCTAGTTTTATATAAGTTCTGGCAACAGAAGTCGCGATAAGCATTACAAATAACAGAGAGATAAGCGGTCGCTCGTAAAATAGTATTTGCTAAATCTCTATTTTATATGTGTGCTGGGATGATGTCTTTTTTACGCGCAACTTAAAATATGATTATTTATTAAAAAAACACGGATTTTTATAAAAAAAATGTATGATATTTTAAAGCCCTTAGACTTTTTTTTTTGAAATTCATAAAAATAAGGCCAATAATGAGGAAACCACTGGGATCCCTAAACGACTCCCATCGGCAGAGAGGTATTTTTCTTGTCTCCGAGCCGCGAGTGTTATCAATGTTTACTCTAAGCTGCGCGCGCATCATTCCTTGTTGGCGCACACTCCAATACAATTATTCGAATAATATATATTTTTATTAGAAAAACCATAATTGACCAAAATAAATAAGAAATTGAACAATTAGACAATTTAACTAGAATTATTTTTTCTTCTCTGAACACGAAATAGATCTTTATATAGTATATAATATAAAGCTTTGTTGTAAGAAACTTCGTGAAAAACTAGAAAAATTATAAAATATGTTTATTAGCGACTTATGCTTGATTTTTTTTTATATACTTACAAACATATAATAATTTATAATGTTTTGTTTATTACACTTATAAGTAAAAAAATATTACAAATTATCATATTTTTATTATTCAAATCAAAACAAAAAACACTTTTTTTCATATCTATTATATTTTTAAACACTATTTTTATATTAAAATTATACCGCGCATTTTTTGCAAGGGCCCGCGCAGCTTTTGAATTTTCCGCGCGGCTTATTTCTCGTCTTAGAGGGAAAGTTGATCATCATAACGTCGTGAAACTGATAAATCGGCCTCGTAGGATTAAAAGAGTTACAAAAAATCCGGTCTGAGTACTGTTTGAATACACCAACCTTACCCATGAATAAATATGTCTAAGACAGTGCATTTCACAGCCCCGTTATATTGCGCCAATATCACGTCTTCAGTGATCCGAATACACCCCTAAACTTGACGTTAAACATACAATGGTATGGTATAAATGGCCCTCATATATCATGCGACCACCGGCTGTTGGATAATCAATCTTCGACTGTACCTTCATCCGGATAATACGCTTTATCTGTGTTTGACAATGCTTTCTTGGTTGATTCTACCTGCATGTCGATTACGTAATCGTGCCAATCGATCGCTTGCTTTTGGTAACTATTTTCTTTGATGTTGAGTCATCTGATCAACTGATTATCACTGTAAATAAATAATAAACTAAATATCTAAATTGTACTTATGTATAAACAAACTTATTTGCGGTTTTTATTAACTATGTCCGCTCCCGATATAGTGTATGGATTCAGTATGGAGTTTGTCTCTGAGGTGGAAGTGTTTTTACGACAACTGTTTGTTACTCAGTAGCTCATCCTGTCATTTAAAAAAAGAGTAGGGATAAAATGTAATTGGTGGTTAGCTGATCTCTCTTGTTCCTCCCCGTTTGTAGAATTTGATGAATGGGAGGAAAGTTGACGGCATTACAGTTATAGAAATATGTAATACAATAGAAATTGGAAAATAATTAATTTTGATTTTTCGTAGTGGGATTTGTACCTATAAGAATCACAAAGCCAAAAAAAGGCTTGGAAAGTACACGAAGTTTTCTCTCTCTCGTTTTCTCTCAATATGTACAAATCTAAATCGATCACAAATTCACACGTATTTTGTACGGTGTCCGGAACTTTGACACCTTTCACCGTTGTTATTGGCGGGCGTAGATTTTGAAAATTTAAATCGGTAAAATTAAGTTCATAGTTATTGCTAACATTTTTCATACTAATTTTGTAACTTTATCTCTGCGCGCAGCGACTCACCAAATCAACGGTACCTCCTTCTGGGATATGTGGTATTTATTTGACTTTGTTAATTTTTCAAATATACTACAAATATTTAAAAAAAATTTAACGGGAATTAGAGTTTTTATTAAAACAATTTGACATGATCATCATCAATCGGTGCCTAATAATCGAATTCTCCACCGCCTGGAGGTTTTATTTTGTATAGGTACGCCCAGCCCTACACTTCAGAGTGTTTTATTTTTAATATCAAGTTAATAACACACAAGTAATTAGTAAATCTCTTCCTTTCGCTATTTTTGAAGAAATCTCTGATTCGACTGTACATATTTGTATGATACTACACATGTATTTTACTTAACATTAATTTTTGTTTCAGGTAAGGTCATTTTTAAATTCACACGATATTCCATGATTTCGGTAAGTAAAAATCTATTTCACAACAAACATAAAGTTAAAAAATCATTACAAAGTTCCTATACAACATCAAGGCGAATCATTATTTCAAACGAAAAGAAAATAAAGAGTGGCTACCTTTTAATGTAATCAGTCATTTCTATTTATCTATTCGAACCTAAGCCCTGTGATAAGAGTTGTTAATAATTCAATTAAAGTGTTAATTCGAATGGAAAAGTAACTCTAACGTCATTTGCTTCTGTAGGTGCAATGCTGAATGTAGGAGGACTTTTGTTGCCATTAAACAAATAAGATTAGTGACTGAAAAGTGCACGTATCAGCTCTAAGCCGTATGTTCACACTATACTTAATATTTATATCTTGTAAATTTATAAAATAAAACGCTGGTGGAAAAATAGTATGTACTGAGTTAAAGTTATATGAGGAAAGACAAGGTTGCGGAATTTACTGCAAAGTTTTTATGAGGAAAATGATTTAACTCATGTTTTATAAATGAAATACAAACACTTTTTATAAAATAAAGACTAGTTTTGCTCATTATGTATTACATAATTCGCATTTTCACCATGAATTGATTGTTGACAACTTGAAAACGTTGTTGAAATATAATGGTGTAAACGGCAATTCGCAAACAAAAGATTTTATTTAAATGAAAGTAAAAACTACTGATCAGAATTATCAAGTTGGGCAGTAAAACGTAATAAAAAAATAAACATAATAAGAGGGAGAGGTCATACTTACTTTATAATTGTACTAAAATTGTGTTTTTTTAGGCAAATGGAAAATTAGTGGTGCATATAATAATTATACGATCAACATCAGTTGAAGTATAAATTATTTTTATAACTACACTATACTGTAAACATGTTATAAATGATCATCGAAAAAGCACCGATATGACGATGGGAAAGTATTATTAATAGCTTGATACAATTTGACACCGCCCTGTTTCTCTGGGTGCTCCGAATAATCCTTACGCCATGTTATTGGCGAGTTGACGAATCAAGCAAGCAAATTTGCGAATTAAATACAAATATAATAAAATTTATAATCTGTAAATGATTTTTCATTTAGTTTTAAATGACTCCAATGTGCAGCGTCTCCACCTGCTCTGACTCGCACAAAACCGTTTCACCTTCTCCGTTTCACGAACCAATCACAACGCGTCCCTCTGTTCTCGAGCGAGATCTCGGTTAGGGGTAGCTTAGCTTAATATGATAACTTTGTTATTCTACCGGTTGTTTCATATTTTGTACACAACAAGTGGAATAACAAAATGAACTTTCACTAAGTTACCGCCGAATCCATAGAAGCTTAATCAACACCTAAGGCCCAACATGCAACAAACCCTACCACGTGTAAAGAATTAGTTATTTCAATACAGTTGTTGAACTTGTTTTAATGATTTAACACCGATGGTTCGTAATAGATTTTTCTGAATTGTTTTCACTATACAAACTCTTCAGCTGGCAGAATATTGTAGATAGCCATTACGTGGGTAGCGTAAATACAGGAAAGTGAAAAAATATTAAGTACTCACCCTAGCAAAAACATTAACCAAGAAAGTAAATATAATTTTGGTGGAAATGAAAAGGTAAGAAAAAAATGAATTCTTTAATTACCTGCTCCGTAGCCGAGGGTCCATTTCGCATCGCACGGGACTTTTTTTGTCGTAAATAGGAATTAGACAAACTAGTCTAGGATGATAGACAGTACGCAGTAGTTTGGATTAATTATCCCATATCCATTCTAACTCTTTGTCTTTTTGCGTGCTTACATTCTGTTCACTGTATTTTTTATCCACCTCCGCTCCTAATGTGGGGCATATGGCCTCATAATGGAGGTATCTTAACAAAAGTTTTTTTACGAGAACTGTTTGTTACTCGTCGCTTAACCTCTCTTTTTCAAAGAGAATAGTAGGGATAGAAAGATAAGGCTAAGACAAGACTAGTAGTTAACTACTCTCGCTACGCCCAATTGTTAAATGATCGGAAATGGTAAGAAGGGACTTTTTTTAGACACCACAAACACCCATGCCTTCGATTAGAAATCGAAAAAATGCTGATTGTACTGGCACACGAACCGGTGAGGTCTGGCACAAAAGCCCACAACGTTATCCGCCGCGCCATAGGACCCGAGTATTACTAGTTATTTGTGTCCAATTATTTGACCGATCTGCAACGCACGGCATCGAATGTTATAATGCTCTAATAATGCCCGATTATCTCAGTATGGATCCATTATTCATTACATTCAGTTTTATGTCTATGGTCTCATGTTGTCATCAATTATATTATATACAATACATACAGAAGAGCGGACGAAAAGAAAGTATTGATTATAATTTTGTAAAATGAAATATAAATTTACCAAGCACAGGTCGTGTACGCCTTGCTAGTTTTCATACAAAAAAATGTCGATCGATAATTTTTCATACAGTCTGAAATAAAAACAGAACAAATGTACGAGGCTCCATGCCAAATAGATTTTTTTCTTTTTATCAATCGTGATGTGGACAAGCATTACAAAGTAGGAAAAGAGGTGACTATCTGCGTCGCCTATTTCCTTTCAACTTTATAAACAAGATGAGAACATAACGACCCGAATGAAAAGTTCGATCAGAAAACCTCCAGCGAATACATGCGTATACTTATTAGTATTTATTTGTAACGGCGGCACTAAACATTCAGGTCTTTATGAATTTCTTATGTTATTTACTTATCGACATCCGAATGCTTTTACACCGTATCTAAGTTAACTACCGCTGACGACGGAGATACATTAAAGTATATTTCACTTCACCCTTATGGTCGGAAAAAGGTGTTTTTTTGTAAACCTAAAAAATATCAATTGATAATTAAAAAATATTCGTGTAAACCAGTGATGGACAACCTGGGTCCCAATAAAATTTTATGCGTCCCAACTAGAAAGAGAACCACGATTTTCAAAATAAATTTACATAATTCCCATGCGTTGTGCTGGCGGAAGTCTATTCTTGGTGAAATGGCAAACCAAACTGAGCACAAATCAGTTGTCGGCTGTCAAATTGGTTGTGGCTGGAAGAAGTGTTAGCTTGAAAAAAACTCTTAATAATTAATTTTACCCACCCGACCCGTGAATAATCTGAAAATTTATAAAGTGCTAAAAAGGTTGTGCATCACTGGTGTAAATAATATAATCTAGTAAGCTATAATCTTGTAAACGTCTCAGTTAATTTATTATAATTGTTCCACTAACTGCTTACTGAAAAATGTGTCAAACAATTTAAGATTTTGACTGAAGGTGCTTGGTTGTATTTCAATATTAAATTTGAATCGTTCAAACTATGTACATTCTCACAGAGAGAACTGAACTTGTCAGTTCAAGTTTATCCGTGCACTTGAACGCCTGAATATGTCGAAAGGCGAAACCCGGGTCGTTAGTGACAACATCTGTGAGAATGTACATAGTTTGAACGATTCAAATTTAGTGTCAAATAATATTTTCTATGTGCAGTAAGTATACTGTATATATTGTACATAGCGTAAAAACTGAAATTAGCTGTCTAGAAAGGTTCTATTTAAAAAAAAAACCCATTCATCATTTGTACTAATTTCACTTCAATTTTTAGTTGATAATGCTTGTCATGAGCGAAACCGTTTCCCATCATATAAAATAAAAGTGTAATTTTTTAATATATAAAACGTTAACATGAAAAAATACCGCAGTGTCAAACAACAGTTTTTTTCATTACACCCCATTTTGATAGTATTTGACGTACCATATATTTTATATAAAATATTTTCACCTCAGCAGTCTTTTTATTATTTTTGATCAGTATAAAATAATATTTCCAATTGACATAATATATTAATTGTAACATAATTTTCGTCAAGCGTATTATATTGCATGGTCTTTAATTAATTTATCCATTAATTACATCACCTAATTAGAGGGCAAAACTAACATAAAGACAGCAGTGTGTAGAGTTTCCATGCATTGCAATATAGTAACGTGTTGTACATTTTATTACTATAAACACTTTAACCCAGTGGTCTCCAAACTCTATGTGAGCTACTTTTAGAAATTGAAATTTTCTGGTGAGCTACCTATACATATTTTTTCTTTATAGTTTTTTTTATCATCGGCCCCTATCGTACCATACATAATATTATTATATTACTTAAAATAAATGAAAACATCAGATTTTCTAATAATCTATATATTAATACTCGATAATGTCCGTCTGTCCGTCTGTCCGTCTGACCGTCTTTCCGTCTTTCCGTCTTTCCGTCTTTCCGTCTGTCGGTCCCGTTTTCGATGACGTCAAGAAAGACGGTCCCCAGCTCCGCTGTCACCATTTTTTTATTCATACTAGACATATTTTTTCATTACACTGCTTATTTGACGAAACAAATCAAATCGCTGAAAATTTGAATTATCATCATTTGATATACATCAATTATTTATTTATAAATAAAATAATAATTGTGAGTAAAAATAACGAGTAAAAATAATTAGTGAAAAGAATGGCATTTAATTTCCTCCACAATTTTTTCAATTCTCGGTGAATACCTTGTCACTTCCATCCGAATGCAACTATCAAGATGTACATCTGTGAGTTTGTTTCTATTTTAACTCTTAACCACCTTCATAGTAAATAAGTAGGTGGAACAAAACAATGCCTTCATTTGATTTTTTTTCAGAGTTCAATTATAAAATTTTATAGGAAAATTAAAAAATATGATTAAATATCCTACGCGAGCTACCGAAAAAGCCTCGGCGAGCTACCGGTAGCTCGCGAGCGACCGTTTGGCGATCACTGCTTTAACCAATAACGGTGAAGACAATGGAAAAAAAAACACTGATTATGGTCATGTATTTATAATATTATTTTGTATTAGTTTTCGTGGCCATTGTTTGCTTTAATTGAAATGTGATTTTAATTATTGTATTTTATTGATTCTCTATTAACTCGCAATAATAAATTTTAATGGTAATGGATAATTACGCGAGATTCTTTAAAATGGTTTGAGGATTAAAAAAATAGAAAGATTAATAGGTCGCCAACCAACGTTTCTCGTCAAAAGGTTTTTCGTTCTAGCATATGTTTATAGAAAATTTATAATGGGAAAAAAAATGTTTTACTTTTTACCTTAGTTTAGTAAAGTTGTTATATTAAATTCCAACTAGAATAATTTTGAATCGAAAGCAATAAAGTAATCAATCCATCAGTGATTTTTGAATCGAAGAAGATATTTAAAGTCCACTGAGAATTTGTTTGTAAATAATAATATATGTTTTTAAAATTACTTTGCTCGAGTAGTAATTACAAGAGGTAGTTAAAAAAATTAAAGCATTAAGCACTCTTTCTGTTGAATAGCATTTCAGAAAAATCAAAAGACTCGCAAAAGCATTTCAAAACAGAAATGAGAATTTATCAAACGTCAAGAAATTAAAAGAAGAAGCCGAAAAAATAAAGAAATTTCTTCTACGGTGCATGTGGCCGACTGCAATTGGAAGTGCTCTAAAAAAATTAAGAAAACCGATTGTACATGCAAACCTTCTGCGTTTATGTATTTATTGAAATATTGAGTCTTTTTACCAACAATTGATAGATAACTCATAAAGTGTGATTCTCCATATATGCCTACGCCGGCGAGTCACTCTTGAAAGCCAAAAGGAGCAGGCAAATTATATTTTACTCTTCAAGATTTAAAATACATTTTTTTTACCATGTCCGCTCCCAATGTGGAGCAAATGGACTCCTAATGGGGTTTATCTCAACAGAAGTGCTTCTACGAAAACTGCTTGTTACTCAGTTGCTCAACCTCTCTTTTTCCGAAGAGAGTAGGAATATAAGGAAAGGGCTAGGACAGGACTAGTGGTTAGCTTATCGTTCTCGATACGCCCCGTTCGTAGGATAGGATGGGTGGGATGGGGAAATCAAGACAATACATACATCCATGCCTTCGAACAGAAATTCATAAATCAATTTATAAAACTGTTCGTACCGGGATTCGAACCCGTGATCTCCGTTACCGAAGCCAACGACGTTGACCACTCGACCACACTGGCGGTAAAATTACATAACGGACTTCTTATTACAACAAAACACTTTTTTCAGTTTTCTGAAGAGTGTTTTACATATTCAAAGCTTTCAACTTATTAAATTTTAATTAATACACAAATCTGAGCTGGAATACACGAATACATGCGAGAGGATAGATACATACATATCCTATAAATCAAATAGACAGTATACTCAGAACCCGTTTTTCAACGTTTTTCACAAAACTTGAAAAAAGCTGTAATAAAATACTAAATTTAATTTAATATTTTGAATATAACTCGTGTTATTATAATATCAAATTCTTGTTTTATTTATTGAAAAATAAATCGTTGGATAATATTCTTGTAAAAAAATACTTATTCTCATACCTAGCAGGAAAAGCTTCCCAGTTGGTGTAATTTTTTACCCTATACTTTATACGTAGGATTTCCCTGTATATATATGAGTGTCTTTTATTATTAACGATACCTTTTTCTGTTGGATCTCATTCCCTAAAATATATTTTTGGATTTGCAATAAATATTTAATGCATTAAACCGACTTGTGTTTCTCAGAACATAAGCTTTATTATCTCAAGAGACTTCCCTAGGATTGGCGGAACAAAACTGTCAAAGTCTATATTTATTATATATCAGACGAATAATATGTAAAGTATAACACTTGCATGACAGTTATAAATGTTTGATGTTTTTCATCACTAATTCAGTGCGTCAGTGCTTTTTTTTTTTAAAAGAAAAAGTTGCCAGGACTTGCTTCTTGTCAAGCTTATAATTATTTTTTTTTTAAAATAATTTATTCATTTAAACTGGCTTAAATAAATATAATATAAAACATGTAAAGGAAAAGGAATTTTCTAAATAATAAATTACATAGGAAATTCCCTTTCCAATATATACAATAAATTTCGTTCTACATACTTAGTACTTTTAACTTATTGCGTCCAGTAGAAATTTAAAAACTGACAACCATTTGAAACATTACTCAGCTGCTTTTTTTTGTTGAAACATTCGGCTGTTTTATTAGGAAATATTTATATAAACATATTTTAGCGAAATTATCAATTATCATTATTTATAATATCGAACTATCTTAAAATTCCTAAAACAATTTTTTTTGGAATGAAGTTAGACTGAAAAAATAACTAGATGCACCTGCTGGATGCACCTGCGGGTGTGCTGGAGGAGGCTCGGAGGGGGTCCCGCAAGCTCTTGTTATATTTTACTAAGGCCGGCGAGTCCCTTGTTAATTTAAGAGGAAACAATATTCTTAGATCAAATTAGTATACATTTGCAATTTATGATTTACGGCAGCTTCAGGACACACATTAGTACATTTTCAGCCGTTTAAATGGATAAGTTAACGGTAAATTGCACATTTTTACATATTATAAGTGTATGAAATAACAATCGATTTCATTGGATAGGAGTGATAAAAAAAAATACTCTTTCCCCAGAACACCGAGACTTGCTTTGGGATTAAGCGAGCCCCTTGTTAACGCATTGGCAGCCCGCCGCTGTCTGCTTTGAGATGTTTTAATCTTATGTGTGAATTTTACAGAAATAAGTTATACTTACAACCATTTAAACATAAATTTTAAATTTGAATCCTTCAAATTATGTACACTCCTACAGATTTTGTCACTAACGACCCGGGTTTCGCCTTTCGGCATCTTCATCTTTTTTTTTTATTTTTTATTATATAAACACGAAACACTCATTTACTAAGCGTCAGTTCAAGTTCATCCGTGCACTTGAACGCCTGAAGATGCCAAAAGGCGAAACCCGGATCGTTAGTGACAAAATCTGTGGGAGTGTACATAATTTGAACGATTCAAATTTAATATTGAAATTCCACCAAGCACCTTCAGTCGAAATCTTAAATTATATATTTTTTTTTGAGAAAAAGATTTAATTTTTATATTTCAGAACATCGACTGAAGGTGCTTGATGGAATTTCAATATCAAATTTGAATTGTTTGAATTCTTCATGACATGAATTTTGTATTTTTTGTTTACTCGAAAAGCCCGAAGATGCCGAAAGGCTAAGCCCGGATCGTTAGCGAAAAAACTCATGGAATAGTACAAAATTCAAACAATTCAAATTTAATTTTTAAACATTCTTTGGTTTAAGCTTGATGTTCATTTTGAAATACGACGAAGTGGCTGAGACCGCTCTATCACTTCAGCATAAAGCTTAAAAAATAAGACTGCAAAAATGTGTTCAACTATCAAATCAAACAATTTTGTTTTTATGGCTAATAAGCATTTGTTCGTTGGCTACTGAGCAAGTCGTATATTTTATAAAGTTAAGCTATGGCTAAACGATTTATTTCCAGGGCTAGTGTTGAAAAGTTGCTGGCGATTTATAAGGATTTATCGGCCTATTAAGTACATTACAGTGATCCCGTAGTAAGTTGACCAATCACTCTTTCTGTTTTGGTACCAGCAAAACCCTTTTTGGGGCACATACTTAGGAAAATACACCCTGCCTTATTTTAACTATGTTTTGAATGCCAATAGGGTTGACTCGTTTTGGTTCCATTTTGGCGCCACGAATAAATGCTTATTTATCAATATCATGTTTCTTTTACCATGAAAATGCTCTCTCTGTTAAAAATTTCAATCACCCATATAAATAACATTAGTGATTTACGAAGAATTTCAGTCAGTCAAACCACATTTTTCAGAGATGCTATGGCAATTAATTGTTGAAGTGTGTATAAAATACTTTCCAATTAAAAGAACATTAAAACCAACAGTTATTATGTATTAAACATGAAGTCGTGAACAGATATATTGATCAGTTCAAGTTCATCCGTGCACTTGAACGCCTGAAAATGCCGAAAGGCAAAACCTGGGTCGTTAGTGACAAAATCTGTGAATGTACATAATTTGAACACAACCTGCATCCAAAGTACTATATCACCGAAAAAAATACATCAGGTATGCGACAAAAATATGTCAGAGCAAAAAAATATATTCTGAATCGAGAATCGTGAATGAGTGACTTGGTATTTCTGACAGGTATTATGGCACACATGATCATTCGCATTTCAAGAAAAACTTAAATAGTTTCATATACAATTAAATAAAAATATGGTACCACTATCCACACTGCAAATAAATGGCTCCATAATGGCGTTAGGACACTGATGCGAAAGCGGAACGGAAGCGGACCGGTACGAAGCACAAGCGAATACCAATCGTATGGCACGGTCCGCTTTCGTTCCGTTTCCGCGACTTTGTGCTAGCAACGTAACGGCGTTAGCACACTGGCGCGAAAGCGGACCGGTACGAAACACTAGCGAATACCAAAACTCTGTCTGCCATGTTTTTGAATGACGCCATTGACGCCGTTAGCTCACTGGTACGGAAGCGGACTGGTACGATGCACAACCTTATAAGAGTACGGTCCGCTTTCGTTCTGTTTCCGCGTCTGTGTGCTAACGGCGTCACACACATGACGCGGGCCGAAATCATTCCGCCGAGTGTCCGCGTCAAGTTTGTGCATGTCGACAGAATTCCGCTGGTTCGCGCGTGGTTTTAAAATAAGATCATTTCTAAAATGGACAATTTAATTGAAAATTTGATTTTAGCCGTAAGGGAAAGACCATTTATATACGTATCTAATACATATATAACTGATAAAATAATCGATTATCTCAAAACAACATGTCCAAGCCACATGAACCAACAAAAGGTGGATTATGTTAATCATCTTTTTCTAAGTTATGCTGATACGCTTAAAAGTTTAACCCCGAGAAGATAAGCGGCATTAAAATTAGATTTAGATAAATTGTTCACTATCGGACTTATGATCTATTTGTCTTTATTCAATTCTCTTATGAATTCAAACTCATCCCAAAGTATTTTATACACTATCAATGATGTGGATACAAATAATTATTTATTTATTGAAGATGCCAACCGGTGAATGACTCAATATTTTTTTACTTTTTACACATTTTGTATCAATAAATTGTAAAAATAAACTATGTACCTTAGAAAAATAATTAGTCTTTCTTTTGAGCTAATAGGTTGTCTCCAGTTTGTCTGCTGTTTTGTTATGTACGGTTCTAACAATCTATGTAGTTTTTAAAAAACATGAAAACTCGTACAAAAATATCCACATTTCTTCTTCGATATCAGTATCACTTTCACTACTGGTTAAAGAAGTATCTTCTTCGGTATCAGAACTACGGTCACTATACATGCTGTGCTATTTTATATTATAAATCAGATTGGTTGTAGCTTATCGTGACGGTACATCCTACTGTCAGAAATGAAAATGGCGTGGATTCGGTTCGCATCCGTCTACCTGTTCACAAAAGAGTACTGCGCGAAACCGTTACGAAACCGAGCCGTATGGTACGGTCTCCTTTCGGTCCGTTTCCGTGACTTAGTGTGCTAGCGGCGTAAAGGCTACTTTTCGATCTCCGCTTCAGCGACAGCTGCAAGTATGTTGACATGACTCGTAATTTATTTTTTTGAGTGGGTTTCATTTATTGTGAGAATTTTTAAATTTTGTTCACGATGTTATACCCCAAGAATAAATCCCCACGAATAAAAATCTTTTCGACCAACAGCGGTTTGAATATACTCGAGGTATGAATAAATGAGATCATCGCTCAATTGTTTTATTAAGAATTTACAATCATTAATGTTTTAATCACACAATATTTAACAAATATTTTTTTAAAATTATTACAATACAATTAATACCCAAACGATTTTATAGAAGTTACGAAATTTTATGCTATGTCTGCGCGCGGCAGAAAACTAAATTAAATTTACATATCGTCGAGATGGAAAAAGATCAGTTCTTTCATTTCGACGTCGAGCTTACCGATAGGCCATTTTATGAATCGCGTATCGCACCAATCCTAAGAAAAGTGAGGTTGAAACTACCGCCGGGAATTATTCCCGGCAGCTGGAAATTTCGCCATACGTCACGTCCCGATGACGTTCTACAAAGCAAGAACGAACAAAACGAAGATCGCTTCGGATATCTAAAAAAAATAGTCTTGCCATTTAAGGTCATCAACAAGCAAATAATCAATATTACTGGTAGTATGATGAAAAAAACTAAATACAATTAATTTAACTACAATTTTTAAATGTCTGCCAGTTGTCATCACAAAAGTGGTATTAGGAGCTTATGTTTATAAATCATACAGTATCAATGTACATGTGGCGCCTTCCCTGTCGCTGCCGATAGCGACAATAGTTTGGCAATGGTTTTCAAATGAGTGGCGATGACGATGGCATGTGTCGCACACCACCCCACCCCAGTCAGTCAGTATGAATGTTTTACAGCGAGTGACAACGAAAAGTTAATAAATCTTGAGTCACGACATCCTACTCTATGCGATTGTATTCTTAAAAGTTTTAAACATGAGCTCTTAATTGTGGGGTTATAATATTTCCAAAACTCGAACTTTTCATTAGAGTCAAATACTATAACGAATAACACAAACAAAATAACATTTCCATAAAAATATGATTTACAATTTGAAAACGCCAGTCTTTTAGCTTAATATCGCTCATTTTGGAAATATTACGTTTTGCATTATAACCCCACAATTAGAGTTACACATTTCTTGAGATATTAAGCAATATTATTTTCAGACTAAACCATAAGCAAAAAAAAAGATGTATATTTTTCTATCGATGGTGAAAACAGTCAAAATATACAAAAACCTAATAAAGCAAACTACTCAAAACACTCCTAAATTCTTTCACAATGTTAGCTGCATTTTCTATTCTTGATGAACAAAAATATCGTTTTTCATTTGTTTGAAAACACATTGTTGATCATTCCGGTTTATTTTTTTGTGACATACCATTTTATGACATGTAAATAATATATTTATTTTTATTAAATATAAAAAAAAACATTTCTCTAAAATACAGAAATAAATAAACGAACGTATAAGATGTTTTCAAGGCAGCAATTTCTCATTTTGTAAAACATTTGAAAACATACGTAACCTCCAAGTTTTCGGTTTACTGAGCGAATATAATTCAAATTTGATGAAAAAAGGTCGACAAACAAATATTTAAAATACATATTTTTTTGTCGGATATTTCGAAGGCTTTCATGTCTTTTTCGTTTATGTTCTACTTTGGTTGCGAAATCAAGTTTCGATTTTCTGCTGCTATTGCTGTTTTTATAACCTTTTCTGTTTTATGAAACACTATGATTATTTACAAAAAAGGTTCCTTCGTGAAAAAAAACAAATGAAAACTAAGCATATAATAGCCTCACACTTATTTTATAGTAAGAAATTAAAATCATTCATTTTTTTTTTTTTTTTTATAATACCTCAATCGAGTAAATCTTTGTTTGAATTGCCTGAAGAGCTGTTTAAATGAGAGAAACCTGCACTACATTTTGTCAAAACCATTAAAAATGTTATGTATCAATATACTATTCTAATAGCTTGACAATAAATCATTTACTAAAAGTAAAACATTGTTTTTTTAGCTTTTTGAATATTTGTGATATTAAAAAAATAAAATAAGTTAAAAACCGGTAAATGAATTTCTAGACAATTTATAATTATCTTATGGAGTGAATCAACATAAACATTTGTAGTGATTAAATGCTGACTTAAAAACCTGGAAATTTACGTATTGCTCTATTATTGAAAAATGTTTTTTTTAAGCTCATTCCTCCAAAAAATAGCGAATTCTCAGTTTTCACAAAAATGCTTAAATTTGAAAGCTTTTTTGTTAGATCCATCCTTTCAAAAAGTTTCGACTGCCAGTGAACTCTAGCGCAAAGAAAAATACTTACCAGATTTAACGCATTTTTCACTTGATATCTTGAATTCCGCAATCTAGGGATTAGTACTAACACAATCCCGGTCTTAAAATTGGTTGGGATACCGGCATCCAGGATTGGAGGCTCTAGTCCAGTGGTTCCCAAACTTATTATGTTCAAAGACCTCTTTCAAAGCAAATACTGGACCATGGACCCCCAAGAGATAATACATTTAGTTTTAATGCCTTGAATGGTGACTTTTTGTCCGTTTCCAATGTGGAGCATATGATCCGTAATTGGGGTATGTCAAAAGAAGTTTTTCCCCGAGAACTGTTTCATACTAAGTTGCTCAACTCCTTTTTGTCAAAGAAAGTTAGGATAGAAGAATAAGGCTAGGACAGGACTGGTGGTTAACAAATATGAACTCTTATGGCGACCTATCGGCCTCATGCTTGTTTGATCGTTTTTTTGCAAATATACATTTTTTTATTTTTGCCGTGGCTTGACAACACTTAAAACGGATCGATTCGCTGTATATTGAATATCTGGTGGTGAGAATAAGTATACACATGTCTTCCCAAGCTATGTTATGCGGAACATCGGTACTACCAGGCAAGACGGAAAAAGACTTTGTGTGCATGGCCGGCTCGTAGGCAACGGCACTTAGATTTTAGCACTATAAACTCATTTAGTTCTAGTCTTAAGAGGCGCCTAATGCATTTATAAAAAAAAATAGACGGCTATATTCACCATATTGTAAGCGGACATTCACAAAAAAATGTATACAACTTATTAAATCTACAGAATGTATTATTAATTATATTTCAATATTTATAAGAAAGAAACAAATAAAATTCAGTAAATCTATGCTTTTTTAATCACTATTCCTATTCTATCTCTTTCCTTATATCCCTACTCTCTTTGAAAATAAGAGGCTTAGCAACTGGTTTACACATAGTTCTCGGAGAAAAAACATACGGTAATACCAGCCGCCTGTGTGGTCGAGTGATCAAAGTCGTTGGCTTCGGTTGCGAAGGGCACGGGTTCAAAACCCGGTGCGGACAGTTTTATAAATTGATTTTTCGATCGATTTATGAATTTCTGTTCGTAGGCATGGATGTATGTGATGTCTTCAATTCCCCACTTCCACCCATCCTATCCTAATATCTAATCTAAAGTGCAATTGTATTTAATCCATATAACTATACCACTGAACAAGTCGAAAAACGCAGGTAAAGAAAAGACAAGTAAAAAGCTTATTTATCTTATCTGTTTTCAGGAATTGGTAGTTTGAAATAGGTTATAAACTTATATGTTCTCAATCCCAAGTCGTTTACAGTTCGACTAGACTTGGCTTCATTCCGACAGTCTTAATCTAGGTTGCGTTTTATGATTAATATCTCAATACGATGTTGATGTGAAATCTTCTAACCGCGATTTTCATTGATATGCGTGTGGGAAAAAATACATGGATACGAATCTACTTTGAATACACGTATTTAAGTACGCCAGTGGAGGTGGCTATTTTTTAAGTAAGTATTATCAACATTCGATGGATTCGGCGGTAACTTTGTGGAAGTTCATTTTAATATAAAATAAAATAACTTAGATTATTCCACGTATTGTGTTACAAACTGTGACACGTGTTTCGCTTCTTTCAGAGGCATCCTCAGACAACTACTTTTGAAAATGTTTGTTTAAGTATGAATACGTGTCACAGTTGGGGACACAATACTTGGAATAATCTATGTTATTTTATTTTATATTAAATATTATCAAGTTTAATTAAAACAGACATGGCTTCGCATTTATCATGTTAATGTATACACAGGCAGCTTAGTTTGCAAGCTTATGAATGTCGCCGCCTGTCGTAGTTTCGTCTAGTAATTTCACATTTTACTAAATGAAATAATCAATTCAATAAGTCGTTCACTGAATGCTTTCGAGTGAGTAACATGGTTGAAGTGAAAATTGCGGATCGTACTTGATTAAGAACTATAAACAAATAATAAAAAAACGTTTTGATCCGTCTGCGTTTCTTCGCATTAACCTTCCATTTTGTTACGCCCCAGTCAGTTGATAATACACGCGATAAGCAAAACCGGTTCTGATTGATGATAATCTGAAATTACTACAAATATAACTAAAAATCGGTAAAGCTAATCTTTTATTGCAAACAAATAATGAGATGGAATTTTTTATCCATGCGGCATAAGTATTGGGACGTCAAAAAAACTAAATTAGTATGTTAGCTACTAATTCCGCATTTTCTATCATAAAATAATAATTTCCATCTATTTACAATAGTAAGAATTTCAAAATATGAAAATAAATGAATTTAATTAAGGTATATATATTCCGGGCTTGTAGCCGTGAGTGGTCAACGACGTTTGAATTTGGATGATGTGTCCACTGACTTAGAATCCAGTACGGATATGTATTCCTATTCGAAGGTCTGTGATTTCGAAATTCCGTTCCACCCATTCGACCCTAAAATAAAGCGTAACGAGCGAATGCGTTTTGCTTACCACTAGTCCTGTAGTCCGTCGAGTCAGTCAGTCAGGAAAAGTCAGTTTTTGTAGACCAACTTTCTTTGATAAGCTCTAATAGAAAGTCAACGCTCTTCATGAAGGTTATTTATTGTGGTGGAAATGAAAATCAATAGCAATCTTGTTTTCTGACCATTTACCGAATACACGACGAACATCTGTCCGCTGTCTAGTTTCCTGTTGCTGAAAAGTGTTGTAATTAAAAAAAAAAACAAACCTCTAAAAAACACTCCATATTTAATGATATACGGTCAATCCTGTTTTTATGCGGTTTTTTTATGCGATTTCGAAGTTATGCGGTTTTTTAGAAATGCAATTTTTTAATAAATTACTATATTTTACGATGTATAAAAATGTTAAATATTACAACGAAAGCATGTATCGTTGTAGTTTAGATAGAATAGAGAATGAATCATAAACACAACCGACATTTGGAAAACAAAATATGATTTTGGACTGTTTAAATCATGTCGCATCTGCCATCGCTCAATTAAGTCCACCTACTTGGCTGTGTTCGAGTCAATGAAACCGTTAAAACATCGGCGATATCAGTTGAAATAATTACTTTAGCACATGAACTCGGCGGAGAAGGGTTTGGATACCTTGAGCGAAAATGATATCGACGAATTACTTACGGATAATGCTATAAGTGACAATGATGTCATTAATTTAATATTAACTATTGACAAAAACCATACAACGATGACGAAGTGGAAGGAATTCCAGTTACCTTCACTGCGAAAATAATTCAAGAAGGTCTCTAACCTTTCAGTAAATTAGAAGATTACTTCATTCTAAATGATTTAAATTCTGAACGCGCATTTTAAGTTTTAACAATTGCCTAAAAATAGTATTTATGGGTATAACAAACTGCATAAACAATTAATTACCGAAAAAAGAAAATCTCACAAACTCTGATTACTAATTTCATTGTTGGAAAAAAACCATCGTTTTATGAAGTTGATGCTCATACTTTTTCTTCTGAAAAAGAGTGACCATATGCAAAACGCACTTAGCATTAATTTTAGATTTCGACTGAAGGTGCTTGGTGGAATTTCAATATTAAATTTGAATCGTTCAAATTATGTACACTCCCACAGATTTTGTCGCTAACGACCCGGGTTTCCGGGTTTACCAGGAAATTTTGGAAATAAACAGGGCACAGTTGTATCGGTTTCCGATTTTAAATGAAATATTGCATATGCCGGGGTCGCCACTTCTGTACCCTATATAAATATAGTCATAAAACCTTTTCCGACAAACAAATAAATATAATTCTTAAAAACACTCACTACTCAAATCTTTGGGAATTCCCATGAGCTTATCCTTTTCGCCAGCAATGGCTTTAGACTCAGTGATACATTTATTTATTATATAAACACGAATCATCCATTTACTAAGCGTCAGTTAGAGTTCATCCGTGCCCTTACGCCTGAAGATGCTGAAAGGCGAAACCCGGGTCGTAAGTGACAGAATCTGTGGGAGTGTACATTATTTGAACGATTCGCACTTAGCATTGTCATACAGTGACGATAATTTTACTTAAAATGTTTCTAAAGTAAAACAATAATCAACGAATTTTATTTTTTAATAAAATATATTTTTAAGTATTTTTACGCCGTGTTATTCCCCTAATTTTCCTATACTTTGTATGTGATTTAGGGTATGTTTTATTTCTCTGTTTCAAAGTTATGCGGACTTAAAATTCATGGAACGCATCCCCACTTTTTGTATGGAAGTCAGTTCTTTTTTCGTGCGGTTTTTTTTATGCGGTATTTCGTGGAACGCATCTACCGCATAAAAAGAGGATTGACTGTATATGTGTTTGTTGGGGAGACTAAGTGCACATCTTCGATTGTTGGTTTACGTATTACATACAACAATGTCAAGTGATCTTGACATGCACTGTGCACACGATTTCGTGATATTTTTATTTCTTTTTTTGAATCGAAATCTATTAATGAAAACAAACAAAATATAAGCGATTACCGCTCCGAGTATGGGGGAACACTGGTACCGGTAAGCAGACATGCCAATATGATGCTATAATAACTTTTTCGTTGGTATCATTTAGTCTATTATTTTTTTGTACATGTTTTGTATAAGAAATAGTTTTAAGTGGATCTTCGATTGATTCAGGCATAATTGTGAAGAATTCACGAAAATGTATGGCAGGAAGCAACTAACAGTTTCCGTAAATTTCTACGTTTTAATTAAAGCAGAAACATGGACGAAAACGTAAAATGTGCAATTTTATAATATTTAGCTTAAAATCAATACAGCTATTAGAAACACCCTCATAATTAACCCTATAACAGAAGATATTTTTTGTTTGTAATAATGTCGAAATTTTCCATAATTTCGACTTGGCAACAAAGAACTAAAAGTATGAAAACAATGAGGTCACGCTCTGTTTTAACATGCAAATTTTTTCCAGTTGATATCTTTCTAACAGTGCTGGCTGAAAGTTTGCGCTATATTCGCCATTAGACCCACTCCATTCCTGCAATAAATATATTCCGACAGGGGTGGATTGCATCACTTAGGCACGATCCGTCCGACGGCTGACCTACAAATCAATTTCGACCCTTCTACATTCCATCGCCCTCCTTGCATTGACCTCCATTTTAAAAGATCCACTTGCCCTAATGGCATTATTATGATCATCATTGTTAAGGTTAATGTACTGAATTGCTATTCACGGATTTACGATCGAGATTTCCGTTAGGATATATGAGAAAATTTTTATGGACATATTTTACTTCTGGAAGTAGAAGTACACAGCTTGCGTAACTAAATCCAGTGAAACACTCAGATGACGTTTTTCACAGGACACTGATTTATATAATAAATATTTCATTCATATTTGATTTTTATTAATATTGTTCTAACAACGGCAGTGATATTATGTCAAATATTTAAATGTAATTCATGACTATAGGCCCATAGGGTATTCAAATAAAAATAAATGGAAACGTCTTTCTTAGTATGATTAGTAAGAGCTTTGCTCTTTGCCCTAGCGATGGCTGGGATCATGTCCGAATAAATTAAATTTCGAATTTGACGTTTTTCAATTTGGATTTGAGATCTTGGACATAGGTGTTTGTGACTGCGTCTCTCCTCAACTTGATCTGAATGATTCTTATATTCCTTGAGATCTGAAAATCTTAAAATATTATGCTCATTTGCAACTATTTACTGAATGCAAGGTAAATTCAACAGAGTCACTCGATATCAGCTTAAGTAGAAAATACATGGCACAGTCAAGAAAAATAGTATTGGTGACCTAAACAGAATCTTCTGATCACTTATCCGGAACCTTTATCACTAGATCACAGATGCCGAATTCTATTCTATCTCTAGGTTGAATTCTACTTTTGCTGTTCTTTTCGATTTGTAGTACAATTTTTGTTCGGCGCTTTAATTAAAATTAACCCTTTGAACGGGTTGGTTTGCAGTGATTTTTATTTAAAATTATACATTTTTCAAAAGTTATGTATTCCTACTTAATTGCTAAATGTTGACTTAAAAGCTACCGTTTATTGTTTTTATTACGTGAGCAAAGCAATTAAAACAATAAAATCCAGCTATAATCATAAAATCATTAAAAACACATTCGGCAAACGTTAGTATTTCAACGAATGATGAATCACAGCGAGTGGTTCTAATCGATATAAAGTATAAAAGTTTTCTAGCGTTATATAACCCCAGACGAAAATAAACAAAACTCGCAAATAAATGTGCGGAGCAAGAAATATGACGAGATATGTTATAACAAGGTGTTTTTGGATTATATTTACAAACATTCATGCCAACAGCCCTTCAACAGTCCAAAAACCACCCAATGAAATGATACCAAATATTCTTTTGTTTATAAAACTGTGTATGTATAAATATAATTCCACCGATAATGAACAGTATTCACCCTAAACGTGACATGATATTCTGTCGCATATTGTCGGTAAAATGTCAGCGGTTTTGCGTTTAAGAAAATAAATATGGCATAATTTGGTATTAGAGGTGTCGAAAAAAACATGCTCTAACGTGGACTGTTTTTCAAAATACCAACCCCGTAGTGGTCTTGACTGCGATTTGTGGCATTGGAAAAAATACGGAGGGATAAAAAAAAATGAGAAAAAAACCTTTGCACTTGTTCCATAACTTTAAGTTCCAGTGTGTTTAAGAAATGCATATGGGTAAAAAACGTCGATTCTTCAATGTGTTTCTACTTGTTCACCGGAGGGGTTCCAGGTGCGTTGATTATTTTATGGAACCTCTGATCTATTTTTAAGTTATGTCACTGAGTCATATTTTTGTAATATGATATAAAAAAAACTGCTTAACCTTGAAAGTATGGAAAAAGGTATCTTTGAAATAAATGGATGCACACGACTTCCATTTACTGGCATTGGCAATCGGAATAAAGAAAAATTACCTTTGCTCATTAATTATGTAAAATTATGCTGTAACATATTTCTGGATATATATTACATTTTACACGGTTGACCGTTTCTGTTAGAAGCATTTTTATATTTAAACTTCAGTAATTTCTTACGAACTGCCTTATAAGGTACATTGCGCGTGTGAAAACTTAATGACCACAGTCACGACACTATTCCATACGAGCGGACTTTTAAGAGTTGCTGTACTTACTCCTTATCTGGAGCAATTTATATTTTCGCTTGGAATGTTTTCGCCTCACAATTTTAAAGCGAATACTTAGGAATAGAGACTTTACAGCTTTTCCACTCTAACTTTTAACATTTACGAAAGATGTGAACAGTCTTAAAATTTCTCTTTTATGTACACTTTTCGTGTTATGTGCAAATATGGTGGGTATATTAACAAACACAATAAAACAAAATATTTGATAATTACGTAATTTAAGATTTCGACTGAAGGTGCTTGGTGGAATTTCAATATTAAATTTGAATCATTCAAATTATGTACACTCCCACAGATTTTGTCACTAACGACCCGGGTTTCGCCTTTCGGCATCTTCAGGCGTTCAAGCGCACGGATGAACTTGAACTGACGCTTAGTAAATGGATGTTTCGTGTTTATATATTAAATAAATGTATCACTGAGTCTAAAGCCATCGCTGGCGAAAAGGGTAAGCTCATGGGAATTCCCAAAGATTTGAGTAGTGAGTGGTTTTTAGAATTATATTTATTTGTTTGTCGGCAAAGGTTTTATGATATTATTTATGATATTATTTATATAGGGTATAGAAGTGGAGAGCCAGGAAGGTTTAATATCTCGTTCAAAATCGGAAGACTATGTAACTGTGCCCTATTAATTTCTAAAATTTCCTGAAAAAAGAGCTTATGACGTATTTGGGTGTAACATTTTTATCCCCTGTTCCTGGTTGAACACGTGTCCTTCCGAAATTAAGTGATTAGCAAAAGTAGACGTGTCCTTTTTCAGTCTAAAGGCTGCCATATGTTCTAATACCCTGATGTTTAAAGTCCTCTCTGTTTTGCCGATATAAAATTTATTACAACAAGAGCATTGTAATCTATAAATTCCAGATTTATTTAGGTAATGTATTTTATCTTTATTGTTAACTAATAATTTGCCTAAAGAGCTTTTACAGTAAAAGGCTGGTCTAACACTATCAGCTAGTTGTTTTTTAATTTTAAGACTAGTATTTCCTAAATAAATGATTCTACGCCAATACCTAGTATGATCTATGTCCTTTGACAATGTACCTTGAAATAACATTTTTTCTGCAAGTTTAGTTTGTTTTTTTGATAAAAGATTGTCTATAAGAGAAACATCCATTTACTAAGCGTCAGTTCAAGTTCATCCGTGCGCTTGAACGCCTGAAGATGCCGAAAGGCGAAACCCGGGTCGTTAGTGACAAAATCTGTGGGAGTGTACATAATTTGAATGATTCAAATTTGATAATTACGTATCACAAAAATAATTTTATTAATTTGATGCAAAAGTTTTAACGTCTTACACTTTAAACTACAACACTCATATATATTATATTTTCAACTTTTTAAAAATTAATCTAATCAATAATATAATTGACATTGGTTGTAATTACCCTTTCCGACCATTTTTTTCAGCTTATTTATTCGTCAGGATTAAGTCTTCTGGCTTTGATGAAAAATAATAACATAGTCTTAACTTCACCTGGGCTATTGTACTACTTTTTTTCAATTGAAACTTATTGTTCTAACCTAAATAAATGATAGTCACAACAGGCAAGGTCTGGAGCATATGATGGGTGTTTAATAGCATCCCAATTTAATTTGTGTTGGTCAACATCGTCACGTGTAAGGTCGGGCACGGCCCAACAAACTGGCAGATAAAAATTGATTAGGAATATAGACGTCGTACCGCAAAACCATCCCCATTCGCTGTAAATTTCTCTCCACGATTGATTGAAGTCTTGATTGCCTTGTTCAACGTGATCTCCTTGGTGCCTTGAGATGGATCATTCATTACCAATTATCGTTTTTACAGTGTCGTCGTACTTCTTCAAATGCCACCCGGTCAGTAGTTTATCTCCCAATGTAAAATACCCAAATCGGAATTTTGTAGACCACGTTTGTGTTAGTCTAACATTAGTGGCATCTTCTCCGCACATCTTGATCATGTTTTTGGTTGACACATTCGCGGCTTTATATTAACGTAATTCATATTTTAAAAAAATTAGAAAAAACACAATATTCCTTTGTACTTCATTCCACTTTATTTAATATGTCAGGACCGGTTTCGCTTATTACGAGCATCGTCAACTGATTTTAAAAAAATGTTTAAAAAATATAGAGCCCTCTTCGCTGGCAAGCTTAAAACAAGCTTAAAAGCATCATTAAAACAGTAAAATCCTTAACTGTTGGAAAAAAGATATTATTCATCAATTCAGAGAAGCAAAAAAACAGTTAACATCCTACAATTTTGATTTATTTTTTATTTCCTTAAAATTAAAGTTTATCATGAAATAATTCGTCATGGAAATGAAATGAGCTGGAATGATCCAGGGTGAAAAATGAGACGGGCGGGGGATAAGAATCTTAGACGAACAGGTGTGGTAACCACATACTCCGAATAGAGAACGGATATTGTAAAAAAAATAACATATGCGCTTTAATGCCAGAGCGCGCTAAGTCATAAAAAAAGTTTTAATATAATCTTCTTAACTAAAGTATTTATTTTTAAATAGTGTCACAAGGACAAATGATTTGTATCTTTTTGGTATGTATAATGGTCATTAGATTGATGATTTGTGAAAAAAAAATGTTTTCAATGTGACTTCTGATTTATTGCATTCTCTCGGTACACCATCGATTAATGCACTTACAATGAAGCATCTATATTCTATACAATAGTTGCTTTGCGGGTATTGTTTGTGTCATTCTCTCATCCTCTATCGTCGGGGACGGTAAATATAGAAGGATAAAATCTGAAAAAAAAGAACTTGTCAACCCACAAGAAAGTATCGGGAAAGCACAAGATCATAGTCCGCACGGCTACACTGCACCACCAATAAATTAAATGCAAGCTATATTTTACAGTAATCTTAATTGTATTTGATAGCCTTACCTTGTTGATTTCAAATAGCAAAACATGCACAACCATGAAACAATTTATATACGCCAATAGCCCACATGAAAAAAGAGCTGAGTATCGTCCCGTAACCAAATAAAGTAATATCAGTAGTTTCTATCTGTCTATAAAAGCAATAAAGGCGACGTTTTGGCAACTTGGTGAAAGATCGTATGCCATCGATATATTTATATCAATATGATATCGATACAAAACTACCTTACTAAAAAACTACCTTACTATATAAACTATATTTACTCACCAAAGAGCGCCAAACATATCTTTTCTTCCCAGACCTGACCTGCATGCTGAACGTGAAGTCTCTTGCGCTTGGTAAATGGGTTTGCCAATTTGTAACTGGCCATGGCAAAATCAACGGTAAACTGGTAAAATTGATTGAAAGGCCGGATTGCACTTATGGTCACTATCTATCAGGGCGCTACTCACGCACCTTGAGACTGAATGTTGAACGAGCAGAGCTGCTTGCTCCGGTTCGCCCTCATACGGGCCCAATAGGCCACGCTGATCTGCTTTTTTATCTATATTTTTTAATAACAATAATAGCATGGTTTAAATCCTGTTTAACTATTTATATGGTCAAGAATAGGGATTCTGAAGTCTCGGGGTTTTCAAAGTCCTGGGACTCGAGGCGTAATAAGATCAAAGTCCCGGGACATCCCGGGACTCGAGACTTTTATTTCACCTTCAATAAAATTTTAATCTTATTCAAATTAAATATTTGAATGTATGTATGTATTTATGTATTACATACACTCGGCGCCCTTTGAAAGTACGCACTAGTAAAAATCGCGTTTTTTTAATACAATGTTTAATAATTATTATTTTTCTTGTGTAATGGATGTGTGCAATGCTTACGGATAATTTTTACTAAGAAGGGATGATAATGGTACATGTAATGAAAAAATATCAGTGAAGCCGCCGTCAGGAGTAAATTCATGACCGTAACTTCACAATACAGCTTGTAGACCTTTTTTGTCTTTTTTGAGACATTGGTACTAGTGAAAAAAACATTTTTACACAACAACATCAGGTATGAACATTTAATTTTAATATTTTGTAATTTGCTTTTACTACAGTTATATTACAATATATAAACACATGGTATTTGAAACTTCTACGAAATTATGAATCCCAAACATCTGTATTTCTATCAGATCCCTTTTATATATGCATACTTAATTTTGTTAAAAACCCGGGTAAGTGTCACGTCCCGAACATGTCGTGCCCCTTTTTCTTGGGACTCCCCTCTTATGCCTGCTTTCGTTCAATACACATCAGTCCCTTTGAGGGTTTCTTATCCACAAGAATTGATTTTTTCAAAATTAAAATCTACATGTTATTAGCACATTATAAATCACAGTCACAATTTCCGGGGCATTTTCCAAAAAAGTCCCGGGACTTAAGACAGCAAAAAATCCGACAAGTCCCGGGACGTCTCGACAAAGAATCCCTAGAATATGAGGAGCAAATTCGTCTATTTTCTTGATCGTTATTCCGTTACGAATAGCTGATGTTAAAAAGCGGCTGTATACACATACCGGATGGTAGTGGGGCAATCGACAACCAAGTTATTTATTTAAGTGAAATTGCTGCTTGTCTGCATAGCGATTCCAAAATAGAAATATCATTTCCCCCCATCGCAGCAGGGGGAAACATTTTTAATAAGGCTTTAAGTTGTACAAAATTACTAGGGAGACGTTATAGCGTTCAGGGTGGGCATTTTGATATTAAACGTCACTCGCCTTGTAACCACAAAACATAAAATTGAAATCATCTAATATATATCCATTATTTTATTCAATTCGTCATTTGGTTGAGCTAGCGTGTTATTTCTTAAAAATTACAAGGCTGTCCAAAACAGCTTAAAGTCTCAAAAATATAACTTCATTATTGAGTTGAGTCGTTGTTAATGGTTGTACTTCGTTTAATCAGAGAATTTAAAAAATCAAAAACTTTTCCCAAAATGTATTGAAGAAGATGTGAAAGGACTATCTTAAACTGTGAAGTCACTTTGTCAAATCATGCTATCTTATATTATTATTTGAAAGACTATAATTATTCAATTTTGTACGCGATTGTTGGCGGTATTTCCTGTTATGAAGATCTACTATAAATCAATGTTTGCACATGTACCGACTGCAATGTTCCCTCGACGAGATGTTAGCTGCGTAGAAAATTCGAATTCGAATACTTCGTACACCGAATATTCCGACAAAAACCTCCGTACTCAGAACCTTCCGTACTTAGGATACTCTATACACAGAATACTTATTGTTTTATTATATGTATGTTATTCAGAATAAAAACAAGCAACATATTTAATTATAACGTATTTGAACAGTTTATCATTTAATACGTATTTTATACGATAATTTGAAGCAAATCATCATAAATACTTTCGATGGATTCAGCGGTAACTTTGTGGAAGTTCATTTCGAAACACGTGTCACAGTTTGTAGCACAATACGTGGAATAATCTAAGTTATTTTATGTTAAAATCATCATTATATTAAAATTTGATAATGTTGGTTTGTTACTTTTTCAGTTAGTTTTCTAGGGTTATGCCGCTTACCAACTTATTTCGAATCGTGTTCCCGGCAATTGTTTTTCATTGTTTTGATTTTTTTTCTGCAGCAGCGTTTGTGGTTAGAAATTTGAAACGTTAACGCTTTGAGAAGTTAAATTATCTTTTTTTCGTAAATTTTGTTATTTTTTACTATAATTTCGGATCAAATTTCAGATTAAAAAATCAGATTTTAATAGCGAATAAGTAGCTTAAATTTGTAAGAAGTTTTTAATTTTTTTATTATAAATAGTTAAAATTGATGCCATATTTATCTTACACACTGACTTTCTAATTATTATATAAATAATCTTATTTATATTTATTTAATGTTTTATCAGAGAAATTTAGACTAAATTGAGTGTGGCCCGCTTCATAACAATTATGATGTAAATAAGATAAGTAATGATCGCCATGATTCTAATTAAATTCATGACAGAAAAATTAATAAAACATATATTTTACCCTTTTTTTAAAATCTTTAAAATGCTCAGAGTGGCACTGAAAAATACTGGGTGCCACAAGCGGTACTCAAAGTACCCCGTGCGCATCACTGCCTTAGAGGAATGCTATTTGCAAAAGCATTTCATCGGGATGCAAATCGGTAAATGTTCAGTCCTCCGTTGGATACTTGATTTAAATTTTGAGAAAATATTTTTTTATTCGATGGTCGTCGTCGCCTTTTTTTGTAGCGTAACAAACAAATAATTGCCTGATTGCGAGTACGGGTCGCTCTATTGCGTCCCTTTGCGAATATGAAAAAAGATTTCGTACAACGATTTGCAAGATGTGAGTACTATAAATATTATTATTAAAAATATGAAGGAATTTCAAAGAAAACAACAATGAGTATAATAAAAAAATATCTTTCGACATCTTTAGTTAAAAATTTATTCATGCACCCTCTCTCTATATCATAAATAAAAACTTTTCCACCCATTAAAATATATTGGCATATAAATATATTTTTATTTTTATTGATTATATTTAGAAATTCATTTTTTATTATAATTAAATTTGACATCTTTGTTATGACAAAATTGCGACACGTATATCGAAGATGCTTCTCTCGAAGAGGTAAAACATGCGTCATAATTTGAAACAAAATCAGTGGAAGAAGAAATTTATCAAATTTAATTTGATATTCAATATGTTCGATCCCATTTTTTAAAATTTTTAAACGATTTTCTCATTTTAAAAATATATTTTTATATCCCTACTATTATCTCACACTAATTTATTAACTTTAATATCAGATTCACTGTAAAAAACCCTTTATACTGTACTTTGTGCAGTTGGTATAAAAGCTATCATGACAAATATCATTTTACATTCCACATAAATGATTCATCATACAAAATCTACATTTCCGGCGCAAGAGTCGATCCGTTAATTTCATTTCGGATGATTAGGTTCGCTAAAGTTAAAGAAAGTAAACGGACATAAATTCTTACTACAGCGAATGTGTATATATTTTTTAAATTGAAAAAGAAATTAACATTTTGGAAATTGAAGAAATTAAACTTTTTTTGACACGTCTGTTTGACTATACGCGACGCAATAAAATTGAAAACATTTGATAAAAGGTTTTTTAAGCACTCTTTAAGAATCGGAATAAAAATATGGGATCAGAATATAAGCCTTTAAAAGGTTTCGTATGAAATGAAAACGAAAAACATGTTTAGCGTTAAATAAGCGCGTGAAAGGGTTGCATATTCCCTTACTGCGTGTTTTATACGGCATTTTTTTTTCTTTGTCTTTCAATATACATATTATACAACAATTCAGTCTAATTTTTTTTTTTGAAAATAAGTTCACATTTTATCGACTTATAGTATACCTAAATGGTCTTCAAATATTTGATGGATTCGTAAAATAAACGAACATATATATATGTAGTTATTAAATTAATATATCCGCAAAATATGAATAAACGTAGGAAGTTTTTATAATTTACATTCATTCCGGTTGAACATAATTTGATACTTAATAAAAAAAAACACATCAGTGCAGGGTTTTGCTTTCGGAAACTTCTTCTATTATTGGTTTTTGCATTTAGAATCAGATGTTTTAGACGCAACTATATCTGGTACTGTAGCCGATTTGTCAATGCCTTTTCCATTGATTTGTGTTAGAAATCATGAATGTGTCTGTTAATATTTTTCTCCACATAGCTTAACTTTGAGGGTTAATGTGAATGAATTTGTTGATGTATCAAAAATCTATACATGTTTTAGTTTTCAGCGTCTGCTTATTTTACAAAATTACTAAATAGCAATATATATTATTTTTAACAACTACGTTTCCAATGTGGAGCATAAAAAATCCTAGTGGAGTTTATCTCAACACAAGTGTTTCTACGAGAATTGCTTCTTACTCAGTTGCTCAACCCCCATTTTTTCAAAGGGAGTAGATATAGGACAGGACTAGTGGTTAAATAATCGTTCTCGATTTGGTTCGTTTTTTAAGGATGAGATGGGTGTGAAGGAGTTTACATCACATTCACCCGGAAATATAGTATAAATTGATTGAAAATCAATTTAAAAAAAAAACAATTTTTAATGGGATTCGAACCTGACCAAGATAACCGAAGTCAACGATGATGACCACTCGACAACGTAGTCGGCATACATATTGCATGTGATTATTACGGTTGGTAGTTGACGTTGAAAACAGAATTTTATTTTTCCAAAATCATGTAGGTCTTGCATTCCTTCTGTTATTTTTGAAGTAAAAGTTTGCATACTAAAAAAAGAATTAAGTATTAACATTTGGAAACATTTATGAAACAATAAATTACGGTATATCTTTGATATGTTATAATAAACAAAATTTCCCATTGAAACATGGAAATTGTTCTAAGCATATTTTAAATGTTATTAAAAATTCAAGTGATATAGTTACTCAACAATGTTATACGTTAGATTAGCACGTGACCACGCAGCTACAGCAATTTTAACGCGTGTCGGTGGATAATTTAACTTGCACTTAGTCATGCGGCATGCCTAGACGTAGTTTTAGTTCGAAATAATTCGTCAAAATATCAAAATGTCATACTGTAAAAAAATATTTTTTACGTTTTTACGCCGTGCCGTTCATACACATTGAAGGTAAACAATTTGAATATTTGATTGTTTGCACATTAACGTAACATATAATATGATAATTTTTAAGGAGTTCACTGTCAATAATTGGTGGAAAAGCATTTTATTAAAATAATAACATACTCATTCGTACTAATTCCGTTTTTGTTTTATATGAAATCTTAGTTTTGGTAGTTTTTGCATTTTTTTCATTTAAACATGTACCATTGATAGATTCGGCGGTAACTTCGTGGAAGTTCATTTTTAATGTAAAATTAAATGTGATAACATTGTTATTCATTTTTTTTTTTTTTTGCTACACTTGTGTCACGTGTTTCGCATCTTTGAGAAGCATCATCAGACTATCGTAACGATTACGAATTATAACGAGCTAAAAAAAATATATACACAACCTCCCATTGGCTACGATGTTTGAATTACTCATCAGATCCTTAAAAGATGTAGACTCAATATCAAAAATGGATTCACTACGATTTTTATCATTCCTCCCAATGTATCACTGGCTCTAGTATCTCGACAGTGACGGATTACCCCATAAGAGCAAGATACCTCAAAAGGTACATATTTTATAAAACCCATATAATATTTAAAATTCAGTTTTAGTAATTCGAAACACATTCAAATTTGATTGCGCCTGGGGCCTCTCAAGTGATTAATCTGTCTCTGACGCTAGAACTTCCTGCTTGAATACACACAATCCTCGTATGCGACCAAAAGCGACGTTATCGTTCAGACCACTTGCTGACTGCTGCTAAAACTATCCTGGAAGGCTTGTGGCTAGTCTCGCTAGCGTTATCGTTAAGCAGCAGTCTGCTTTTCAATGTCAGCACTCTTCAGCCGTTACGCTGCCTAAGTTTACCGCATATGCTTTTATAGGTTAACTATAGCCAAGCTTTACGAAATCATCTCTGCACTCCGTTGGTTTTCTTTTGCTTATTAAACCTCGTCTATTAAACGAACCAAAATGGCTTTCGAATTAACGGTTTCCTAGCTTGGTTCGCTTTTCAGCTCACTTTAGTATGTATGTATGTGCCTAATCGGAAGATAAAACCCGTCACATAAAATAACCATAGTTGCTCAGCATTAGTCTGGTAGACGTTTGGCATACAATAATTTCATTTGTGTTGAGGGAATTAATTTCTCATATGCGGCTTATATTCTGGAATCAAATATTTGCAGATTCTTGTGAGTGTATTAACTCTATAGAGTTGGGATTATAGTACTGTAGTGTAGTTATCATAATGCTACTTAAGTCTGTGGTAAACTAAATGTAGAATTCGCGTTAGACCGAAAACGTTGAGAAGATTTTCATCAAATTTTCATTTGAATAAAGTGCTTTTATAATTGCATTGTCAATTAATTTGCTATTGGTTAGTTTCAATTAAACAATAGCTAGATCAAATAAACCAGTGTATTTGTCGATTCATTAAATATTTTCGATGAGAAAGTAGGCGGCGGTTGCTTGTCAGAAATGTATTTCAAATAAAAAAAGTAAAATTCAAAATATAAAATATTTTTTTGCATAAATTTCATTTTTTTATATAAACAAGTATTTGGCATTATAGCTTATGCCAATGCGCCAAATATTTTAAAGTTGAAAGATTATACGATAACAATTCGATGAGAATTCATTGTAAGTCACTCGATATAAACTCGAGGTAAATTGGCATCACAAAAACTCATGTCTTATATAAAAAAACTACATTTCTTTGTACTTTATTCCATTTTATTTTAAAAAAGGTCAGGAGCGATTTTGCCAGTATTGTCAACTGATACAGTTGACAATGCTAGCGCAATATAATTTAACAGTGCTATTTATACAAAAATAAATTGAAATTAAAAGGTGTAAACAACAATTCACATTTCTGCCCTGACATTTAAAAAAAAATAAAGTGGAATAAAGCATCCTAATGTATATTACAGTTATAGTATTAAATTTGTTAAATATGACTTAAATATGGTGTTTCCAAGAACGATAAGCAATATGGGATTTTTTAAGGTAAACTAAACATAGTTCTGGCGATGGCGCACGCTGAAACAATTATAAACTAATATTATAAAAAACTGTAGAATTAAACACATTAATATTTTTACCTTATTTCTAGGCTTAAGACCGCAAGGGAAAAAGTGAATGGAAAAAATCGTAGACGGACGAAACCGAACACCTTAGAAACGGAAAGGGAAAAACAATCATAAAGAGAGAATACATAAATATACTCATATAAAATACTTTAATTACGTGAAATAAGAATCGTCAGAAAGATTCATTTGTTGCGTTTTGACCGTTGCCGGTGAATTAGTTTTGTGATTTCTAGTGTAGTAAAACATTTAACGTCAGTCACTAAAAACCCATTTCAAAAACAAAAACGAACTCTTGACATCGACTGACGCTATGGGCGCAAACTTCTGTTGATACAGTAGAACTACATGCGTGTATTTGCATTGTGTGTTTCAGAAAATCTTAGTTTCACTATACTTGGCAACAAATGAATTAATTGTCTTTTATTAAAATTGATTTTGTCGTAAATGTTATTGCTTCGTTTGTGTCTACAAATTAGCATGAATATGATATTAATTAAATTTACCGAATTTTATATACATATTTGAAGAAAAAACATCATAAAGTAATAAGATAATATACTGCTATTGAACTAGAACATTATGCTGTCGATTTATCGGTAACAGCTTTATCGGATTAGGTCGTCTTCGTAGGAGCTGACATTTATTTTTGGTTATTAAAAAAAAAAAGCAATTAATTATTATTAAAAGCAAACATTATTACTATGATGTGGAAGATTTGAATTTTTATCGAAAAATTATGCAATTATTAACAACACAGTTTTTTATTAAACAAAAATAAATAAATTTATTGAAAATTCCGAGTGGGTTTTGTATTTTTTTTTACTGAAAATTGAATTCTATCCGATGTCACCACATACAATTTGTGAGTAATACATATATATGTATGCTAATAATTTTTCATATATTTTTTAAAAATGTGTGGCGATCTAGTGGCTTTTTTATGGCTTAATATGACTTGAATTTATGTGTATTGCTGTTGTTTCCTGTAATGCCGTTACCATAATATTTGACACTTAATCACAACAACAACGGCAATGCGCATTTTTACAGCACACCAGTTCAAACTTCTGTATTAATAAAAAAGAATAACATCATTACTCATTCTCAATAATTTTCAAATCGAGCCTTGTCGATTTCATATATATAAATATTGCAGTAATAATCAGAACTGGTAATCTTCCAAAGAAATCATTTCGCACTTGCCATATCCAGAAATATATTCGAAAAATAAATCAGTCGTGGGCCGTGCTAACCCCAAAATAATAATGTAAATTTCTTGTTTATTAAGGAATTGTAATTTATATCCATCAATCAAATCGACCCTTGTTGATTTCATATTCAATTTCAATGAGTACATCTATTCAATTAACGTTGCTTAGACATATAAAATTGAATTGTTGACTAAAAATGTAAACTAAAAGATGTTCAGTGAAGAAATATGAAAGCGAATTTTGCTACAACGCTGCTTTTTTTATCTAGATATAAATATTGCAGAAATAATTAGAATTTTTAACAAAATTTATTTTGTAACTGGCCAAATCCAGAAATATAATCAAACGTGGCTATCTCCAAAATGTAAATTTCTTGTTTTTTAAGGAATTGTGCTTTATATCCATTACTCAAACCAAATTGGTAAATGGAAATCATGATTATAAAATAGCACAATATGGACTCACTGTTTTATCCTGAAATTGAAAAAATGTTATTTACTCAGTTTCATCTATGATGGAGATGGACATGTTTGTTTTGTAACGTCACAATACTAAACAGTACATAAGACAACCCTATTATGGTACTTTATCATAATTTTTCAATAATTAATGGCTTATAGATGCTAAATGTTAACGTCACTGGCTATACTTTTTAACATAATCTTGTTTAAAGAAACAAAATTACAATCGTTTTTTGTTTTATACAAACATACAGAGTAGCAAATGATTTTGTTTTATTTTATGTCGCTTTATTAAACTGGAAACGTATTTATATACAATGTTTTGAATGTTTTTTTAAACTGGGAACATATTTCTCTTCGCTTTTATTTTTCAATTTTCAAATGACACATTTATAAACACAGAAAATAATAGTGTGGCGTAGAAGGATTTTCACCGTATTTCTCGTTCTGGTAACATTTTCCTACCGCGAGATGAAATTTTTGAATTGTTCCACGTCATGTCAAACGTCAAACAAATTTTCATTTTATGAAAAAAAAAGAACCCTTCATTTTTTTCTGTTGAATTCTTTTATAAAGCGATTGGTCTGTGCTTTTGAATATCCCATCGCGATATAAAAATAATTGTGTTTATTGTACATCAGACAGATGCTCGCGTCGATCATTTAAACTAGTGTGAGATTATATCAAATAATTAATTTAAATTCAATTAAAACTATTTATAACTTTTAGGGTGCTTACTGTCAAAACTTGTTGAAAAGGCATTACTTCCAAGCTTATTTAGCAAGATCAGAATCGGTTTCGCAATATTAGACTAAAATTAAAATAGGTTAGAGGTGTTAAACATTTTATTTGAAGTCAATTTAGTGTTCACTTATTCATAACTCAATACTAATCGTTTATTACACCTGTTGATTTAATTTCGTTTTGTACACTGTCAAATTTTATTTTTTATTAGTTAATAATGCTCGTCATAAGCGAAACCGGCTCTGACCGGTCTTGCTAAATATACGTGGAATTAGTACAAATGATTGTTGTGTTTTTTAATGTACAACTATTTTATTTAAAGATTCAAAACTTACCTTGTCAGACAGAGCTATTATTTATCCAAACAATATACCTTGAAAATTATGTATTCATGAATTTTCTACTGTTAACACAAGATAACTATTTGGTATTCATCTTTATGGAAAATTTTATATCATAAACAGTTTTATAAAAATAATGTGACTTTGTTATTATTTTTAATTTTTTATATCATAGCTTTTTTTCTTTTGATATTTTAGTCGCTATTCTTTAGTGGTATACAAAACAAATCAGCTAGGGGGCTCACCTACAACTTTGTCAACAAAGCGTGCTTTATGTTATATCAAAACATTCGCTTTGATCTGGACTTTGCCGCGGGTCGTATTCATATTTAAAATTTAATTTCGACGGGACGAAACCTGGAAATTGGAGAGCGCACCACCTAGAGTACTCAATCCTGCATATTATTAATATAATAGTTGCCGGCGTGAATTTGCTAGAAGTGTTTCATAAAAAATGATTTATTATAACTAATTAAAATTATACATAATAACCTCTTTTGATTATTTCTTAATGAACTTATAACTTACGATTTGATCGATTTAACTAAATTATTCTAAATCCACAATATCAAGAGAATATATTGATCATAATTATTGACACTCACCTGTTTTGTTAAGTGTAGCGACTTTTTTGTGAAAATTGACAGACATTTATGGATAACGCATAGTTATACATGCAGTAAAATCACATTTTCATGTAAAATCATTCACAAGTCATGAAAATAAAGTAATCCTTACAGCAACCAAAAGCTAAATTTTGAATTAGCTTTAAATCTGTGCCATAAATTCGTCTTGTAAACTCTCTGCCTCTCCCCGTATCTTGTAAATATTTTCGTCGTCATAGGCTGAATAGAAATTAATTAATACAGAATCAAAAGAGTAACACAACATTTCATATGTGCAAATGCGATTGCGACGTGGTTCGAAACGATAAACTGCGGCAACGCTTTTGTGTGTCCTGTATGTTTCGCTCTTGTATGCACTGTATGTCTACGTATACGAAATAAAAGCGAATGTAAAGCGATGCGGCGCGGAGCGAGAATATCTATTTTCTCCGCTGCTATAGGGTGTCGTACGTCACACAAAGCACGCGGATACGATGCGGCGCGCCGCGTTTATTTTAATATTCACGCGAAATGGACGCATAGATTATGATTTCTATGTTTTACACGAATTATTTGCAAAATTGGCACCACAGTGTTTTTTAAATGTTGATATTCTTATTTATTTAAAAATTTAGCTATAATATTATCCATTCCATTGTTATAATAGTGATTTTTGGATCTGTTAAATGTCGTACTTTTTTATAATTTAGATACAATATATACATTATCAAGTGAGATAATACTTTGTGTACTTTTCAAGATTCTTTTTAAAACGTTTATGATGCATAAATAATTGTCAACGAATGCGCGCTACGATAGTGCTATCTCCATAACATGCATATAACAGTTTAAAATGTCATAATTTTTTTTTTATTTCATGTAATTCTCTAACGAGCTCACCGTCTGTTCCACTTTCAGTAATCGGAATCGCACGTTTAATACGGTTTTTTTTCCAAATTGATAATTCATATTTAATATACAAACTTTAACACAAACAACTAACTATATCAAAGAAGTGGAAGTAATAGGCGTGTTTAGAAAATTTAAAATAAAACATGGCAAATAAAAAAACAAAAACAATACTATAATAATAAACCGAATGTAATCCATTTACCAGGCAAAAGTTTTATGAAACAAGCCATGTTTTACATTTCTGATCAGATCATTTATTTTATAAGACATGCTTTTAAAGAAACTCATAAAAATATAATATAAATAAATATTTTATTTAAAAAATACACATTATAACATAAAACTAACCATGGAGCACGATTCGATAGGAATCACATTTTAGTGTAGCGAATAATTAATCAAACAATCAAAGCAAGTAATTTGTAATTAACAGTACCTAAATTGAAACAGGCGGTAAAGTGTAACGGACACTTTTGAATCTGTCGGAAATGATAAGACATGGCTTCAATCATTTGAATGAAGTTTAATTAATCAAAACAAAATACAGCCAGTCCTACTGTGATTCCGATGATTAAGTTGTCATTAGGGATGTCAAAGAAGAATTAATTTGTTGATTTTCGGTTTTCTAGTAATTTTGATAAGAAAATATTTACTCCTTAAATTCAATCTACGTGAAATCGGCTTTTTTCAATAGCCGAAAAAATAATTATTCATTTGTTTTTGTTTTCGTTATTCTTCCCCTATTAAATTTATAAGTATGGTAATTTTTTTCAAAAAATAAAACACTTTTGTACTAATTACACATTTACTTAATATGATCAAGACCGGTTTCGCTCATAGCGACTATTTTAAATTTATAATCAGTTGAAAATGTTCGTAAATACACCTTCAATTGATGCTAATTGTTTTTGGGTGTTCACTGTCAATACTTGGTGGAAAGGCATCATTATATTAATTAAGAAAAACACAGTATTCCTTTGTACTTATTTCTATTTTTATTTACCCAGATCAAGACCGGTTTCGCTCATGGCGAGCAATATCAACTGATAGAAAAATAATTTTATTAGTTCTAATGACTCACTTTGATTACATTTCTTGTGTATTGTATTGTTGCGCATGTGTGCGTACATGTATGGATATGTAGTATGTGGGGAGGTATATATATATTATATAATGTGATTTGCATATAAATACATATGGTGTCCTCGTGAACTGGTTCCACTCAGGATTGCCGTGGCAACAAAGGTAAAGAAATGCAAATTACCAAACATTAACGATGAAGGAAACTCGAAAAACTTTGATGCTAACGCGCCCTAGTACCTTAAGCTCCATAAAGTCGGTATCTATAAAAAATGTGGACAGTAGAAAGAAAAAAACTAATTCTTTATTTTTCCAGTTGTATGCTACTAGTCATGAGTCATTAGATTTCATCCGATTCTGGTGAAGTTTTCGCGAAAAACTACAATCGAAATGGTTAATTATATGAAAAATAGTGTAGGTAAAATCTTTCATTCGAGTTGATTTCATGTTTCAAAAAATTTGATTTGACATTCGCCAATGTAGAATCGGACAGTGCTGAATGCTTCTTTGTTTATTGCAGCGAGTTGTGCTTTCAGGAGCTTTCGTCGGCTTTACATGGCTTTGTTTTGCCGGCTATTTGCCGATGGCAGCTTGCTGACAACGGTCACGTTATATCATTATTAGCAGATAGGAATCAGAATCACTGAGCTCAATTGTGGGAGTTACATTATTTTATTTGCAAATTGCCGACAATTGTACACACATCGAGAATGTTTTTTTTAGGTTTTTTACTCTTAATTATTCGTGAAAAAGTATTCTACCAAAACAAAATACATTTATATATTAATTTAATATTATTTTTTGATATCAGGATCGTGCATTTTTATTACCTGATCGTCAGTTGATATTGCTAGAAATGAGCGAAACCGGTGTGATAATCATGAGGTCACTGAATTATGCTTTTATTTTACCAATAATAAAATATATTTTAAAAACAATAAGATTATTATACTATTTTGTTATCAATACTACTGCAATAAATAAAAGAATATGTTAAAAGGCAAAATACTTAACGTATTTCATAAATATTTAATAAATATACGATTCGTGAGCTTAAGCTTTTTGATAGTGCTTTTTTTAATATCGTGGGTAAAATGCCATGTGCGGTTCATATTTTTTTTCTCTCGGTATCAAAGATGGGAAATATTAAAGCCCCAACAAAATTGGCGAATCAGGCGAATGTACTTTATAATAACCGCAAAATAAATATGCCAGCCGCTCCGTGATGTGTGTTATCTATAAAAATACGATGAAAAGAAATTTCGAAGCAATTTATTTTTCCAAAGACATAATAAGAAAAATATGCCTAACTCTGTGCGATACACAAAAACATCTTCAAATGATAAGACCTTTTATAATAGCTAAGGGAAAAAGAAACCAGCGTTTTTTGGGAGTTTTTCCTGGATGCTTGTAAGCGTTGTTTTTTGTACAAGGTGCACCGGTGCTATTTGATGTTAATGTTGTTAATTAAAAAAATAAAACACTTTTTTGTTCCACATTATTTATTTGGACATTACGGCCAGAATCTGATGGTGATCAATTGAAAACGCTTGCGATGAGCGAAACTGCAATAAGTCTCCAAATAGTTACAAAAAAGTGTTTTGATATAACGTCGTTCCGGTTTCTCAGCTAAAAATTTTTGTTTAAGAATCAAAACACCTTGAAAATGATAGTTAATGCAGTTTGTTTATTTTAATAGTGCATTAATTTTCATAATTTGTTGAAAATTGACGATAATTGGGATCAATCATCTGAATTTGAAAAGACACGACGATTATTTTTTTTCCGATTGTTTTGTATTGTACGGTTGTGAACATATTATATGTTGGTTGTAAAAATTAACACATTGAAAAACAAATTTGGCCGTTAAATTTATTGATAGAACACTTGTTTTTGTATTATCTCATATTTCATTAACGATACAGATATAAATTTGTCCATGTAATATTTGTGACATATATTGACACCCCAAGTTTCGTACAAGTGCTCGAAACTGACGTTTGAAACTTTTAACCATCGTTATTGACGAGAGAGGATTGTTAAAGCAAGCAAAACGGTCAAAATAAACTTGTTAAAAAAACAACGGTGCCGTACTCGAGTAGTCAATGCTCTTCGAAATTCGCACTACTCGGTTACGGGTAATCAACTAACAATCATTTTTCAAATCTATTGCTGGATTTTTAACCTCATCGCTACTACTAGTACGACCCACCAACTTCTATCCGATCCTGTAAAACAGAGTGTTGGCAGTGTCGACAAATAACGACTTGTCCTTTTTTAGCCCCGTTATAAAATCCTTCATCGTGTAGATTTTTATTTATAAAAAATGTATTACTAGTAGTTATAATAAAATAAATTCTGTTAAAATGATCTATATTAGTCCGTACACTTGTCAAGGAAGCGGACCCAACACAAAAGATCTATTTACAAATTTCATCGTCAAAAAATGGAACAAAATTTTTAGTATTTATTGCACACGGTATATAAGGTACATGCTTATTTGTGAGAGATAGTAAGAAGCAACCGACCAAAAAAAACTCCGATAAAAATAACGCGCTTTATACGTTTGACTATATCCTGATATCAATTTCCCCAATACGTCTTCTCTTAAATGTTTTCTCAGCATCGAATTTCATGTTTTCATAAAGCTTTTATGAAAGCTTCCCGGGCTGTTGTAGCTTTAATGTTAGTTATTATACGCTACACTTGGTTGCGGTGTCACAAACACTTTCAATCGAAAACCCCTTAAAATCGATAATACAATTTCTCATTTAATTCAATCTTACAATACAATGCTAATTATTTTTTACTAAAAGTTATTAATGCAAATTTGATACTAAAAGCAAATATTTTATAATGCTTGCCATTTCAATCTGCTAACTTCCCCGTAATTAGTAGAAAGATTTTTTCGTTTATAAGTTAATAGTAGGAAAAAGGATCAATGCCTACTTTACAAATAAAAATCGTATGGTAGTAATATACAATAAAATAACTTTGATTATTCCACGTATTGTGTTACAAAATTTGATACGTGTTTCGCCTCTTTCAAAGGCATCCTCAGACAACTACTTTTGCAAATGCTTGCTTGAGTACGAATGATTTTAATTTTACTATTCTGATATAGTATAATAAAAATCAAATAAAAATGGGAGGCAAGGGGGGGATGATAGAAAAACAAACAAACGATAATGGTAATACAAATGACATTTACATTAAGAAATGATTAACTAATGAGTTGCATCAATTAGGACGGGCTAAACCGCCAGAAAATATATTTAACAGTGGCGAACCACCCGTTTTATTCAAGATATTATTTAATAATATTTCTTTATTGTGAATGCTTTTATTTATTTCTAAAAATTCTGAACAATTCATTTTTAAGCCTTTTTTTATTTACTCGATGGAGTTCTACGTTACTGTTATGATTAAAATTATGTTCGTTTTCGATTAGATGATTGGCAAACTCTGAAAAATTGTTACTTTTTAGACATCTTATATGTTCTTTAATTTTAATATTAAATTTTCTACATGTCTGCCCTACATATGAAGCTTGGCAGTCTCCACAAGAGATAATTGTTAACTTGCTTAAACGAAAACAGATTAAAAAAAATAGTAATAAACAACATTTTTTCGGGAGAAGAACAAACAATGATAACATTAAAAACTGGCGTAAAATCATTTAATTAAAGAACATATAAGGTGTCTAAAAAGTAACAATTTTTCATAGAGTGTTCACGAATCACGATGCTTCTTAACTGGTTGTGTGCCACGAGTGTATATATATGGTCTACAATTCCGTGAGCGCAGTGCCGGTCATAGAAAATGCCCGTATATGCACGGTTTACTTTACACCCACTAATACCGGACAAGGTCGACAATTTTAATAATTCTGACATTTTATACACAGCGACGCGACGACTCTTAGAATCACAGTGTTATGTTCACACATGACATCTTTCGTATCATAATCATTGTAATATCGATTGCAAAAAGAGCTGTCTTGTATAGGGTATCCAATCCCGGAGCCTTTTTCCAATCCCGGGATTTCGGGATTGATAAATTTTCAATCCCGGGATTGAGATTAATTCACCGAGGAATTTGAAATCCTCGTTTCCCTATACTTTTTCCTCAGATTATCTGCAAACACCTTTTTTTTTTTTTTTAGCTCACCGAAGAATTTGAAATCGCCAATTTGGTATACTTTTCCCCGGGATTGTCACGAAACCTCGTTTTTTTTATTTTTATCTCACCGAGGAATTTGAAATCGCCGATTTGGTATACTTTTCCCCAGGATTATCTCAAAAGCTCGTTTTTTTTTTAGCTCACCAAGGAATTTGGTATCCAATATTTGTCAATTTCGTCTCACTTTTCGGGATTTACTCAAAATTTCTCAATCCCGAAATCCCGGGATCGCGACCATGTCAGAAAATTGAACGGGATCCCGGATCCCGGGATTGGATGCCCTAGTCTTGTATTACCGAAGCGCATCCTTAACAGTACGTATACTGACGTATTGTGAAACATTTTTTTTTTTTTTTGATACATGGCGCAAATCTCAACGTGTTTTTATTTGGTGATTTTTTTGAAAAGATTGTGTGAAAGCGTATTTCGAACATTCTAATTTAAAACCCCTCGTAATATGTCCAAACTCATGGTTGGTCCAAATTCACAATGTTGGTCATTTTTTCCCCGTAAGTAGAAGTAATGAAGGAGTAGTGTTAGAACATGACGTTTTCTCGCTACGTCCTATTTTTAATATCTGTAGAGCGGGAGGAAAATTTCAACATCACAGACATCCATGCTTTTGAACACAAATATATAATATTGATCAATTCATAAAGCTTTCCTTACTGGGATTCGAACCTGTGAGCCGAGAGAACTACATCGGAAGACAAACATGTCGAACATCTTGTCTCAAAGCCTGGTATTAATATTTGCGTTAATGTCATTGCGAACAAAAATATTTGATAAAATTCTCTAAAACACTTTTTTTCTCATACACACTTGGAAAATAATATGTCAAACATCAAAGTGTTTTGTGTTCACCTTAGGCCTAACTTATTGAATATTTTCGGTAGGTACCACAATAAGAAACGCACTAGATAGAAAACGCTGAAACTTTTTTTTACCCGAAGGAATATCTTTGGTGAATATGTCAAACAACACAAGAGACAAATAATAATTTATATGGTAAACTTTGCTATTTTCCTTTCCTTTTTTTCGGTTATGCTTCCATTGATTTACCAGATATAATATTTTGGAGAGTATTATGAATCATTTTATTGCAGGGAATAAAAAAATATTAATTATTTGCATTATGTCTAAAATTATTAAGAATTATTTTATATCATTTATAAGAATTTACAAATTATATTATTTTCAATACTAGTTGTTTTTTTTTTTTTTTTTTAAACCATGTCCGCTCCCAATGTGGAGCATATGGACTCCTAATGGAGTTTATCTCAACAGAAGTGTTTCTACGAGAACTGCTTGTTACTCAGTTGCTCAACCTCTCTTTTTCCAAAGAGAGTAGGAATAGAAGGATAGGGCTAGGACAGGATTAGTGGTAAGCTAATCGCTCTCGATATGCCTTGTTCATAGGATGGGATGGTTGAGAGGGGGGAATTAAAGACATCACATACACCCATGCCTTTGAACAGAAATTCATAAATCGATTGAAAAATCAATTTATAAAACTGTCCGTACCGGGATTTGAACCCGGGTCCTCCGTAGCCGAAACCAACAGCGTTGACCACTCGACCACACAGGTTAAAAAGGTGTTTATTACACCTTTTTAAATTCATTTTGTTTTTTATAAATAAGACTAAAATTGTGTTTTCTTATCATTTGATAATGCTCGTCATGAGCGAAACCCGTCCTGATCTTTTCAAAAATAAAAGTGAATTTTAATTGAATGTCTTTCCACCAAGTATTGACAGTGAACACACTAAAAGTGATCACTTAATATTATATTATATAATGTTGATTTTGTATACTATAATATATACTTAATAATTAATTTTAAAATGGCTATTTATGTCTTTCTCTAAAACTTTTTCTTGGAACCCTGAAATATGGAAACTTGAAGTTTCACATAGCTCGTAATAAACTAAACTCATGTAAATAAATACACTTCTACATATGAGCAAGTAACCTGTGTATAATACATACATAAGTATTACATCTGTGTTAACCTACGTATGTATAAAGCAAGGTTCCATGAACACGCTGGTTTTGTCTGATAAATTCACAGAATTTAAAATGTTTCAAAATATATTCTTCCCTTATGAAACGACTAACTGGGGGAGGAAAACAAAAAAGCTTTGTATTGTTCCAAGCAAATTCAATCTTTCCAACGTTTTGAAGTCGTATATAAAATGTAGGTGTTTTTAATATAATACTACATATTATTATTTTTGTGAATGTATAAATTGTTCATTTCAAAACAACTTAACGACACACTTCGATTAGCTGCTTTTCTCTTACAATATTTTCTTCCTTTACTTTTTTATGCCTCCTCTTGTTTTCTTTCATACCACAGTCTAAAATGTAATATTATTTTCACATACAAAAAACTTGTTATTTTAATTGTTGTGTACGTGTTCTTTGCATATAAGAAGCGTCATCAGTTTGAATGTTATAATTTAAGATAGATATCGACTGAGGGTGCTTGATGGAATTCAAATTTAAACCGTTCTAATTTATACATTTCCAAGAATTACGCCATTTAGGTCCCGGTTTTCGCCTTTCTGCATCTTTGAGCATTCTTGCTCATACAGACATACTTGAATTGACAGTTGACAGGTAGACAGATGACTCCTAGACAACGATTTAGTTGTCTACTAAATCGTTGTCTAGGAGTTTTTGATCGATAATCGATTTGAAAATCGATATATGTATATTATATTGAGCCTTTTAGAGGTGAAGTGAGCCAAGTGGTATTTTAGAAAAAAATAAATTAGATACGTTGTAATATTCTACACATCTCAAAGTATTGTGAAAGTGAAGTAACCTCAGTTAATTAATACACATTGTAATTATCACAGTTATATCCGTATAATAAAAATATGCGATCCACCAAAACACCAAGTAATGACGTGATACAAGAAAAAGTTTTACCATTTTACTGTTTGGCTCACTTCACCTCTCAAGGGCTCATATAATATTTACTGATCATTCTTTCATTACAATGACTGCAGATGCCAAAAGGCGGAACGCAGGGCGACGCTAGTGGCAGGACTTATGATAGTTAGTGTATTAAATTTGTCCGATTACAATTACAGTAATACCCCGCTTTACGCGAGAGATACGTTCCGAAAAAAATCGCGTTAACTGAAATTCGCGTATATCGAGGTTTATGATTAAACATAGTCAAAATTTAATACAAAAAAATACAAATCATTTTAATCAATCACTTTAATTCTAAGAACACTTTATGCAATACATACTCTTATTTTTTACGGAAAAATACATCTATTGTCTTTTGGGTAGCGTTTTGTTTACGTTCTTGTAAAATACGTTCATAACACCCAACACTGTTTTTAATTGTTTGACACACGGTCAAGACACGGTCATCATTATTGTCTATACTCTGCAATATGTCCAAACCTGAATAAATTTGTAAAATATGTTTATACGCACTCTTTCGCGTAATGCGAGGCATTTGAGCGCGAAATTTGAAATTCGCGTTATAGTGAAACCGCGCTTAACGGGGTCGCGCTAAGCGGGGTATTACTGTATATTTAGTTTTCGGATGAATTTGCCACTAAGCAACCGCTGCAATTATTTACATACATATTGTACATTTTAATTATAAAGATACCACACTTTCCATTTGTATCAGAACGAAGCATGCACGATTAAAATACGATGAAAACAAAAACGATGAATCGGGGTTCCGCTTTCCTTGTCTTGGCTTTGAAATAAAAGACTGCCATTTTTGGGTATTTTTGACGTGGAAATATATATTTACGCGAAGCATGTGGTTGATGTGCAGGTTGTACCCTCACGTGAGGTACCTTTTAAGCCTGAGGGGATTACAGCGAGAGAGCCGAAATTCACAGGCAACCCATTCAAGTGGTGTTGCGTGTTACTTCATGTAAGTCCTCCGCAGATAATAAATTATTATTAACTTGATATCACGAAAAAATAGTTGTGTGAATTTTTTTTTTTGAGAGTACTTGAATTACGTAGGTTTATGCTTGTAAAAAGGTAGCTTATGGTTTGATAATGCACTCTCAAAATAAAATATTAATTTTATTAAATAACTTTATGTTGTCTGACGAGCAATAAAAGTATTAAATTATCTTGATAAGTTTTGATTTTTTTTTTGAAAAATATATTTAATGATTTGTATTCATACAAAATAGTCCAAAGTGTTGACATTTCATGCTTGGTTGACTAAAGATGATCTGATATAATATATAAGTTAAAATAAAAAAAATAAAAAATGAATCGGAGTCGCTAATTATTTTAAAGCTGAAGTTGGAGTTGGAGTCGTTTTTTTTACACGACTCCACAGCCCAGCTTTAAACTGAAACTGAAAATGAGTATTCATTTTATTAATAATAAATCTTATTTCATCGATATTTTCATGTGACTTGTAATAATTTCATCATTTTATTTCTGTTGTCAATAATCAAAATTTTTACTTATATTTATTGGGTCCGTTAGAGGTGAAGTGAGTCAAGTGATATTTTAGAAAAAATAAAAGTTAGATGCCTTGTAATATTTATACACGTCTCAAATATCAATACTCAAATATGAATACGATTGTCTTATCCAAAATTTGATGGACTCAAAAGTAACTCTACCAAAATTTGTTAAAATTTTGCGCCTCTGTAAAAAATTCTTGGCCTTCAAATGAATCTTTAATTAAGGTGATTTTGAGTTTTTAAATAAATAGAAAAATAAACCAAATCATCATTTAGTTTTTTCCCCCTTTATTTTGTTTAGTTGAAATCTCTATATTTATACTGAACTAGGTTACTTACTGACAATTGCGAGTTTTTGTGGAAGCCTATTCTGTGCGAAAGTAATGTTAGTGTTTTACTCAGAGATTGCACAAGGCAGGAAGCGCAAAAAAACTAATTTCAACAATGAGCCCATGCGCTATTTAATTCGATGTTCCATACGCATAAAATAATACATCAGGGAGCGGCTTTTCATTAGACAGTCTTTGAAAGGATTCTGTTTTAGTGAACGATTTGTTTAATTTAGACAAGTGCTCGGGAAACTTTTTACTAAGACGGGCAAAATCAATGTCTCCCTTATGTCTAAGAGCAATCTTAATTTTCCTTGCCTACGGAGCTGGCAGCTTGAGGTATAACATAATAAATAGCATGATTATTTAATCATAAATATTTAAGTCAAATGGAAGAGCACCAATAAATTGTACCGAGCCATGAGTAAGGTTTCACCCCAACATTCAACCCGGCTTAAACCGGAACCGGTTAACCGGTTTATTGCATGATTAAAAAAAAAACGAAATCCGGTTTATTTCACGGTGAACCGGGGCGTATTGGAAATTCTTTTTCACCTTGAATACAGTAAGATTTTAAGCAAAAGCAACTATTCATATTTCGGGTCCGTGGCACAGTGGTTAACGTCTTTGACTTCCATGACGGATCTCATGGGTTTAAGTTCCTGTACAAACAGTTTTTTTTCATTCAAAAGCGTGTGTTGTCTAAAAATCAAATCCTACCGGTCCAATCCAAAAATATAGGGACTTAGCGAAAGCGATTAGCTAACCATTTGTTCTGTGTTTGCCATATCCTGCTACCTCTACTTTGATAAAAAAGAGGTTGTGCAAATGAGTAATCAGTTCTCGCAGAAAAATACCATTGTTTAGACAAAGTGGCAAATGTGCATGAAGCATGTTTTTAAAAAAAAATAATCTTCGTATACACATATTAATTAATATTTAAGTAATCAAAATAGCATATGTATTTTTTTCACTTTTGGAACATTGCTTTGTGTGGTAGTTAAATTACACATTTTGGAAAATATCTGGTTTAAACCGATTAGCCAGTTTTTTATTTGAAAAAAAAACAAAAACGGTTTATTTGACTTGTACGGTTAATTGAATGCTCTAGCCATGACTGACTAATGTACATAATAGTATATTATGTATTCACTAGTCCAAGCATGCTTAACTGTAATCACTTGGAGGGCCAAATGAAATAATGCACACGTAAATAAGGTAAGAGCACCCATCGCCGCCACTACACCAACTACCGCCACTGTAAGAATGTTCTCGAAATAACAAGAAAACCGTTAAAATTTTCTCAAAAAAATATATTGAACGGTAAATACGAATGCATAGTGATCACGTGTCATTTGTTGTTTTGTAGCTAACTGTATTTATTCTATCGAAAATCTCAGTCTTCTGCAAGGGCTCGGCGGTAAAGTTGTGATTTGGCTTTTCGTTAAGCACTTTGTTAAGAAATGGTTAAATTTTATTTTTCGATTAAAAACAAAATTAATTGAATATGTATGAAAGTTACGTTTAGTTTGTAATAAATAACATATTCGGAACACTCTAAAGTAAGTTTAAATCTTTAATTAATATTTTTTAAGTGATAAAAATAGAAAATATTGCGTGGCGGTGATTGGACCCATTAATTATTATATGGGAACCAAATACCGCCACCCCTGGCGGTAATAGAGTTTGAAAACATTGAATTTTTGAATGTAAATTATAAGTATTTAATACATTTTTCAAATATTAAAGTGAACAACACAAGTTATATTTGTGTTGGTCCAATCACCGCCACTTCTACTGTACATTGCTCATCCCGTAAAAGCATCAGCAAAAATATAGTGGCGGTAATAGGGCATTGGCCATGGCGGTGATAGGCTCCACATAAACACATACAAAAATGCAAATTTAAGCTTGATAAACTTAAATATTGCAATATTTTTCATATAATTTATAAAGAAAATGATTAAATAAGCATAATTTGTTTCAAAAATACCAATGCCGTAATAATGTAATTGATAAAATACAGCTTTAATTTAATTGGCGGTAAAAGGAACCATAATCGGTAATTGGGTCATTATTTTACCTTAATTTTCAGATATTAAAAATTTATGAAATATGGTTGGCACAAAAAAATGTTTATACTCTGTGGGAGTTCCGTACTGGCAATAAGTAAAAAATATAGTATGCCACGTACCACATTGCGTGATAAGATTAGTGGTAAGTATAGGGAATGAGCTAAGTCAGGATTTCCAATAATGAAGCCTCAGTTACAGGACTCTGTCGCAGAACTCACCAAAACTCTAAGCAGAGAAAATCCATTTACTGGTGGAAGACCTGGAAAGAAATGGTTTAGCTGTTTTTTAAAAAGACATCCGGAATTGGTGCAAAGAGTTTCACAGAACCTTACTTCGGCCCGATCAAAATTAACAGAGAGAAACATCAAGAATTGGTTTCAAAAAATTAGGACCTACTGCCGGTATATAAGCACCCACGACTTACATTAAGTAGTTTGATATTTGATTACTTATAATAAATACTTAAATATTTAATTTTTATTTTAGACGAGACATTCTTCGATATTTTAGAAAGCAAAATAGCGCCTTCCTTATTAACAGAATTTCAAAGTTCTTCTTCGGATTGGGACGGTGATCTTCAGCACAAAAGTTTATTTGAATTGTGGCACAAAATAAGCATCAATAAGGATCCGCTTTCTCGTATGACCAACGATGTAACCAATCTGGACGAAAGTTTTCGGTTCAAAGAAGGTGACGTTATTGACCTGAACGTTTTAAATGATGGTACAGTCTTAATAGCTGATGACAAAAAAATGAAAAAAACTGGCAACCCCACAGAAGCAGCTTACACCTAATCCAGTACCTCACCAGGAAAATTCAAATGATACAATGTACCCAACGCCGTTTAAGAATGCACTGTATTAGCCAGAAGCTGCGCCACAGTCTAAAAAGTTAATAAATTTGAAGAAGGTCACTCCTGTTGTAGCAACTTCAAAAGAATTCCTTGCACATCTTCGAAATCAAAAATTGGACAAAGACATGAAAGAAAAGGATATAGCTGAGAGACGGCTGAAAAGAAAATTAAGATTCGATGAAAAGGCAGCAAAACAACAGAATTCTGCAAAAGTGGCTAAAATACACAAAGAAATTATGGCATCATTTGATACTGGCGATTACGTTGTTGTGACCTATGAAGGCGAATTGTTTCCCGGTCTTGTTCTAGGTAGCAATACAACCGATAATGAAGTGCAAGTTAAGACCATGACAATGGCAGGGTCAAACTGGAAGTGGCCTGCGATCGACGATATTTTAAATTACCCTGTTGCAGATATTGTAAAAATTTCTACGCCAACGTTGACTAATATTAGGGGATTTTATTCCGTCCCAGAAGTGGTATCTTTAAAAAAGAAGTAATACTTAACCTACTTGCCTAATTTCATCATAGTATGTACTTATATAAGTAAGTACCTATTATTTATGTGAATGCCAATGAAGGTGCAATTTTTTATTTACAAGAATGTGATTTTGATTTTTTTTTTGTATTAGGAATGTGTTTTTTTTGTATAAATAATTTAAGTACATACCTAGGTATAATAGGAAACATTTAAACATAAGTACATAAATAAAATGAATTTAATTCGAACAAACATTATCTTTAAACATGTTTAAAATGGCTTTAAATTCATATGGCGGTAGTTGGTTCCTGCTTTGGCGGTAATTGGATAAAAAAAATAATTGGGTGGCGGTAATAGGGAACAATTCTTCAATGAAAAAACTTTAGTTAATTAATTATATATAAAGCTCATCCTCACTATTGCTTTATACTTAAATAGGCGATAAATAACAGTATAGAATTAAACAAGAAGTTTATGTTTTCGTTAAGAAATATAAGAAATACACACAAATTTCTTAAATCAAGCTACTAATGTGGCGGTAGATGGTGCCCTTACCTTATATTGAAACTGTATAATAGTACGATATTTTTCTATCAATAATAAACAATTCACAATAAAAATAATTTTATTATTTTTTTAATCTTAAAATATAAAACATAGTTTGACCATTAGAGCGAGATAGCAACTGGCGCGTGCCAAGCTGTCTTGCTCAGTTTTTACAGCCAGGTATTTTTTTCCAGTAAAATAATAAAATACTCATTTGTAATAATTCTACTTTTATTAAATAAGATCAGGACCGGTTTCGCTCATGACGAGCATTATCGACCGAATATCAGAATACCTTCCCATTAAGTATACAGTGAACACCATAACAATGATTTTTTTCCGATACGATATATTACTCACATTTGTGGATATTCGTCACAGTAATGTAATATTTCTTTAGCTTTAATATATTTCTTACGTCCAGGGGTTGCCAGCAAATGCCTAAACCAGTCAAAATTATTTTCAAACTGCCTTATTAAATGGCCGCTCTAGAGGTGAAGTGAGCCAACTAGTGAAATCGTAAAACTTTTTTATTAAACTTTTATGTAGGTGAATTCACGACTTAACATGGTGTTTTAGTGGATTACATATTTTTATTTTATATCACTATTGCAATGTGTATTAACTGATATTACTTTAATAATACTTTAAGACTTAATTATATATTATATATATATATATATATGTATATAATTAAGTCTTAAAGTTAAGTCTTAAAATATAATTATATATATAGAATATTAATTATAACGCATCCAACTATTTTTTTCTAAAATAATATTTTGCTCTCTTCACCTCTCAGGCTCATATTATAGATTTTTTTTGGATTTAATTTGAAAAAGTAAAAAAAAATGTATATTCTGAATAGACAATATCAATTTGCGCGATACAAACATTCTAAAATATGTCATCAATGATTTAAGATTTCGATTGAAGGTGCTTGGTGACTTTAAGACGTGTAAAATATTACAACACACCTAACTTATTTATTCTAAAGTACCACTTGGCTCACTTCACCTCTATTAGGCCCATTAATTATCCTTTTTTTATTTATTTTACCAATACAGTATCAGGTGATACAAAAAGTGGTTCAATAAATAAACATACTATTTCAACTAGCAATAAATATCATTACTTTCAATTTATGAAATTTATAAATGAAAAGGGATAATGTCAACAAAAAAAAAACACTTTTTTGTACTGATTTCAAATTATTTATTTACAAATCAAGATCAGTTTTGATGTGTATCAGTTTAGAATGATAGCGATGAACAAAAGCAATTCCGATCTAAATAAGTAATGTGACATTAGTAGACAAATAAAGAGAAGAATAAAAGAATAAGAAAAAAATTGCCTTACCGTGCTGTTTTTCATACAGTGCTAGCTGTTTTTTTTTTTTAAATAAATTTTTATGCAAAAGTAAAAGGCAATTTAATTTATATATTTTTTTTATGTATATTAATTAACAGAGTGAAACTCGCCGGGCGCCGTAATTTACTGCGAAAAAATCGGCACTTCATTAATGAAAATGTTAGTAGGAAGTAGTGTACTAACTTACGTTTCCGTATTTCTATCTTTGTGTCTATTCGACCGCTTGGGAACAACAAAAAGGGCTCATCTCTGTCAGACCAAGTCGGGAATCCCGTCACGTAGCGGCCTTTTTTGCTTATAAATGACCGCTGTAAGTATTCGGACGAGTGTTGACTTTACTCACACCTTATGATAAAGCACAATTTACACGCAATTTTTTGAATTAAAAAAAAAATATTTCATTACAAAAACCACAATTTGTGTTTTATTTTAGAATCACAAACTTTTACCTTTATTCTTCCAACATAATAATTATAAAATCATTTTGTCTTACAAACGCAAGTATTGCAATTTTGTTGAAAGCATACTGTTTATTGTATTTTTTTTTATTTATTGCCCACCCGTGATTTTTTAATGTTTTCCGTATACAGTGGAACCCCGATCTACCGTTCTCGCATTGTCCGTTTTCCCGCATGGATCGTTTATTTGTCATAGTCCCGGCCAAACACCCATAAGAACAATGTAAAATAATCCCGCATTAATCGTTCCCCGATTTACCGTTTTCCTCGATCTATCGTTTAAATATTTTGGTCCCGTCACGAATATTATCCCGATTGACCGTTTTCGTTGAATATTTTTCATAAATAGTTTTTCCTCGCATTTCGTTTCGCGTTTTTTTCAGTGGAACCCCGATCTACCGTTCTCGCTATCTTCGTTTTTTTGCATGGATCGTTTATATTTTACTCGACCAAGACCCCGTCATAACAATATTTAATAATTCCACGTTTATCATTCCCCGATTTACTGATTTCCTCGATCTATCATCTAAATAATATTATCGTCCCGTCCCAATTATTATCCCGATTGACCGTTTTTGTAGAATATTGTTTTTCGCTCAAATAGTCTTACAATCGCATTTAGTTACATAAACAAATAAGTTTTTTGAAAATTAAACACTTTTTTGGTATTATTTGAAGATTTCCCGCATAATCGGTTTCCCGCATTATTCGTTCATTTATTAAGGTCCCTTGAAAAACGTAGAATCGAGGTTCCACTGTATTTAAAACCGCACCGCTATTATATAACATTTAAAAATAATGTTAGCTCGGAAATTGCTTTGGATTTCTTTTATTCAGCAATTTATCAATTCATACGATGGATTTAGTATGTATGTGATTTTAAACTTATATAATATTTTTTTTATTACTTTGTTCTATGTGCTTAAATTTGAAAATCATTCGTTAATTATTCAATGTCTTATAATTGATTGTATGTATAATACAGTATGAAATAGAATGTAAGTAGTGATGTCGTTTTTTTGTTATATTGGCTACTGGTGATTTTGCTTGAATTTTCGGTCCATTAAACAATTTTGTGAAACGAAAATCTTAAATGAAGCGGGAAAAATTAATCTTTATCATATCACGAGCTGAGTACTACAAGGTTCTAAGTGACTTTTGGCCAAACTAAAGTAATAATAAGGCTTAGCTTAAGCATATATAGTACGCGTACGTAATAAGTCTTAAGCGTAGCATTATCTACATGCTGTATTAATATGAAGTCGAAATTTGGCTTAAATTTCCAATAAGCCGTAGTTTTATGTGCGCATCGCAAGATATCTGTGGTTTCAACTTGATCGCCTAAAGATGCCGAAAGGCGAAACCCGGGTAGTTAGTGACAAAACTTGTGTGAATGTACATAGGTTTAATAATATCTTTTTTAATTTGATAATTTTATCCCTGTATTTTTTTTCTTGTAAAATTAGTTTAAATTTAAGCGTTTATTTATAATTAGCTACATAAACGTCTTGCAAAGATTATAGCAATGGTCTTTGATTGATATTTATTCGGTCAACAAGGATGTCATTGGCTCGATTATGCCTATTTATTTATTGCCACTGCCAAAGATCACTATTGATTAGGGTATCCAATCCCGGAGCCTTTTTGTGATCCCGTTTTTGTGATTTGAGAAAAGTTTTGGCGTCGGAATTTATCACCGTGAATCGGTTTTTTTTTGGCTCATCGAGGTATTTGAAAATCTCAAAACCCTATAGTGATTTACCGATTTGAACAACATATCACCGTGAATCTTTTTTTTTTTTTAGCTCTTCCAAAATCCTACGAATTTTCGGGATTTGCTAAAAATTTCTCAATCCCGAAATCCCGGGATCGCGACCATACCGATTTCGGGATTGGAGAGCCTACTATTGATGTCTGCGTTTACATTTTAAAATGCTATGGTTAGAAAGAACCAATTGGCAAACAATATTTTTTTACCACTTTTAGGGTGTACACTGTCAATACTATACCACTTTATTTAAAAAAAGTGGAATAAAGTACAAAGGAATATTGTGTTTTTATTAGTATTTTTTTGTAATAGTATAAATTGCTTTCAGTTGCGATAAATGTTCATGGAATTTATAACTTTTAATTGCGAAAAATTGTATTCTTGTGTTTTTTGCGATTTTCACAATACTGATAATTTTTCACTTTATAACTCTGTTCCTATTTATTTTTCTTCTGTAAAATATGTTCGAGACGAGTGAAACTGGTCCAAATCATAACATAAAATCATGTTTATATTTATTGAAAAAAAGTCAAATTACTAAGTCACAGTTTTGAGTTGACATAAAAGTAATAATTTTTGATTGATTTTTCAATATTATTTGCAAAATCTTTATTTGAATATAGTATTTGAAAATAATAATAAATTGTAATTCCCTTCTTGTTGTAGAAATTATTGTTTCACTTTCATTGATCATACGCCCAAAAATAATCTCTTTGTCAAGGTGCTATAATCATAGGCTTCTTTTTCCGATTATATTAACGAGCGAGGAAGGCAAGTTTGTTAATTTACAATTTCATCTTATGTGTGACGGGCTTAAGCCACTATCTGTCCCTTTCTTTAGAAAAGTTCGAGTGAACTGTGATTTTTCGTCGGTCTGTAAGTTTTCCGCTCGCCACGCTTCCCGTTTAACGAATCCCGAAAGTTTTATCCCGGGCAAACGATGCCCTCGAGCATTTCGTTACATTTAACGATTTCGATTTTTCGTTAAGGTCAGCTTATGCTGTGGCCGCGTAATTGTGTTTCTCACTTTGTTTTTTTCTCTGTATTCAACATTTAATGGACCCTTTTATGTAATACTGCACATTTTGCTGATCTTTTTATCACGCACAGAGTCCGATAAAAAATCTGTCTCATAACTGTGTGCTTACTTTAATCAATGCTTTGAACTATAATATATGTACTTTAATGTATGTACATGTTTATTTATCAGTTATAGCAGCGATTTCCAACCTGGGAGGCGTGGGCCATTGCAAAGGGAGGCGCGAACAGTCCAAAATATTTACTTTGTATTTATTTTTATATTGTGCTCTTAACATAAAGTGATCGATAGCAAATAGGGCCAGCCGATCAACTGGGCTTTTTTGACGTCACATTCAGAGAATTCTTTAAGGAATTAGCAGAACAGATTTTTCATATATTGCTTCTGTTCGGGAAGGTTTACTAATGAGAACAATTGAATGCAACATATGTCGATGACGTATTGTAAATGCCCTCAAACGATCATGATGATATATGTTTAAGATATAAAAAAATCTGCTTCACTTTATAAAACAGAAATTTTGTAGGTTGTTAAAAATTATTTCTGTTCACTTTTAGGGTGTTCACTGTCAATACTTTAGGTTTTTGTCGGAATATTCGGTGTACGAAGTATTCATGTTCGGAAGAATCACCGAATCGGCTGGCACAGCCTTCGAATTTTCTACGCAGCTAACATCTCGTCGAGGGAACATTGCAGTCGGTACATGTGCAAACATTGATATATAGTAGCTCTTCATAACAGGAAATACCGGCAACAATCGCGTACAAAATTGAATAATTATAGTCTTTCAAATAATAACATAAGGTAGCATATGATTTGACAAAGTGGGTTCACAGTTATAGGGCTAAGATAGTCCTTTCACATCTTCTTCAATACATTTTGGTACAAGTTTTTGATTTTTTAAATTCTCTGATTAAACGAAGTACAACCATTAACAACGACTTAACTCAATAATGAAGTTATATTAGTAAAAACACAATATTCCTTTGTACTTCATTCCACTTTATTTAATATGTCAGGACCGGTTTCGCTCATTACGAGCATACAACTGACGTTGCTCGTAATGGCGATTCAGTTGACGATGCTCGTAATGAGCGAAACCGGTCCTGACATATTAAATAAAGTGGAATGAAGTACAAAGGATTATTGTGTTTTTACTAATTATTTCTGTATTAGTAAAAGACATTTGAAAATTTCAATTTTCAACTACTCTAACCCTCGTTAGCAATTATGTTTATTTATTTTACGTGTACGTTTGATGCATGAAATAAGAAATAAGTAAGCCGATAGCACTTCAACATTTTATATTAAATTCAACCAACTATCTCATAGGCCAAAATTAATTATGATTAACAGTGACAATCTAAATTCCAGTACTGAATTATCATATTAAGTTTTTGCACCATTATGATATTATTCATGTGGAAGAAATTAATTTCCCCTTTTTACTATATTATAACGGTTATATATCTATCAAGGAAATGCTAACTTATAAAAAATCGTGTATATATAAGAATATTTTTATGTATATACTATACAACTATACAACTAAGCGTCAGTTCAAGTTCATCCGTTGCACTTAAATGCCTGAAGATGCTGAATGGAGAATTCCGTGTCGCTAGTGGCAAACGTTCAGAAGTGTAAAAAAATTAAATGAAATATTATAAATTGCTTGCTTATTTTGCTTGAGCCGACCCAAAATTTTATTCAGAAAAACATTAGGAAATGATAATTTCTTAATTGTATAAAAAATAATTCACTGAAATGATTAATATATATATAAATAAATAACACGAGACTATTGTTAATATTAAAAAAAAAATGCGAGTAATGAATGAATTATCATTTTAAATATTTACCACTGCTCGTTTTTCCAAAACGGAAGGCCTAATTCAAGCCTGCCCGTAAACCTCGAAAGCATGAATAAAAAATTACATCCCCAGAGAATCTTTTCTTTACCCTACTTATTACCGTATACCATTTTTTCAATGATATCGCTGATGAAACTATATTATTTCCTTTTACACAAGTTTTATTTATTTTATCTCTGTGAAGATGGAGGTGCTTTTTTATTTTGGCATGCGTTTGGTGATTTATGTAAAAAAAAGTTTTTTAAAGAATTATATTAAAATTTGTGAGTTTGAAATCTTTGCAGAATAAAAAGCTGCTTTGTTGAATTTCTATAACAGTGAAGGGAAACCTGCGGCCTTTTGCCTACTCTGATGCGGCCTTTTGACTTGATCAAAATATTCACTTTGATCAAAAAATTATACGCAAGCGTTTGGGAAAATAGCGTTATCAAGCCATTATATGTTCAACAGTCGAAAAAAAGTGGGGGGTCAACATTTTCTTTACTGCGGCCTTATGTTGAATCAGATAAATAAATGTAGCCTATAGAAAAAATAAAGGTTCCCCAAACCTTTTCTATAAGATCCGCGTCGTACAATTTTTGGTATAGTTAGTAGTTACTATATAACGTTGTCCAAAATTATTTATGTAGCACTTAAATAATAAAAGGAATTTGTTGTACTATAATATTTTCCGCCTTACGTTCTAAGCTATTTATTTCTCCTTCATTCTTCATATTTTGGATACTAAATAATGTGTTCGTTAAATCATCATCGGCCGTTCCCCGCTATAAAACTGTTGCAGTTGTGCGATCAGGTAAATTTTACGGGTTGTCGCTTTTTAGTTTAGGCAGATATATATCAATAATAAATAAACACATGGACTAACACTTTCATATAATTATCATAATTAGTGTCATTATCCTATTAGGGAATTACTCGTTCAAAAACTTGTCAACACTGATTGTTGTGTACAATTGTACAATTATCACAGCGTCAAGGCATTTTTAATTTATAATTTGTGCTGAAAATTTCCATTATCTTCCACAAAGCTGAAATTATCATAACATATCCTTTTGTGAACTGCCACTTAAAAATAAAATACCGCTTTCAATGTTTTTAATCATGTTCGCTGCCAGTGTATGGTACGAATATTACTATTTTTTAATAATATCGTAATTTTAAAGATTTATTAAGAAGTAGGAATAATAGAAAATAAGAGTAAGGACAGTATTTGTTGTCTCGCTATACCTTCTTATAGTAATGTATAGGTGCATGTTAATTTTGAAATCGCGTATCTTAATAAAATTCTATGAATTGATTAAAACAAAATTGTCAATTTTAGAACGAACTTAGCATCACGAAAATTACTCTCTTTGTTTAAAAACAATTTGTATACTGTATGTGTGTATGTATGTATACGCATGTGTGTGTACATGTATGGATATAGTATGGAGGAAGCATATGGAATGTGATTTGCAAAAGAATGCATATGGAGTTCCCGTGAACTTCTTATCTCTGTAGTGATCGCGCCCTTCCATCTGCAAACGACGGCAAGGGGATGAAATTTACAATTTTTCAAAATCTTTATCGATGAAGGAGACTGGAAGAACCTTGGTGCGTCCTGGTACTTGAAGCTCCATAAATTTGATATCCAAAAAAAAAAAAACATCGATTTAATAATGTCCACTCCACGATTCCGTGCGTGTACCCAGTAGAGGATTAGGCACTTGAGAGGTCCTGTTTTCAAATGATATAAATCACATCGCAAAATTCCATATACAATTAAATTTAAAAATGTAGCCAGGATTTAAAAGATATGGATTTTATACAATAACATATATTTTTGAGGCCCCCAAGTTTCGAAGGCTCCAAGCGCGCGCTTCATTCGCGTATAGGGTAATCCGCCATTTCGTATACCTTGGTTTTACAATAACTGACAGTGTTTTGTGTAAATTTCTGCCAATCCACCCGCAAGTTTTATTTATACTGCGAATCTAATTCGACCTCGCTGAAATGTTTCTACGCCATGCTGCTTACTCGCGTTACCGTGAATTTAAAAAGCTTTATATCGAGGCTCTTCGTTAATTTAATTAATACATACAGTGCTTTACTTTGCGGGTGAGGGTAGGCACTGGCCATTCAGCGTAACGCAATATATCATTCGCTCGTCTATACCAACCACATCAGTCATTTAGAATTGACCTCTTGATAAATTCAATATAAGCTCGTGTGACTATGATTAATTGCCACTTTCCAAATTTTCAATGGGCGTGTTCACGCTATACGTGTTTTGATTTTTTGGCGTATATGTATGTATGAAATTTTAATTCATTCATATTTTTTGCACGTATGTATTTCAAAACACAAATAAAATTAAATTACTACCGTTTCTGCTTAGATTCTAAAGTCTTTTCGAATCCCCATTTTTATCGTACGCACTTACCGACAAGTAAAGACACCAGGGATCTGTCACATGTAGAGAAAATCGACCGATGATTTTCATCCCAAAACTTCACATGGTGATGATTTTTTTGTAGGTAATAAGTGTTCACATTTTAAAAAATCTACTTCCAATGTGAAGGGGGGCACTTCAATAGAAGCTGATTTTCATTCGTTCATTTTCTGTTTAAATAAATATATAAAATATGGACCTAATAAACGATTCGTAGTTAACCAATCGCTCTCGTTGCGCTTTGTCTTTAGTGTCCGATTATTGAAAGGGTGTATAAACATTTAACCATAAATAAATTTAATGTAATTGGCCATACCAAGATTTTTGTTTGTTTGAAGTCTGCACGGTCAGAAATTACCTGGTCCTAGATCTTTTTTTTACAATAATATATTATTGAACTCTTAATTTAAAAGAGTTTTCTAGGACAACAAACAGTTAATCCTTTAAAACCTACAGGTACTGAATAATATTCACAATGGACAAGTGTAATTAGTGACATGTTTCAATACCATAACTATTGATCATCCATCCCTGCATAAAGAAATGTTTGTTTCAGATTAAACTCAGATTAGGTCACTGCCAAAATTGAAAATGTAGTTAGAGTAGTGAGTTATTTTAGTAAAAATACAATATTCCTTTGTACTTCATTCCACTTTATTTAATATGTCAGGATCGGTTTCGCTCATCGCGAACATTGTCAACTGATAAGAAAAAAAAATCCCAAATTTTAATTACGTTTGTAATTACTAAATTTATTAATCTGAGATGACTTTTTAATTATATGTTAGATGTGTTAAACATTTTAATTTTGTGTTATTTTAGAATCACTTTTAATGTAATTGGTAATTTCTTTTCAATAGCAATTGTTGTTTATAACTTTTCATTTTTGTATAAATAGCATTGTTAAATTATATTTCTTATCAGTTGACAATGCTCGCGATGAGCGAAACCGGTCCTGACATTTTAAATAAAGTGGAATGAAGTACAAAGGAATATTGTGTTTTTACTAATATAATGCCTTTCCACCAAGTATTGATAGCGAACACCCTAATAGTGAGTTATTGTTTATTAAACTAGGTTTGTTCGTCAATTAATGAAATTTACAGATTGGGGCTATATTCATGTTATTGTGAAATATCTTAACAAATGGTTTGTTAAGATATTTCTATAGAAATAATGTTTTTTAAGTTAAAACAATCACAGGTGAGAGAAAAGGTACTATGCAATTTTTGCATAGGATCACTTTGGAAACGTCGTATGATGTTACTGGTCTCTATAATATTTTTAAATGGCAGCTCCCGGATATGTTTGTTTATTGGATGACAATGACTAAGTCGCAGGGTCAAACTTCTCAATTTTCATTATTTTTGAACTGGAAACATTTTAATAAATTGTTTATGATATTTAAAAAAGTCAATAATCTCAGAACAAGTTTTTTTTAACATAGTTTTCTGGAAGTATACTTACCAATGATTATATAAAATAAGTGTTCTACTGTGAACCGAGACCAGACGATGTCTCTGGTATTTATTACGATTCCTTAATAGTGAAAACGTACCGAGATCGCAATACGTCTTATAAATTATATACCCTCGGGCCAAGTAATTTGTTGCTAAGCTTTTTTGTTAGTATTGTACAGGGACTTATAAGTAGTACAATGTGATTAATTATATCAAATAACAAATTTCGCGTGTCAATAATCTCGTGAGGAAGAAACAAAAAGTTGGGAAATACTAAAATAACATTATTTCTTTTCCCGTGATCGTTTTTACCCGAAAACATTTGGTATGTTCCAACATCTGTTTATTGTACAAAAAATTAACACTTTTCTGTATATTGCGATTAAGAACTTAAAATAATTCTGTATTCACGTTTACTTACCTGTTTTAATTAAGTATTTGAATTATTTAATTTCTAAGGAGTATTTTTTTTTTTGGATATGTTTAAAATGGATAGATATCAAAAAATCCTTCAATAACTTGGCGTAAGGAGAGCGATCAGTTTAGCATTAGTCCTGTTCTAGCCTTATCCTTCTATCCAGGGATGGGCTGGAGGGGGCTCGGGGGGGCTCGCGCGAGCCCCTTGTTAAGATGAGAAAATCATTCGTCTTATATCAGATCATCACATAACTGCAATTTCTGTAGATGAATAAATTTGAAAATAAGTTTAAGAAAATAAGTAAAATCGTTTCATTTTTTCATTTAGTGTTGTAAGCGTCCGTGAGTCCCAGTACTAAAAAAAGTTTTTTCGATCGATTTATCTATTTTCTGTTCGAAGGAATGGGTGTTTGTGATGTCTTAAGATTGCCTCCCACTCTTCCGATTCTTCAATTCAACCGGGCGCAACTATTAGTTAATCACTAGCTCTGTCTTATGCTTATCATTTTATCCCTACTACTCTCTTTGGAAAAGAGCGGTAGAGCGAATAAGTTACAAGCAATTTTCGTAGAAAAATAACTTTCGTTGAGATACCTTCATTAGGAGGCCATATACTCGACATAGGGAGCAGACATGGATAAAAAAATGGATAGCATTTACCGAGCCCCTTGTTAAGATATTGGCAGCCCACCGCTGCTTCTATCCCTATGCCTTTCTTTGAAAAATGAAAGGTTGAGGGACTGAGTAAAAAACAGTTCTCGTAGAAAAAGTTGTCCATGTCTGGATGTTTCCAAAGTATATGATGAGCATTTTGAATAATATTGATTATTATTTTGGCATAGGTATTTACTAACCGGCCAAGCTAAAAAGCTTGCTAGCGAAGTGACTATGGCCAGTTATGAATGGACTGGTTGAAAAATAAGTATTCAAAATATTTGCCACTTTATTAAATTTGGAAAGAATTTATAGGTTTGCATGTCGTTAAATTTTTTTCCCCATCAATTCTGCAAAATTTTCATAGCAGTGTATGTCGCCATACTTATTGGAATAATAATGTTATCAATTTTAATTTTATACTAAAAATCAATTTATACAATGCTACCGCCGAATACGAAAGTTTTGTTTCTTCTTGTTTATTTGATTCTTGTTGAAAAAATTGACTGTATTAAAAAATAAAGAACATAATTTTATGTTTGGGTAGATTTTTAATCAAGAAATTAAATCTCCCATCGTTTGAAAACATAATTTGTGATGACAATCGAATTAAATTTCAAGGGAATCCAGGGCGGTTAATTAATAATAAATATTAAGCTCATGAAAACATTTATCCCGCAATGAGAAAATAAAATACACATCGCCTGAAGGCATTTGAAGGTAAGGGTAATTTTAATCAAAATGGAATATTTAAACCATAGCGTAAAGCTATGTTTTACATTAAAGTTATTGAATTACGAATAATTGGACAAACCTGTTGGCGTAATGCCCCAAGCTCTCTGTACCACTGACTGTGGATTAGTAACGAGGGGATGTCAGATAATTCGTTAGGATTTGTTAGGATAAAAATCTCTCAGGTTCGAAATATTTTAATTTTAAGGAGTCAACAAAAGATGTTATTTTAACAGTAGGTTAGTTAACTGTTGCTTAATTTAAGTGAGGTCATATTATATGCTGTAACAAAATAACGTTTGCTTAATTTGAGTACCATATGAGCTCACAAGAGGTGAAATGAGCCAAGTAGTAAAATGGTTAAACTTTAAAATTTGATCACTTTTAGGGTGTTCACTGTCAATACTTGGTGGAAAGGCATTATATTAATAAAAACACAATATTCTTTTGTACTTCATTCCACTTTATTTAATATGTCAGGACCGGTTTCGCTCATTACGAGCATCGTCAACTGATAAGAAATATAATTTAACAGTGCTATTTATACAAAAATGGACAGTTATAAACAACAATTGGCATTGAAAAGAAAATACCAATTACATTAAAAGTGATTCTAAAATAGCACAAAATTAAAATGTTTAACACATCTAACATATAATTAAAAAGTCATCTCAGATTAATAAATTTAGAATGGGAATTGAAAGTAATTACAGACATAGAATTCCCAAATTTTAATTATGTCTGTAATTACTTTCAATTCCCATTCTAAATTTATTAATCTGAGATGACTTTTTAATTATATGTTAGATGTGTTAAACATTTTAATTTTGTGCTATTTTAGAATCACTTTTAATGTAATTGGTATTTTCTTTTCAATGCCAATTGTTGTTTATAACTGTCCATTTTTGTATAAATAGCACTGTTAAATTATATTTCTTATCAGTTGACGATGCTCGTAATGAGCGAAACCGGTCCTGACATATTAAATAAAGTGGAATGAAGTACAAAGGATTATTGTGTTTTTATTAATTTAAAATTTGACTTTTATCTACAATCACGACTTTAATTGGTGTTTTGTATATTTTTATTTCAGGGAGATTCCAGATTGCAGTGTGTATTTCATAAGGTCCCTTCAATTTAACGATACTTAGAGACATGTAGAATATTATAACGCATTCAACTTAATGTTTCTTAAAATACTACTTGGCTCACGTTACCTCGCATGGGCTTATATCTTATTGGTCCATCCTTTATTGGTAATTAATAGTCGACTAAAAGGTTCACGGAGGACTATTGTCCAACTATGAAACAACACTTATATATATAATCATACAATATTCTTTTAAGTAAATATCGAGTCAATCAAAATATTTGACCTTGATTGTCCAAATTCATTTTTAAAAGCTTAGTGACCTTGTGCAAAATAGTAGTGTTCGATTTTTACACTTGGAAATAGCCTATATATCCATTACATTTGAAATTTTTCCCTCGTTTGATTTCTTCTTAAAAAGACTGTGTCTCTAAACTTACCCAGATAAACATCAGACACCCTTTTTTAGGTAATATACGGGTTGTGTTAATTGGTGATCAATTCAGTTAAAAGTAACTAATATTTTTTTCTTTTGTTTAGGTATGAAAACGGATTCTACGGACGATACTATTAATCTATTATTAATTCATCAGTTTTGTAAGTAAATAATTTATTATTTTCAATGGATCCTTACTCACTTTGTACTGTATATAAAATGAATACAAAAAATATTAAAATCTGTGTAACACATACTTTCCCTAAATGTTAAATCTGTTTTTTTTTTAAATGACAAATGGTGCAAAAGTCATCGATGAAGCCGACGATATGCTTTTTATTAAACGCTTAGATACATCCGTTTTCTTGGTCCTGGCAGGGTTTTGACTCCAGAGGTATTTAAAAAAAAAAGATGTTAGACCTTTTCCTAGAACATGACTAATATCTAGGATATGAGGAAAATTACACACCTGTGGTTGTTTTCTCATCTTCAGCCAAGATTATGAGTATAAATCTCAATCGAATAATATGACGTTAAAAATAATTGAGCTATTTATAATAACTAGCTGTAAGCCCGTTGCCCTCAACAGGGGGATTTTTTTGCATTTTTGATAAATTAGATATTTACTGGTGTGAAAAATCGAATGCAAATTTATTTATTACTTAAGAAGTTTAACTCTTTAAATAGTTTTTTTTAAGAATACACCCAGTCCTCTTTAAGAATTAAAATAAAACGGAATTGTAAAAAAACACGAAAATATCGGAAAAACGTGAATTCTGGGCATGCTTAATCAGGATTTCACTGTAAATAATCAAAGTTTACGTCTGAATCAAATTTAAATGAAGTAAAAAGATATTTTTATTTTAAACAAAAGAATAGTGTGTCGTTCAACTTTGACAGTAAAAAAAGACAGTGGAGGATGTCGACTCTTAAAATGTTGAGAAACCGTGTAACATATAGGATGAATAAAATCATCAAGACAGGAAGAGGGGTGTCGATTCTTAAAATGTTGAGAAACTGTGTTACATATAGGATGACAAAAAATATCAAGACAGAGGGCGGGAGTGTCGACTCTAAAAATTTTGAGAAACCGTATCACATTTTTTTTTTTTTTTTTTACCATGTCCGCTCCCAATATGGAGAATATGGACTCCTAATGGAGTTTATCTCAACAGAAATGTTTCTACGAGAACTGCTTGTTACTCAGTTGCCCAACTTCTCTTTTTGCAAAGAGAGTAGGAATAGAAGGAAAGGGCTAGGACAGGACTAGTGGTAAGCTAATCGCTCTCGATACGCCCCGTTCATAGGATAGGATGGGTGGGAGGGAGGAATTCAAGACGTTACATTCATCCATGCCTTTGAACAGAAATTCATAAATCGATTGAAAAGTCAATTTATAAAACTGCCCGTACTGGGATTCGAACCCGTGCCCTCCGTAGCGGTAGCCAATGATGTTGACCACTCGACCACACAGGCGGCATAATATCATATAGGACAATCAAAACTAATTGCAAATTTTTATCCAAATGCATGAAAAATAGTCAAAATATAGTCTCATACATTATGAAAAAATAAAATTATATTTATTATATAATAAATCTAGTATGGAAGACAGTCAAAAAGTATAAAAATCCAAAAATCAAATGCAATTTTTCATGCAAATTATTATTTTGCATTTTTTCCAAATGTATGAAAAAAAAGCAAAATATTATTCTATGATATATCCAAATCATAATTCGAATATTCTCAATGTATTAAAGAATTCAAAAAGATTTTCAAGGTCAGACATGAAAAGATTCATCATTATGATTCAATTGATCAAATCAGCTCCAAAAAATATTGGTCTCACATCGACTCACACTATCCAACGATTCATTTCGATAGCCCTATAATCGCAGTTTGCAACAGGCGAATTAAAGTCTTTTATTATTCAAAATTTTTCGAATATTATGATATATGATGGTACAATACTTCAGCTCTACACCAAGAAATATCGAATTTTCAAACGTGGTGATATCAGAACATTTATGCGCGGCTTAAAATAAGCCGCTCCCATTGGATAGAACGAGACTTCAAAAATGTGCGGTTCAAAATAAACCGTTATCATTGGGCGAATTCCACGGGAGGACATACATTTAGCGCATACATTAAAATTTATATAATGATTATATAATAAAAACACAATATTCCTTTGTAGTTTATTCCACTTTATTTAAAAGGTCAGGGCCGGTTTCGCCCATTGTGAGCATTTTCAACTGATAAGTTGTTTACAGTTTAAGCATAAGTGACTCTAATTTATTTATTCTTTAATTTTGTGTAATTATATATTCACTTATACTGTAATTTGTAAATTCTTTTCAATGTCAATTGTTGTTAACACCTTTTTATTTTCAATTAATTTTTGTATAACTAGTACTGTTTATATATTCAGTTGACAATGCTCGCAATGAGCGAAACCGGTCCTGACCTATTAAATAAAGTGAAATAAAGTACAAAGGAATATTGTGTTTTTATTAATATAATGCCTTTCCACCAAGTATTTACTGTGAACACCCTAAAAGTATTTATAATAAGTGAGTAGAATTAGTTTAGAACGGGAAAATCAACCGATACAAACTTACCTGCAAGTTGATTGTTACTACAATAATTTCTCGATGGCATTTATCTGACGGGGCTGATTTTGATATTCTCTGGAAAAAAACTTTAACTTATCGGTTTGTCGGATGGCTCCGTTAGGTTTTTAGAGATTTTTAGAATTGGAAAACAGTATGTATCATATAGACTTTTCCAATCACAGTCGCTTTGCTCATTCGTATGTTCTATAGGGCTTAAACTTGGGCCATTCACGACAAGTCGTTCACGATATAGCAAACGTAATTAAAAATGCTTTGTTCATGTAATTCCATATTAATTTAAAACATTTCGCGAACGATAGTCCGATAAATAATAGATAATATAAAATAATGTGGATGATGTAACAAACTCAATATCAAAATTGATAAATGCAGTATTTTTTCACCTTATCATTATTTCTCGCTTACAAGACGATAGCATATGTCATTATTTCATGATTCAGTGAATTCAATGAATAGTAGAATTCTCGCGCGAATTTCATCAGTTAATTTGGCGTAATATTCGAGAGTATATACTATTTTATAATCACATACAAACAATTGACATAAAGAATTGCAAATATTGGATTTTATTACGACTTAGTCTTTTCAGAAGTTAGGTCTGGGATAGTGATCTGGCTTGAGAGTGTGGTTGTTTGTTTGAGCCCTAAGAAGCTCAAATTATATCCTTTACAGTGGAAAAGGTTCTTTTTCAAGGTTTTATCCAACTGAATTTCTCTTAGTCATGCTGACGTTTATAGTTTGAACGCCGAAAGAGAGATATACATGGCTATATATTACATTCAGGTTATGTATACCAAAACAAAATGAGAATACCGTCGTTCTCGAGAATGATAAACTTTATGTTCTGTATCTTTTTTTTTGAGAATCGTGTATATGCATTGTTTGTTTTTCAAAAGTGTAAAACTATGATAGCTTACCAATGGGAATATCTCTAGGAAGAACATTAACATTGTTCGAATGACATATTCCTAGTCGTAGGCGTGAGTGAGTTCTGACAGGTCTGTATTTACTTTTTTATTTTTTACTTGTTTAAAATCATTTTCCACAATAAAAAAGCAATGCACTAATAATTTGTATTTTTTTGTAATAAACATATCGTCATTCGTCGGTAATTTTTTTACAATCTCGTATCTTAAAAAGTAAAAGTTTTCTGGAGACATATAAATGTACTTTATTCTACTACACTAACACCACTAAAATGGTTTTGTCCTCAATATCGTAAAAGATTCAAATCCTCAAGGAAACAATAAAGCAAAGACGTTTCAATCCATGTCGTCATATCCTTTATTCTAAACGTAGCACATGGCAATGTATTTTGTTTCCCTACGTTTTTGTGTAAGCTTAGATCAGGGATACCTAACATTGTGCCCGCCAACATTAAGCCCGAAACAATTTTTTAAAGTTAATATGATACTTTTTACAAAATGTTTATTCTGCATTTCTTTTTTGGGTGTATAAATATAAAAAAATATTTAGTATATATAAATGTATATTTATATGTATTTATTATCCTAGTCCAATTATAAATATCCTTAGAAAAAATAAGTGGTGCCCGCCGACCTACCAATGCGTTTCAGGATCCTAAAAGGCTAGGGACTCCTGGGTTAGATAATGTATAAAATGTTTTTTTTTGGATACAAGTTAAAGAAATGTGTGTGTATTGAAATTCTGAATTAACCACATCATAAAACTTAAAACATTGTAATACGAACAATATTTTTTCGATTAATTTCTGTTAGAAGGTTGTGATGTCTTAATTTCTCTCCCTACTAAATTTCCATAGTTCATGAAAGGAGAGGTTGAACGACTGACTAACAAGCAGTCCTCGTAAAAAAATCTATTGAAATACCACCATTAGGAGGCAATGTGCTCCACGTTAAATTTAAATACACGAACTTGGTATATTGAAAATTCCAATGGAGAATAACTGATTTCATTTTGAACATCTAATACAGTATAATAACCAGATGGTGATACCGAAAATTCTTTTCGTAGTCCGGAAATTTTCTTTCGTAGAAAAGATATTATTTTATTAAATTTTCCCTCTAATTTTTCTTATAAGCCAATTTCAAGCTTTTTTCGAAGGCCCTCGTTTACACCGAACTCGATTTGCCAGTTTTCTTACCGATCTCTGGATCCAATCATAAAGCTGCAAGTCATTTCCGAGAGAAAATGTCGGATAATGTAGGCACTTCTAGAAAACATTAAGAATCCATCAGTTTTTGCAGATGACTGTGCAAAGACAACTTGACAATCTCGCGCGATAAAGGGACGTCATGCTTTGTTGGTTTATTTGTTAATGTGTAGTATTTTTCTTTCTAAAAAAGCTTTTTTCCGATTAGATACTATGGCATAATGTATTGTAATGAAAAACTCTTACTTACATCTGCCTACCAAATGCACACATATAATTAACTTTTTGACTGCCGTAGAAAAAAGTACGTTTGTACTAGGGTATGTGATCCCGGGATTTCGAGATTAACAATTTTCCAATAAAATCGTATATAAATTGGGATTCGGATTGAGATTTTTTTGGTCGGCGATTTCAAGATCCCAAAAAAATACGGATTTGCAATAATGAACAGAGTGAGAGCTTTTTTTAGCTTTTCCAAGCAATTTCGAATGTAAAAATAACATCGCGACATCTGTTTTTTTTTACTCTTCCGTGTTTCATTTTCTCTTAGTAATGTCGGGATCCCGGAATTGGATACCATAGTTTGTACCTAGCACGCCGGCTATAATTCGTAATTATTAATTTAATAAGTTATTGACGAGCTAACTCGTCTCTGGCGTATTGAGCACGAAAATTTTGACGAGATATCTAAAGCAGCCATCCAGTCAAAATATATTTTTATTGAAATTTGTAACAGTTTCTTATTTTCATTTCAGTCCTACCGGTTCGAGACGTAAGCTTTGAAATTTAACACGGTTTTCATCTCTACTGAAAACATTATAATGTACTAGCGAGTACCCGGCATGCGTTGCAATGCCACTCAAACAAAGATTTTTTTTGTGTTTTAATTTTGTTTATTGTGCTATTTGATATCTTTTGTTTTTCTGTCTGGTGCGTATACGAATAGATCTGAAGGTTTTCCAACGCGTGAGCAGGCCACATACAGCTGTCCATGTGAGAAGCATGCGTTTTCAAAATTTAGTCCACACACTTGTAGCGATTGTCCCTGTGCTTTGTTGATGGTCATTGCAAATGCGCGTCGCACCGGAAACTGCAAACATTTAAATTCGAATGGAATATCTGTTAGAATCATTGGGATGCTTGGCAACAGTACATCGTCCCTTTTAAATTTTCCATTTAAATTTTTTAGCTTCGATGATATTGTTCATTATCTTTTTCAATGAAAGCCTGGTACTGTTGCAAAGTGGTGGATTTATATTTCGGAGAAGTATGCTAGGTACGCCAATTTTCAACTGAAGCTAAGCTATATGAAATACACACATTTGCTAAGTTGAGAGAAGTTGAAAAGGCGTTTATTCTTAGAAAATGCGCTACAGAGAATCCTCAAAATAGCCAATCAACGTGTCAACATTTCACTTTTTGCGAGCTATGATTTGCCATGAAACTGCATCGCTGCAGATCGCTTTCTTCGGTGAAATTTCTCATTGTAAAATGACTGTACTTAGGGGTGGGCTAGAGGAAGCTCAGAGGGGCTCGCGTGAGCCCTTTGAAATTTCTCTAAGGTCGGCGAGCCTCTTGTTAATTTAAGAGAAAGCAATATTCTCAGATCAAATGAGTACATAACTGCAATTTCTGACTGATACATTATCTATGACAACACTAGTATACACAGTAGTACATTGTCGGCCATTAAAATTGATAAGCCTATAGTAAATTGCTTATTGTTTGTTACATATTACAAATTTATAATTTGTCAACCGTGTGCAATGTTAATTAAATAAATAAATAAAATTGTAAATGTATTAAGTAAAAATCGATTGCTTATTTAAGTAGTCCATCAGAGTGATAAAAAAAACTTACTGCTTCCCAGAACCAAAGCTTTATCGCACTTAGATGAACGGTATAGGAACGAATACGGGTCAGGCAAACAAATTAACGTATTGGCAGCATACCGCTGATTTATATACATTTGCAGACGTCCGCACACCAACTCAACAAAGTTTTGTCGCAATCGAATGAACGGTATAGGAACAGGAACGTATATGACAAATTATCAAATTAACGTATTGGCAGCCCACCGCTGATTCATGTACATTCGCTGGCGTTCGCACAACAACTCGCCAAAGCTTTATGGCAGTCGGATGAACGGTATAGGAACGCATACTAGACAGAAAAAACAAATTGACGCTTGGCAGCCCACCGCTGAATCATAAACCTTTTCTGGCGTCCGCACAACAACTCACCAAATATTCATCGCAATCGGATAAGCGGTATAGTAGCGCATAGGGGACAAACAAACAAACATTCATTTTTATATATATAGATGTCTTTTTAATTTTTAAAAAAATTGCTGAACTATGATCACATAGTCTTTAAATATTTGAAATCATTTGTGAAATCACAATAAAATGCACACCATTGATCAATCCAAGCGAGATGATATCTTTTGCTTAGTAATTTATTGCTCTTGCAAAGTCAGGAATATTTTAAGCAAATTCAATTTATTCAATTGGAAGTCGTCGTCATGTAAAAAATGAAAAGAATAGATAGATACATAGCAAACATATTCCTTCATATTATGTTCATTTCGGACGGTAAATTCAAATAAATTTTCTAAGAATTTCTCATTTGTTGACCCGTAAATTTAAACTCATGACGACAAAAAGGTTGATCAAATGGAATTTTCCACAAAGCATTTATTATATAATGATTGTGATATGATTTTAAAAATATTCAATAGAAGGTACAGAGACTTGATTACATTCCTGAGTAAACTATCTTTAGCGAACCACACTTAAATATTTAAAGCGGCGAGTATTCTGAATTATTTAAATTAATTATTAAACATATCAAACATACTGTTCTAAAATTATACTGTTCTATAAATATGATTAATAATTAAAAATAATTTGGTAAGTAGTGTTAGTAAGTACTATAGTAATATAGTACGTTAAAAATATTTTTACTTGTCTTTTACTATGTTTGGTTGTAATTTTTACGTTTTTGAGAATTTCATAATGTATTGTGATATTACTATTAGTCAGATAAGCTAATTCTTTTAATGAATATTGTATAGAAATTAATCCTCAACTGACCAAACATCAGTTAAATTTGTTTAGTAAATTTACTTCCGTGAATCCATTCCACTTTAAAAGTGTGATAATCTGGTGAAAGACGTCATCTCCATAATAATATCTGCAAATTTGCGTCGACTGTCCCCTGCGAATGAAATGCAATTTAGGTTAAGGTCGCCAAGAGGGTTGTTTTGAAACTTTACAAATTAGGGGTGATAGTGGCGTTTTATCACGACAATTGGTCCTTGCCAATGATGAATTATTCTGAAATAATTGTCCTCTGTCAAATATTCGACGTCAATAATTATTTAATCAAAAATGTGTCTTTGCAATTCAACCATATATTAGTTTGCATAACTCATTAGAAATGTATTAATGATTTTAATCAAGAATCGCAGCATTTCAAATAAGTGGTCTTAGACGTAACGATTTATTTTTAACTTTGATTAGGTAAGCGCTTAACACAATTGTGCCTGTTTATTATAAAAGTATCGAATAACATACATTTTAATCCAGCACCCATCTTTCAAAATCCTTGTTGTAAAGGCCCTAAGTTAAATGCACTAGAACACGGATTCCCAACCTATGGGTCGCCAACTTTTTTTTGATTTTGGATTTGAACAACAAAACTAAAACTATAGTCAACTAAAATTACCTTATTGAAAAAAATGCCTTTTTCAATTACATTGGGGCTGCGGGTCACATTTCTTTTATAAAAAGGGTCGCCACCCATCAAGCCACTAACTAACATTAAAGAAAAATAATTTACTTTGAATAATCCCATATTGGTATTGTTCCAAGCAGTGGCGGCCGATCAATGTGGTATTGAATCAGTGTACCTCTTGTATATGCAGGGGCGGTTATATTTCATGAAATATTTTTCAAACGTAACATTTATAATATTTATACCATTCGCTCATTTTAAATTCTTCATGTGTTTATTGTCTATAGTAAATATCGATCGCTTTGATTTCTAAAATATTTATTATATACAATAAATAAATGAAGAATTTAAAATGAGTGAATGGTATAAATGTTATGTTTGAATATTATTTCATGAAATATAACCGCCCCTGCATATACAAGGTGTGCATTGATCCAATGCTACATTGACCGGCCGCCACTGGTTCCAAGAAACACTAAAGTAAATTTAATACGTACTATAATTTGGAATATAAATCAGGATGTTAGAGTAAAATTGTGTATCTTTTTTAAGTCAGTATATATATATATACATAGCTAAGTTTCAAAATAGTTCTAATAAAAAGCATACGCCGGAATAGCTATAAACCATAGATAAAATAATATTTGTAGAATTAGAATAATTTGTTTTTTTTTTACCTCATTATTAGCTTAGTGTTTTCTATATCATTATGTTTTGTTGACATTTACTTTTTGACAAACTGTGTAAGTGCGTAGGCGTGAATCTTTTGTAAGCAAATTTTCCTATTTTTTTCTATGAAATTTTGTTTGATAAACTATATTTTTTTCTGATTCACTAGATCACGAATTGTTAAGCGAGAGAATTATCAGTACGAAAATTTCATGATTCATCGAAATACAGTCACCCTACTAGAGGTCTGCACGGGTCCGCGTAGGATTATGCTAACCCGGCCCGTGCATCGACAATTTAGATTTTAACCTAGCCTGTGCTTCAGTAAGGATTTTTTAGATATTCATTTATGACTATGTTCGGTTCCAACTGAAATATGTAATTAATGACACATTTGTAATAAATATCGCAGGAATCAATACAATATATTGTATAAAAGGTATGGCACCATCATAAATATTTTCGGAGACTTATGCTGAGAAACGTAAAAAATTGTGTGAATTATACAAAATAAAAAGTAATCTTAAACAATGATTTACAGTTTGCCAACAATTATAGTATCCGTTCGTACATATATCAAGTTTGAATACTGCTTTTTTTGTATTGGCAGAATATTCATTAATAATAGTTTAAATTGATTCGTTAAAACCGAGATTATATGACTTTCATTATTTTCAGTATTGTAGAAAATCATATTTAATTGTACATTTGAAAAAAGTAGTGATTTTGAAGAAAAAATAATTTTGAGTTTCGGTTCGGTTTTGGATAACAAGTGTAATTAATATTAAGACTAGAACTAAGTAATTTTATCAAATTTCATCCTGTGCAGATCTCTATAGCCGGCAACCACATGGCTTCGATGGCTCGTTATTTTCCATGAAATTCGCAAAAAGAGATATCCAATAGTACTGACCGATTCGATTCGCTGCGACAAAACGTGATTATTTTATCGAATTATATGTGATTTGCAGTGGGGAGACTCGTTCTTTGTTGCGTGCATTTATTGTTGTAATAAATATATATGTATATGTATTCAACCTTTGGAGATAGAAAGCTTAATTTAAATAAAAATGACATTTTAAAATAGGTAATTATAATGGCAGCTGCTGCTTATTTTAAAGATTGTCATAGTGTATGTACTACTGGATTTTGAATAAAAAAATATTTTTAACGTTTTGTACAAAAGATTCATAAACTTCTTCATATTTTCTACAACTTATATGATATGCAATTAAGAACATTCATATAGTTAGTTAGTTGCCAATGGTTCTTATCTTATGTTAAAATTTAAGCAATACATAAATATGTAGTTTAATTAAGATGAGACGTGTTTATTCTCATTTTGCTGTTTAAGATTGTAAACATATATTTGGGGATAGATTGATCACACCACCTCGGTAAAATTATATATACTATTGTATGAAAATGAATAAGCTTCGGCGATGGATAGCGAAAATCTCTGATTTAATAAGTATAACTCTATGAGTCTTTTTCATTCCGCGATTTTTTCATTTAATTAATATCCAGCTGGTAATATTTTAAAATCAATATTGAAGTTATCTTGAAAAATTCGAAGATTAAAATACATTTCGTGAGACATCTAAATTAAGATATTGTGTAAAAATATTATTATTGATCTTTGTGTGCCGCCTCAATTAATTAAAATCTTTTTTTAATAATCAGTCGGATTATACATTTTGAAAAATCTTTGTTATTATTATAAAAAAAACTGTTCGAAGCAGGGGACGTCGATTTTTTTATGCTCCATTTATGTAATATTTGGCCAATTCGATTATTTTAATAAAACAAAAACAAAGTTAATTATTCTATCCGTTATGGCAATTTCGTAAAAGACCTAGGTAATAAAAGGTTACCGAAAAGAAATATTTTCCAAATATTATTTTCATTGTATAACAAAAACATGTTATTTTGAATAATGTATGGATACCGATATTTTATTCGTGAATATTTTAAAAGTTCTATTTTTGGTTTAAAAATTAATCAATTTAAATCTTTCCTGATCCTACGGAAAAATACATTATTCATTAATTAAACGTTAGAGTTTTCATCTACCAAAAGTCAATCATACAATAACAACGTATAATTTATGTGTATTACATAATATTCTAACATAACCCTTATTTATCGTCCTAGAAACAATAGTATATTATTTTATCAATTTTCTCTATTATTGGAACGTAAGTTTGCTTCTCTGGATGAAGTAAAGTATTTATTGAGAGGCCTGGAAGAAGACCGTGAGTTCTATTAACAAACTTGACATAGTTCGCGCACACTTCTACAAAATGAATATCGATTGTTATGGTCGAAATAGTAATGGATCGAAAACATAAATAATTAATGTAAATTCTACCGCTGCCCGTGTAGTTAAAGTGCGCAGAGAAATAGACAATTTAATTTTGGAAATCGAAATGTACGAAGAATATATAAAAGAAATGTGGGGAAAAATCATTATAACTTTTTAGTCAAGTAAGTTAGCCATGCAAATTTTATATCAACACATTATTATTATTATTTGTAAATTTTAACCTAAAGATCAAAATAGTTATGTTGATTCATCGCAATTGTCTGTTTTTTTTATCATCTATTGTAGCAGTATACCCATTACGTACACCCATTCTAATACTACGAGTGATGTAAAAACATCAATCAATACCCTATGTAAGGTATTAATGTCTTAAATATGAAATAATTGCTTCATACGGTAAAAAGCATAAAATAGACAAAGAAAATAGTACAAGAAGTTGCACTGTGTGTAAAAATAGACAATAAATAGGAAATGTAACGTCCTTAAATTAGGCTGCAAGCTGCAATCATACTCAACACAGGCGCTCTGCGTTTGGCGGAATATTGATTTTCCGCATTGTATGGATTTTCTATACTTATGTTATTTATGATATCATTTTCCAAAATGTATAACTGTGTAGACTTTGTCAGTTTTTTAAGAGAACAAATCAAATGGTCTGAATTGAAATCAACTTTTGGTCAGAATAAAAATATTGTACTGTCAAATTTTTGAACCATTTTGGTTTGGTTAGGTAAGGTCATAGGTTCCCAACCTTTTTCGGGTGGCGACCCTGTTTTATAAAAGCCATGTGACCCGCGGCCCCGAGGCAATTGAAAAAGGTATTTTATTCAATAAGGTAATTTTAGTTGATTGTAGTTTTAGTTTTGTTGTTCAAATCCAAAATCGAAAAAAGATGGCGACCCATAGGTTGGGAACCCGTGGGTTAGGTAGTAGTAAACGATTTGTCGTAAACAACTCCACTTTACACCAACAGCAACGCAATACAATGACATAATTATCACGAAAAAGATTTTAGATCACTTGTCAAAATAAATCTAACTATAGTATACAATATGACTAATTTCATATAAATTATAACCATTTTATTTAAATTATGACCATAAATTCTTTATTCTACCCTCTGTATACTGACCGATACATTACGTCCATTTAATATAAATTCAGGCCAATGTAACAAAAAATTTATAACCGACACTGTATTAAAATTCAGACAAGAAAAATACAAGCCGTTTTTAAATTGCAAAATGGTTTTGCATATTTTTTGCCTCCTTGCCATAACTACATTATAACTCGTAAGTGGTAAAATAATCATAAACGTGTTAATTTCAGTATCACGATTTTGACCTTTTTCAATAAAATGGAGTGATTTAGTTAAGTTACTGGATAATAACGGTGAATGATGTTTGTTCACTTCTTCATACTTAAAAAAAAACGTAAGAGACAACCTTTCACATCATGAAAAAAATATTTTGTGCTGCAACATGTTATTATTGAAAACTTAAATTGATTGTACCCTCCTCGTTATTGTATTATATAACCATTTGTGGCACCATTCATTACATACACTAGGTCTATAACCATGCCAATTAAATGTATTAATTTCTCTTGACAGTAATAATTAATGACAGTTGGGTAATAGCGACGTCATTATATGAATATTGCAACCGAAAAGTCTTAACCTTACTCACATGTCAAAATCAAAAACGTCTTTCCCACAGGGATTAGTAATTAATTGAGTTGAAACTATTGTTGAAAAGTTATGGACCAGTTTGACTATTTTTAAGATCAATCCTGGTTTTCGTTAACATGGTTAATGATTTATCTTCTAAGGTTCTAAGGATTTTATATACACGGATTTGTTTATTTATTTGTTAGTATATATTTGTATGGTAAATGCGTTGGGTCCTATGGCGTAGCGGTTTGCGTTGTGAGATTTAGTGCCGGATCTCACGGGTTCGAGTCCCAGTACGAACAGCATTTTTCGATCGATTTCCGTTCGAATGCATGGGTTGTTGTGTTATCTAAAAGTTCCTTCCCACCCTTTAATAACTGGGCGTAGCAAGAGTGATTAGTTCTATCCTAGCCTTATCCTTATATCCCTACTACTCTTTTTGAAAAAAAAAAGAGGCTTAGCGACTTGGTAACAAACAACAGTTCTCATATAAAAACTTCTGTTGAGATACCTCCATTACGAGGCCATATACTCCACATTGGGAGTGGAAATGGATAAAAAAAAATCATGTGTAAATTCTTAATACCTAATTTAAAATAACAATGATTATTCCACATATTGTGTTACTAATAGTGACACGTGTTCGCCTCTTTCACAGGTATCTTCAGGCTATCTTACTATCACAATGGTTGTTTAAGTAATATATTACGAATGATTTTAATATTCTAACATGATATATTATAAAAAATAGGAAGCAAGGAGGGGAGGATAGAAACAGACAATACGTGAAATAATGAAAGTTGTTTTTAATTTTTATAATATAATGAACTTCCAAGTTACCGTCGAGTCCATCGAGAGTATTCCTAATACCTGTTTTATTTTTCTTTTGTCTTTTCAACCAAAAGTTAAACATCCAAATTAGGATAATATGATAACGTTTTTTATGTCGACTTATCTTTTTTATGTATTGAAAAACGCAATTTTTCGTATAGTGTCACTATTCTTATAAAGGTGCGAGGTGGGCCAAGCTAGTCTCGTTTCAAATCAACGAGATTCCCGTTTCCTGAAAGGATGCTTATTACCATTCATAGGGTGTGTTTGGCTGGGCTTGGCTGAGCTTTGAGATGCTTGCATTTCTGAGGATAAAGCAAGAAGAAAGTTAAGCGACCAGACTTAAATTTTGATGCAATTAGCGAGCGAAAAACAATTTGTCATGCTTTTTTATGGTATTTGCGAAATAATTATTTATTAGATTATCTCGCTGTTTCATAACATAGTTTTTTTTTTTTAATTTTATAGTATACTTTTTCTTAGAAGTCACATTCTTTATAAATGAGATATTTTGTCTTATATTCTTGCTTCCTTTTTAGATTCAACGCGGACTAGATTAAACTCTACTACCACGGCGGATTCTCAGTATAGAAATACACAGTAAACTTAATATATTATTATCATTTAAGTCACATTTTCGTTTTTTCTTCATATCTATACCGTTTTTTAAACACACTAGTGCATGTTTAAAATATATCTGATAAGGAACTGTATCAGGTCAATAATATGAAGTGTAAGTTTGTTTCTTCTCTTGATCGTTATTACAGCGAAACAGCGACTGTGTGGGCATAACGGATGGTGGTGAAACAATCAACCAACGTGTAAATTTTGTCAATGTCCACATGTTGGACGGGTTTCTTATCAGTTGACGATGCTCGTAATGAGCGAAACCGGTCCTGACATATTAAATAAAGTGGAATGAAGTACAAAGGATTATTGTGTTTTTATTAATATAATGCCTTTCCACCAAGTATTGACAGTGAACACCCTAAAAGTGATGTTGGAAAACTGTTTAGGAATATTATAAAATAGAATCTAAGGTAACTTTCAATTTTTAATATGTTTTATGCATGACGTATCTTTTATATGAATTTATAACTTTTGTATTTCTGACTGTCTACTATGTTTTTTTTTTTTATTTCTTAAATTCATCAAGAAAATTCACAAATGACAGAGCGTAAAATCAATCGTGCGAATATAATGTTCATATTGATATTCAATCACTGGTAGGGTGTACCTTTACAACCCAAAATATAGATCCATTGCAATATTAACTCTGTTTTAACACATTTCGGGAAGTATGAATAGAAAAGAGAATTCATTGAAATAAACAATTTTGTTTAATGTCAATGCGCCAAATATTTTTAAGTTGAGCGAGATAAATTCTATGAGAATTTTTTGTCAGTCACTCGAGATCAATTCGAGGAGAATTGAAATCACATTTCTTAGATCTCAAATTGATATTGAAAAAAAATAAAATGATAATGGCCTTACTGGGAATTGAACCCAGACCCGCTTGATCGGTATAGCCAAGCTCTTACTAACTTGACCACGGGGGGCACAGTGGTTGTTTTATTTATGTTATCGGTTAATAGTTTTTTTTTTTTTAGTATGTTGAATGTAACCGTAATATATACATAGGGTAATGTTATAAAGTTTACATTTATAAATGAATTTGTAAATTCCGCATACCTTAATTAAATTGTCATTTGTTTATATATTCTTTTGACTTTTGTATTCATACATTTGTATGTAAACAGCGAATCCTACCTAGTATTTACGTTTTTGAAGCGACCGACGAAGAAAATGTTAACTTTTCCGGTTCTAAGCTCAAGAAATGCGACCCCAATACCCACATTTTCTTAAATATCTACTTTAATATGGGTGATACAATGTTTATAATTAAGGTATTCTTATATCATAGTTTTTTGGACCTTTTGTAGTTTATATAAATAAATACGCGATAACGCGATAACAAGATAAGCGCCCGCGATAAGCAATCGTTCGTAAGATAGCTGGGCTAAACGCGTCAGTTGCAAATTCATATTTGTGCTGAGATGACGTCTTTTTTGTGCGCAACTTAAAATATGATTATTTATTAAAAAAAACACTGATTTTTATAAAAAAATGTATGAGGCATTATGCAGAGAGATATTTTAAAGCCCTTAGACTATTTTTATTTTTAAATTCATAAGAATAATGCCAATAATGAGGAAACCACTGGGGTCCCAAAACGACCCTCATCGGCAGAGAAGTATTTTTCTAGTCTCCGAGCCGCGAGAGTTAATATAGTTAAACGGAGTATCGATTTTTTCATATTTATGTGTTGTTCATTCAAAACTCTTGCGTTTTAATACGTTTATTAGTAGGTTTGGTCGTGTACGTTATTAACGTCGGTAACATATGTAGCTTTAAAAGTTTTCAGTTTACCTTCAAAAGTAAACATTTTCAAACAGTAAATTTCAGACGTAAATTGCATGAAATAAAACCTTAAGAGCGGTTATCAAATATATTTAAATGAAACATGGCTGTAATAATTGTACAAAAATGACTGGAAAAAATGAATTCCAGACACGCTAAAACGGGGCTACACTGTACCTTAATGTAAGCCACATCGTTGCGACGTTTTCAGATCGTATTATCTATAAATAGTTACACAAAAATATACTAACCGAAATATGTATACTTACTAAAATATATACTACAGTGTAAGAATCTTGATTAATACTTTAGTCTTCTTGTTTAAAGATAGTTTTTTTATTTGAATATCAAAAAACTGAAGAAATTCAATCCGAGTGTGGAGTGATTACTTAAATAATATATTGTATCAGGTAACGTGGAGGGAAAATATTGAACACACTTCGAACTGATGAATCTTATATACTATAATAGTAATCTGAATTTATCATGCCTAGTCTAAATATGTTAAGTTTCCTACCATAAAATGTGGGAGAATTTAGAAATCGATATATCTAAAAGACAGTTTCAATGACGGTTACGGAACAAGATACGCTGTTGCATAATTTATAAATTTACCTAAATTCCAAAAAAAATATGAAGTATATATTATAAACGAACGTTATTTTTCATCTCGAGATGTGAAAGAACTGTGGATTAATGTGTTAGAGTAGAAGGTGGTCGCGGAATCACAGTAAGGTGCAGTAACACGCGAAGGGTGGCTCGCGTCGTCATGGATACCGTTTCACAGCTTATCACGCACACCTTTGCAAAGGCTCGTAACTTCGACATCATTCTATTCCCCTGGAAGATCTTTGTCTCGTCCCCTCGTTTACCTACCGCCATCTGCGCTCCCCCGTTTTCATACAATCGTCTTCCGAGCAACTCTGATACAGACCAACCCTTAACTTACGCTAGCGTCAGGGATTGAGAACCTGTGATATTTATTAGGTAGGAATTGGTATACCAAAATTATAACTAGTGTAGTTGTCGAAGATATTAAAGCACATACACGGTGGATAGAGTATCTAAGTTGAGTAACATTTCTACAAGTTTAAAAAAAAGTATCAGAAGAAAACCTTTTTTAAAGGTTCTCAAATATCGGAAATAAGTTATTTTTATTTGGACACATACGGAATGTTTATGAGTAAAAACTTGAATTCAAGCATTTTTATCAGTCTTAGCATTTTGATTTTTTAATTTTAGTATTTTATAGCTTCAATTTTTATACGTTGTTAATTTCAAATAATTATTAATTTAAATACATGTTCAAACTATTGATAATATTTTAATAAAAATGAAATGAAAGATACATGGAAAACTGAATGGTTATTGTAATACTTTCGATGGATTCGGCGGTAACTTTGTGGAAGTTCATTTTAATATAAAATAAAAATAACTTTGATTATTCCACGTATTGTAATGTTTTTAAAAGTAAATCGAAGCTGTTCAAATCATTATTCACAAATAACGACTTTACCTTTCTTCCGAATGCAAAGAAGATTTTGAAGAAATGAAGAGTTTTGAGGGAATATCGTTTTCAGTCCATGTTAATTATATAGAAGTTTATCATCACGGATTTCGAGAATTGATTCATCGATATATTGAGCAAGATATTTTACTTCTCGGTCCACTTTTGACTCCCAGCTTTACAAATTTAACATCCGATCTTCAACAGACCCTTTTTATACTACAAAGTGTGAGACAGAAGAAGATTTCTTTAAATTATTATCAGAAGGGAGGTAACCTAAATTGAGGAACTTTGGTCTCAAAATAGGCTCAATGCTCGGAAGTACATATCGTTGTAAAAGTACCTTTTCAACCATGAAATTTATTAAATCAAAATATAGATATTCGTTTACAGATAAATAACTATAAATTTAGCTGTGTTTTTAAACTATGTACAAATATCGAAGTTGATATAGTTATTTTAAAAATTCCTTGTAAATACTTCATTAAAAATTATTGAACCCGGTGAATTTTACTTTTTTTATTCATAATACTTATAAACTTAACTAATTTAGCACTTTTTAATTTATTTTCCTTATCAGTTGATAATGCTCGTGAGGAGCGAAACCGGTCCTGATTAAATATATTTTAAGTAGAAAAAGTACTCAAAATCTGTTATTATTTTTATTATAATGCCTTTCCTCCAAGTATTGACAGAGAACACCTTAAAAGTGAATTTAGGACTTTTAAAATAATTTATTAAATTAATTGTATTATTTATGATGCGGTCCGCGGATAAATCAGTTTTTAAAATGCGGCCCTCGGGTTGCTTGAGTTTGGACAGACCTAAACTAGACGGTGTTAGACCCACACCATTCTTACTTCTTACGCAATATAACATATTTTTTTTGGATTTGTTCAAAGAAAATTCGCCAATACTTAGTTGCACGGATTATTGAGGTAGCTGTTAGAAGAATGAGAATCATTATATGAATTATGAACAATTTAAAATATTGAAATCTATGCTTTTCATAATATTCATCCTTTAGATCATAGGTTCCCAAAGTGGGCCCTCTGGCCTCCTAGGGGGCCACGAGGTGCTAATATTTATAACCTTATAAGAATTTTAAAATTCCGTTACTACACGATGTACATAATACGTATCTAATTTGTTAAATACCAAACGTTTTTGATACAATCACCTTAAAAATAAATATCATCTATGGAATCGGAATTTTACATAGAAGAGTGAGTTAAAATTTAACTTCAAACACGGATACCAAGAGTTCTGGTTACAGTTACAGATACCCACACTTTATCCTCGACTATGGCCTGTGGTTATAATTTTTTAAAATTGCATTACCGTCATCATACTTAGTGGAACGTGGATTAAGTGCAGTCACAAGTCTTTTAACTAAAAAAAGGAAGAAAAAAAAGGAAAAAAAAAACACCAGGATGAACCTGGGGTTTTTCCATAAATTTTTCTTCCTTCGTATTAGAAATTAATTTAATTTGACATTTTCTCTGATATTATTCACTAATAATAGTAAGCAATCTACATGTGAGATTTATATGTCGTTATTTTATTGCAATAATTACCTTTGTAATTTATTTTTTCGAATTGTTTTATTTGCAAAATTCCTCTTAGATTATTTAATAAATATTAATTACTCAATAATTTAAGTATCGGCGTATCTTATTTATAACTCTATAAGTAAGTATGTATATAAAAAAATAAATTCACTACATTTTTCTGTTTTATTTATTTTACGAATTTTTGTTACTTGCGTATGGTAGGTATACATATTTCTGAATTAATGATCTATCTCGTTTTATTTTGTCGAAATACTTATTTGGTAAAAACCGTTGTTCAAAATATTTTTTGACTGTTAAATATCTTAACTCTTTCAAATAAATGCTACATCAATCGCAAAAATATATTTTTCAATTTAAATAAACTGTCAAAGAATGAATACATTTTTGCGAGTCCCGGTGTTTTGTACATATAAAAAAACACTGTTTCGGCGTTTGTGTACGTTGGGTTCACTATTTACCAGTACGAATGAAAACCAACGTGCCGTGCCTTTGGTATGTTAGACGGGTGAAAAATTCATATTTGATTAGTCAAGAAATTTTTTCAACAACTTAAAACATTAATTTTCGAGTAATATATGTATTATTTGCCGCCTGTTGTGACCCAGTTGGTTAAAGCTTGCTCTACCGATCACGCAGGTCTGGGTTCGATTCCCGGTCAGATCAGAGTTGTGATCAAAGACTGGGTGTTTGTGATGTCAATTCACACCATTTTCCTCTCCACCCATCTTTCTGACCCTTTAATAACTGGGTGTAGCAATAGCGATTAGTCAACCACTAGCCCTGTTCCTTCTAGCCTTATCCTTCTTTCCCTACTACTCACATTAAAAAAAAGTGAGAATGAGCGACTGAGTAACAAACTTCTGTTCTCGTAGAAAAAACTTCTGTTGAGATACTTCCATTAGGAGGCCATATGCTCACATTAGGAGCAGACATGAATGAACAATAAAAATATATATGTATATTAATTTTATTTGTATAATTTATAGTAAATGTAACCCTGCCTGTGCATATCTAACATATATAGGTAATCCCGGAATAAATGTCGTTTTTCAATACGCAACTTTGACTGTTTATGTTTGGGTCCGTTGACCAGTAAATACGTGTGTTACTATTTTTCTCTTCTTGTAAATACGTGTGGTTCTTTACCTTTCTTTTAAACAAAAAAAACAATTCTACCCCATCTACAAAAAATGGCAGAGACGTGTCCTTCGGAAACACATTTAAGAAGCTGTATGCTTTTTTGTTTCATTAAAAAAAAATTGCAACAGAAGCAACGGAATCCATTTGTGAGATTTAAGGTGATAAACTGGACATAATAAAGTGCCAACGATGGTTCAGAAAATTTCGATCGGGCAATCTCGATGTGAAAGATGAGTCTCGAAGTGGCCGGCGCAGTCTAGTGGGTGAAACAGCCCTAAAGGCGGAAATTGAAGCAGATCCGAAGATGACCATTGATCAATTATCCAAGAAGGTCGGCACATCACGATCTCATACTCATCGCTATCTAGAGAAACTGGGGAAAGTTAAAAAATAAGGCATTTGGGTACCTCACGCGGTAACTGATCACAACAAAGCGCAGTGCCTCAGCATATGCAAAATACAGCAAGAAAAGAAACATTCTTCCCCGTTTCTCCATGACCTTATCACCGGAGACGAAAAATGGGTGCTGTATCATGATATTAAAAGAAAAAAACAATGGTTAAATCTTGGTCAAACACTAATTTCAACCCCAAAACCAGGACTACATCTTCGGAAAGCCCTATTGTGTGTGTGGTAGGATTTGAAAGGTGTGATTTATTATGAGTTGTTAAAACAAGGACAAACTGTTACTGCAGCTCTCTATTGTGATCAGATGGGCATGAATACAAAGTTACAAGAAATTAGACCTGCTCTTATGAATAGAAGGAATGTTATTCTTCAACACGACAATGCCCGTCCGCACGATGCCGACATTACACGAAAAAAGACCCAGGACCTTGACTGGGATGTTTTATTGCATCCACCCTATTCTCCGGACTTGGCGCCAAGTGACCATCACTTGTTTCGTTCTTTAAAAACGCAATTAAGGAACAAAAAATTCGACAATATTGAAGAACTAAAATCAGGTCTCTCAGAGTTTTTCGAACCTAAAGCAAATACCTTTTATGAGAAATGAATTTTAGATCTTGAAAATAGATGGCATAGAGTCGCAGACAACACTGGTAATTACTTTGATTAAAAAAAAAAACAAATTTGAGTTTTACTGTAAAAAAGACAGTAAGTAAATTAATTCCGGGATTACGTAATAATATTAAATATTATCTCGAACAAATTACAAGAAATTTAAGTGTTTCTTGGTTGTTGAACTTTTTATCAAGTATTGTATAAATAATTAGTTATACTACACATATTGTTTTTTTTCACTTTTTATTATTATGTTAGAAAAAACATTATCTTTACTAGTATTATTTTTATTTCTATTTCGTTATCTTTTCTATTTTAAAATTTAAAAAAAAAATAGCTTTGTGATTTCACTGGTAATGTAACTAGTTATGACGCTAGTTTGTGGAGCATTTTCTGTATGAAAGAAATCAATCTAGTCAGTTATGGCAGAAAGAGAAGTATAACACACAATAAGGCGAAATGTTAAATACAGGACCGTGGAGTCGTGATTTTTCAATAATTTCATTTTAACATCCATTCCATCAGATCATCTTACTCAGCCAAGCATGCAATGTCAACACTGTGGACTATTTTGTTTGAATACACATCATTAAATATATTTTTCAAAAAAAAAGTCGCGACGCACATTTTTCACGACTCCGACTCCACAGCCCTGATAAAATACGCCTAGAAAACTGTTACATATTAAGCCTAATGCCAATAATATCATTGTTTATGTGAAACATATTTTTTATTTGAATTCAGAAATCGCAAGCGGACCTCTAGTAAATATGTAATGTTTGAATTTACACAATATGTATAATTTAAAACATTGCCTGCATGTATTATTCAAAACGACATGAAATTTTCTAATTTTCCATCTTTCTTGACGTCATCGAAAAGGCGAAATCGCAGACATGCTGACACTCAAACACTCGGACATTATCGGCTATTAATATATAGATGATGTACATATTCATTTTACGCGATGTTAGATAGAGTAGTTTTTATAAAGAAAACTTTCTATATCTTTTAGGGTTCCATTATACAGAATGAATAACATAATAGAATAGCTTCTGGGAGTGTTTGTTGATTAGTTGAGCGGCCAAAAACTTTTTTGAACCTTTCTTTTTTTTATTGAAACTTAACTTTGCCAAAAAGTCACCGACGAAAACAACTTTTATGTATTTTAATTTTATTCCGTTATTTACTTTGTTGCCTGAAAGTTGAAAATATGATTATTATATAATATCGGCCAGTTACCGAAGCTAACAGGCGTTGCTTTCAGTTCCAAATTTTGTTTTTAATTAGAAAAATTGAATTTCACTTGTAAGTAAGTTATTTGTAGATATTTTTAAAAAAACTTCATTTTTTAATATCTTAATGTTGATAAAGTATGCACGGATCTGTTTTATTTATATTCACCTATCAAAATTACGGCCTCTAATCTCAGGATCCTGACCAATTTGGAGATTCCGTAATCTGGGCATCGTATTAGTGCCATTCACGTGATTTCGGGATTTAGATAAAAAAAAAAGCTCATAAGGGTTGGAACAGTTAGTCAATGGCAGATATAACTTTTTCAATATATGGAGCTAAAAAAAGGTCTCTGAGTTCAGAATAGTTCTGTAATCTATCAATTCGACTCTTTTTCAAATAGTGGAGCTAAAAATAAGTAGAGAATATTTGCAGAATCTGTTAATTAAACATTTTTTTCGCTAATGATCTCAAGTAACTACTGCGGTTTATGAAAATAATGAAAACATGAAATTATGGTAAATGATCAATTCCGGGATTACAATAACGGTCCGCGATTGGATGCCATCCTTAATCACATTTTTTTTTTATTTAAATGTCTTTTTTTAATGCGTTTATTCAACTATTTTCAACCTTTATAAGTAAATTCAAATTTTATTTATAAATTAAATGAGTTATTTTATTTACTACATTCAATGAGTGGTTGATATCAAAATTATTCGTGATAAGTATTGTAATAATCATCAATGTTTGTAAATTTTGTCTTCGCAAAGCAAAAGAGATCCAGCTACTCACTGTGGTAGCGTCAATTATGCAAATCGTGGTGGGCTCGAATTTTTTTTTGTACAGTTCAGGCTTATTTTTGTCTCAAATTATGGCTTTTTAAATTATTGCTAATTGTACTATACCCTGGTACTCACCTGATTATTTTTTATTCATTTCAGTTTCAGAAACAATTTCTTCAGAGTGCCTCCTAATACGTTATTCGTTATCCATTCTATCTCTTTTCGCGAATTACCATTTTATTTGAAATTTTGTGGCTCCCAGTGTGGAAACATTTATTCATTGAAGCGCACTCCTTGCTACGATATTTTGTGAAAATGGTTTCAATAAAATATTTGTTTTGTAATAAACTACTATTTCAATTTAAAAATGGGTTTTTAAAATAGATTCTTAATTTAAATACTCTTTATAATATAATGGTTCTAGCTAGGACGACAGGCCAGGACAAAAAAAAAACACAGCCAAACCGGGTAGCATAAAACCGATACACCACATAGAAGAAAAAGTATTCACAATTTCAATATTTTCTAATCTTTTTTTGAGTTTTTCTTGAGTTCAAGCAAGACCCTGTACAAACAGTATTGTTTTCTTCAAAGGCATGTGTGATGCCTAAAAATCTATCCTATCCGTACAATCCTAAAATAGCGGGGCGTAACGAGAGCGATTAGTTAACAACTTATCATGTCTTAGCCATATCCTTTTATCTCTACTCTCTTTGCAAAAAAAAGAGATTGAGAAACTTAGTAACAAGCAGGTCTCGTAAAAAATACTAAGCTTAGGGTAGGGGTTGGGAACCTTTTAATTTCTGAAGGCCACATTCATTCATCTGATTCAACATAAGACCGCAGACAAGAAAACTTTGACACCCCCCACTTTTTTTCGACTGTCGAACATATGATGGGTTGATTACGTTATTTTTCCAAACGCTTGCGTATCATTTTTTGATTAAAGTGAATATTTTGCTCAAGTCAAAAGGCCGCAGGGTTCCCTCCACTGGTTTAGACAAAGCGGACATGTTTGAAATAAAAAGTTAATCTACGTATGCACTGGATCATTGATTTGTGTGGTACTATTAGTATTTTTAAAAAAACCCGGTTAGCCGGTTTTTTACTAGAAAAAGAAAACCGAAAACCGGTTAGTTGATTTGTACGGTTAATTTGACGGACCTTTCGTGATTGTTATTGATAAAAATGGAAATAAGTGTTTTTTTAATACAATGCCTTTCCGAGAATTACCAGCGAACAAAAAATGACAAATGTTGTCATGTGTAAAATCTATAACAAATTAGCAAATCATGTTTTATTGAACCTTGTTGAATTATTTATAATGTTTGGATTTTAGTGGTTACAATAGGTAAATGCTTTTACCCACGTCGAGTTTTAATGATATTATATGATGTTTTATCGATGATCTGTTAAATCTTATCACATTTTCAACTTAACATAACGTACATGGGTAAATAATTTATGTCTTCATCAAGCAACGGAATCGATGCGGCAGCCTCCGTCAGAATAATTTAAGATTATAATCGATTTTTCTTTCACCAGTGCTTTTTACTGCGTTCACAAGCTCTATTAGCATTTCTAACACTTCTCCGGCATTACCACCGCATGGTGTTTGTGATGAAAAAGGTCTTTATAAATTTTTTTATAATTTATTTTAACCATACTTATACTGATCACTTTAAGTTATTCATGGTCAATACATGGTGGAAAGGTATTATATTTTAAAAATAAAATACAAATTCGTATTAATTCCCCTTTTACTTTATGAAATCAGGACCGCTTTCGCTCATGTCGAGCATTTTGAATGCAATTAATCAGGTTCAGTGGCGGATTAAGCACTTTGGAGGCTCAAGGCGCAATAAATTTTGGAGGCCCTGTTTTTCGAATAACATAAAAGAGTTGCAAAACTCTTCGTGGAATAATAATAAATATTGAAAACTGAAATTAAAATATAAGGATTTATATGATTTTTGCTATTTGAAGGCCCCAAGCGCGCGCCTCTTGCGCTTATGGGGTAATCCGCCACTGATCAGGTTTAATACATTTTGGTTTCTATCGATAACACTGTAGCATTGTATTTTTATCAGTTTTATTAATTAAATAAAAGTGGGAGTTGTTGTTGAAAAATACAATCAATTTCAGATATTTAAAAAAAGGTTACCTGTTGTGCCTATGATAAAAATACATTTTTCAAATATCTGTAATATGAAATATCTAATATAATTTAAGATTAAGATTGAAGTGCTTGGTGGAATTTCAATATTAAATTTGAACCGTCCAAAGTATGTACATTCTCACAGATGTTGTCACTAACGACCCGGGTTTCACCTTTCGGCATCTTCAGGCGTTCAAGTGCACGGATGAACTTGAACTCAGTTCAAGTTCATCCAGAATGTACATAATTTGAACGATTCAAATATTAAATATCTAAATCGTATATTCGTCGTGTATTGCAGCAACTAATAGGCCGCTTTGAGCCATTTTCTGGTATCGAATCTAGTGTACTGAAGCATATTGCTTCTAAGAGAAGAAAACTGCCCACATATGTTATATATTTATAATGTATACATTTTCGCGACTCGCCCATTCCATCTTATTATATTGTCAGCGGAAATCTCGAGAAAACTTTGGTGTCTCCTGTGCAGTGAGAGAGGAAAACTTAGTTGCTGAGCTCTGGTGAAAATATTTAGCGCTTTAAATTAAAAATGACTACTATATACTTAAATATGATTAAAAGAAAATCGCTTTAGCCTTTAGAGGAGTATAAACGTACGTTTACGCTGGCGCCATTTTCCCTCGAAATAGTACAGACTAGGGCAGGGATGGCGAACCTTTTTCGCAAGTGGGTCAAATTTGATTTAAAAAATAGAAAAAAATCATGTCAAAAAAATATTTTTTAAAAGTTCAAGCGGGTTAGATAACTTCTCACGCGGGTCCCTGGACTAGGGTATCCAATCCCGGAGCCTTTTTCCAATCCTTGGATTGGGATTAGCTCACTTCAGCTTCTCAGTTTAGCAATCCTCGATTTGGTATACTTTTCCCCCGGATTATCTCTAAATCTCGTTTTTTTTAGCTTACCGAGAAATTTGAAATCCTCTATTTGGTACTTTTTCCAAATCTTATCTCCAAGAGTCAATTTTTTTTCCAAAATCATATCCTATCAGACGCAAGAAGGGGATTATTTCTTAATTTAGTTGTACGAGTAAATTTATTTTTTTATGAGATATTATGTAACAATGCAACCATACCGACCATGCAGACTCATTGTGTATCGAATCCAGTTAAATCAAAATCACCTTGTTAATAAAATTAATAACCCTTATGGATATCCGTTTACGGAGTACGAAGCACGAATCTTTTCGTTTGTTTTCAATATAGTCGATGGATTGATAAGATACGCGTAGATCTTTGTTATTTCTCGGCTTATTTTCCGTGCTGGCGAAACGGCGTTTTCACGACGCTGTTCGCGTACGGACGCCGCGATTATCTTTCCACTTCTCCAATGTTCCTCACGTAACGCTCTCTACTCACACCCCGTTTACGTAAAACGTAGACGTGAACAGTGGCTGCGTGGAACCAGACACTGCCGTCGTTAGGCACTCGGGCTATGCAATGAACAGGAAAACCAACTATGGCGAAAAAAAGAGATGGCTTGTCGTGATTTTCGCTTAAAATTTAAAAATCATCAAATTTTTTAAATTACTCTCTAATTCTTTAAAGATAATTTATCCATCAACCAAAATTATTTAAAATATGTTTCCTGAGTAAATCACCAAGTTGAAGACCTAATTTAGCATAGCATTATTTTCTTATTATCCACTGTCATGTTTATTTATTTATTTATTGTTTTAAATAACAACTACAGTACATAACATTACAGCTCGCGAGCTGAGTACTACAAGGTTCTATGTAGACAGCTACATGAAAAAAGATATGGGCATTTGAAATTTTGAATGCTTGTATTTTGAAAATTGTAAATATCAATGATAGTACTGGCATGATATACCAATTAATAAAATATTGTTAAAAACAGTTCTTCATAGTTAATTAGAAATACCTAAACTTCTATTAGAATCTTGTCCATCTGAAATTCAAACAAACCGCCAGTGCTACAAGGTTCTAAGTAAAATTTGTATGAAAACACAGGTGATTCAAAAAACTGACTTACGCTTTTTAAATTAAAATAAAACGAATTCTATGGAAGATATCTAATGTGATCATTATTATTGGAAAAAATACATTTAAAAAATGGAGGATGAATAGGAAAAGGAGTTTTTTTTTCGTAATTTGTGTTTGATATCATTAATGTACTAAGTTGACATTGTAAAATGTAATAATACCACACTGCAAGAATACAAAATATCATAACTGGCGTCAGTTAGTGACAAAACTTGTGTGAATGTACATTATTTGAACGATTCAAATTATATACTAATTGCTTAAAATTTCATTCAGACAAGCCTCGTGCTTTAAATAATTCCGCTTAAAAAGTGATGAAATACTGCAAAAACGTTATCCGTTGATTATACGTTAATTTCATCGTAGCTTACCCGTTGAATATTTTAGTCGAGTTATTTTCTTGATTTATTCACTATCATTTTGACTATTCGAAAAGCGTTATTTATAATAACAGCGCTTGCTTCATTAGCGTGTATTTTGTGTAATATTCTTACAAAACATCGTAGCTTCGTGATAATTGATTAACTGAGAGAATCATCCTGCCGGAAGTGCTCGAAAATGCTGCTTTTTCGGTATTAAATATACATAATTTTATACAGCCGAAGAAGAGGATCCTCAAAGTTTATTTCATTATAGAAATAATGTAAGAGGTTTATCAAAACCTCTTACGTTTAGAACCCGTTCGTTTTTGAGGAATGTTAATATGGTAGTTAGTTGAGATATATATTTACGTTATTATTGATTCGATACAGTGAAAACTTCGTTTATCTAAAAACTTCTTCTTTTATACAATTCCTAACTCTTAAATATTTTTTATCCAGCCAAAAGACTAAAGTAACTTTCTGATATTTACTATTATGCACACCATTCAACTATATGACCATTTTATTTATTGATTTGGCATTTACTTGGTAGAACTCCATTTTAATAGGGTAAAATATCAAGGTATTTCAGTTCTACAGTTTTTAAAAAAGTTAAAGGTTGATAGCTATTTCGGCTTACGCCATCGTCAGAACTATGCTTTAAACGTACATTTACTTGGCTATATATACTGTCTAAGAAGAGATACACAATGCATCATATTATTCACTCTAACATACTAATTCAAATTCTAATTACAATATTGCACTTATTAACTGTGATTTTAGTGTTACAAAGAAAGATAAGCAGTCTGGGTTTTTAAAAACATTAATTAGAATACTTTAAACTGATATTTATTATTAATTATGCTACATTAAATTTATTAACTATGGCTTAAGTGATTTGAAAAACAATAAGCAATGTGGGATTTTCCACATTGTGGGATTTTACTTGTGGAAAATCCCACATTGCTTATTGTTTTTCAAATCACTTAAGCCTTTAAATAAAAAACTAACTAAAGCCTAAATTTTCTTTCAATAAATTTGTTACATATTTTTTGAAAATCAATATGCACAATACAGATTCAATTTTGATTCGTTATTTCAACTAAGAATCATCATAGTTAAACAATATACGATGTGTCAAAGTTGTATTTATTGTTTGCTGAAGATCGATTGTATTTCGGCCTTGATTCGTAGATTGTGATATTTTAACTAATTCAATGTATTAGATTTCAATCTGTCGCTTCGACCAACTGTTTCTTTTGTATGGAGTTTTGAATTTTGTTTCATGTTGAAATTAAATTTTTCGCTCTTTTTCGTTATTTGGATCGATTTTTAGGGTCATGAATAGTAAGGAAACACCAGTAATAAAATTTTAAATAAGATACGCGAATCAACTTTGTTGAATTTATTTCCATTGAGAATTACCGCACCTACTGTAAGTAACTAATTTTGTAATTAGTTCTATCAATGTTTGTATCTTACCCCTTCCTTGCATCCAGTGGAAAAGAGAAAACCCCGAATTTTGATTTGTCATGTATAACCTCAAAAATCGGAAGCAATATTTATTTTATTCGCGATCCGTGCGATGTTGTCTGACGTTGCTTCTGCTGAAAGAAGCAAACACGGGTCACTGTAATACAAGGTAAAGTAACAGAATTATCAAATCTTATTTAATATTAAACAATAACTTCCACGAAGTTACCGTCAAATGCATCAAACCAGAAATACTAGTTTTATTTTGTTTGCCTTTTTGTACGTAAGTAAAAATAATAAAAATTCGTTTATTTATTGATTTGGCATTTACTTGGTAGAACTCCATTTTAATAGGGTAAAATATCAAGGTATTTCAGTTCTACGGTTTTTAATAAGCATAATTAATAATAAATATCAGTTTAAATTATTTTAATTAATGTTTTTAAAAACCCAGACTGCTTATCTTTCTTTGTAACACTAAAATCACATTTAATAAGTGCAATATTGTAATTAGAATTCGAATTAGTATGTTAGAGTGAATAATATGATGCATTGTGTATCTCTTCTTAGACAGTATATATAGCTGAGTAAATGTACGTTTAAAGCATAGTTCTGACGATGGCGTAAGCCGAAATAGCTATCAACCTTTAACTTTTTTAAAAACTGTAGAACTGAAATACCTTGATATTTTACCCTAATAAAATTTCGGATAATTTATTTTTATATTTCTCAGTAGAAGCTTCTCGTGATAATAAAAGATATTTATTCTTATATGATACTCGTACTGATTTATTTGTTAAGTCTTTTTCCTTGGTTATTAAGGGTTTTGAATTTGTATAATATTAATGTAGGTTTCCAATGCTAGTAGACGTCTCATTATACTTGATGCCAACCCCGCGTGTTCTCAAGAGAATGGAATCGCGTTGAGTTTTCTCTGCCCCTTACATTAAACAGATATTCTTTCGAGCCGTCACTGCTACTAGAGATCTAATATTTATTTTGCACTCTGAAGCTAGAAACTTTAACGACGATTTAATTTTTAATTTCTCTTTTAACTGTGTCAACGATGCAAACCAGAAATGCATCTGGTATACTTCGTTTGTGATTCATTATTAAGTTGATCTTATATTGTCTTAAATAATCTAATAAAGTTTTTTTAAAACCTTTTTCTTTATTGGAAATACTAGGTATTGATATTGAAATTTGAAAATTTGGTAGCCATTAAAGATGTCTGCTTACTTTTTAATATGACTATTGATTGATTAAACCAGGGCACGTCAGCAAAATTTTTGAGAAACGGATCGGTTAATTTTTTTCAAAAACGTTGGTGGACCGGACGAAAAATATTATTGATGAATCCTATTAGAATTTAAAAAAAATATATATTTTTAATGTGTAAAATATTTATATATTAAAAATCAGGGGGCTGATCCGGCCCTTGGACCCTAGTTTGTCGACCGCTGAATTAGACCAAGTATGTCGACCATTTTTCTAAGAGTTAACATTTTTACATATTTAAAAAAAACGTGTCAGATAGGGCATTCAATTAACCGGACATAAACACTAACCATTTTTCGTTTTCTTTTTAACTGCGAACGATCTCCCTGTTTGACCAATACATCAAACTCCACAGGAATTATAGTTAAATACATAAATACTAAATCAATTTTAAGCCTAAGTAGCTATCTACTCTTGTGTATTAATTACATACAGTTTTTTTTATTGCAAACTATTTTGTGTAAAAAGCTCAATCAATCAATAAAATGTCAGTTGAAAATGCTCGTGGTGAACGAAACCAATCCTGATTCTAATAAATGCATGTAGAATTAGTACAAAAGAGTGTTTTGTTTTTTAATTTAATGCCTTTCCACCAGAAATTGTCAGTGAACTCCTTAAAAGTACGAAAAATGAATTACCTTTTTATTGCTCGTTAATACGTCGTCTTTATTTCCCGCGTTAATTAATTTGTAGTGTACTTTCGAATTTTTGAAAAGCTTTTTATTGAAATAACAACGATTATTGTTATTGATGATTAAAAATAACCCTCCTTTTTAAAATAAATGTAAAATTAAAAAAAAAACGCACAATTCATAATGATTTTAGTTGTTTCCTCGCTATATATAACATAACTATTAAACGATTTAAAAAAAAAACACTTTTAAGGTGTTTACTGTCGATACTTGGTAAAAAAGCATTATGTTAAAAAACCTAAATATTTCTATATACAAATTTCACTTTTATTTTATATGATCAGGACCGAGTTATTTCAGTAAAAAATACAAATATTTATTTGTGAACATTTTTCCTTGTCGACTAAAATATGTTTTTTTTCGGGGTTCCGCAAATTATTTTTTCAGATTTAGGAGGCCTTGGCATCAAAAAGGTTAAAAAAAACTGGTTCAGATGAATCGTAGTTATATCAATGTGTTAATTATATACGAACATTTACTTTTAATGCTCAAAAATAGATCATCCGAAACAATGCCGCCATAGCTATGAATTATTCAATTTCATTAAATATTTAATTTGAAAACAAACCTATTCGCTTTATAGATTCATATATTATTCACCCATCATTGATAACAACAGATAACTTAGTATAAAAAAGTATTGAATAAAATGCTAGATGTTCGTCAAAGCTGTCATGAGTCATAATCTCAAAGTAAAGAAAAAAAAGAATATGTTCTTTACAAGGCCGTACTTTTTTAGGATTATTTTTGCTTCCTACTAAACAACTAAAATGTCGATTATTATTACTCGATCAGAATGGTAAACTTTTTTTTTTTTACTATATCTTTTTTTTTTTGTTGTTTCTGTGTGTTTTAAAATAAAGCCGTTTTTCCCAAGTATTTATTTTACCCAATTAATTTTAATTTAAATTTCCACACGTATGTGATATAATCTGTTTTTCACTGTGCGCTTATTAACAAATTAAAAGTTTATTTTTGGGATTTTTTTTAAAAGTTAAAAGCAAGTTTTTTATGACGAATTTAAAACACTTCTATTCGTCGCTTTTTTCATAAATAGTTTGTAACGATCAAATTTTCATTGTTCGACATGTTTTTGGTGACGAAAATTTACAAAAATAATATCAAAGTCTTAAAGCTCAGGACTTCAACACACGGAGTTTTAGCAATCAGTAAAATTAATCCATATCGCCATCGATAGCTTTTCACTTAGTGATTTAATTTATTTTATATATGTTATATACAGTTAACCAAGCGTCAGTTCAAGTTAATCCGTGTACTGAAGATGCCGAAAGCTGGGTCTTGAGTGACCAGGGCTGTGGAGTCGGGTGTTTTTTCCGGAGGTGGAGTCGGATCAGTATGTTGTTTCCAGTGAAGTAACTATTATTGCGCTAAAACGAAACTTTCAAGTGTTGAGAACCTTAACTGCTGTCTTCTATGAAGACAAAAGTAAACGAAGGCATGAACATGTCAAATTTAACATATTCCTGCCATACTTTGTATAACCATAGGCACAAACATGATAATGAGATAATCAAACAAAATTTTAAGTGGAATGTTTGTTGAACCAAAATCCTACGGATAAACATTACTTAAAAGAGGTAACATTTATTGGATGTCATTGCACTTGGCAGATTCGATCTTATTGTTGCTTCGTCCTTTAGGCACAGGCGTTTGTTCCAAAACAAATGGCCTACTTCTCACTTTTAAACGGTTAACTTCTTTCCATGGCTCTTCACTCGAAAGACATTTGTGGTATTTTTTTTGTCAAATTTTTCAACTCTTATCCATGAGCTTGTTACTTGCGATATTTTTCCATTAAATTTTGAATCGGCTTAGCTCTTCTTCACCTTCAGTTATGAATTTATATACTGGTCATTCAGATCCAAAGTACAGAGTTAAGTGTTGATATATATATAATCAAGGTAATGGACCTCCTTATTGATCAAATAAATATTCACCCCACTCATTTACTTAAACCATTATAAACATTTTTATATTACCTCAAATATTTAATAATTTAAGATTTCGACTGAAGGTGCTTGGTGAAATTTCAATATTAAATTTGAATCGTTCAAATTATGTACATTTTTACAGATTTTGTCACTAACGACCCGCGTTTTGCCTTTCGGCATCTTCAGGCGTTCAAGTGCACGGATGAACTTGAACTGACAGTGTCAGATTCAAATTTTCAAATATTTAAGCATAATCATTGAAAATTCAATCAATTTGATTTGAAGAATATTTTATAATACCGCATATTTTCTGTTTCCTAGAATAATACAAAGTGAAAATATTCAATTGAATGCATTTTTTGTATATAAGTCTGAATATCAGAGAAGATAAGAAAATAATATAATTTTATGGTGTGTCCTTTCTAAGCCAATATATATTTTACATCATTTTGGTGTTAGCGTAAAACTAAAAAAAAACATCAAAATATGAATAATATTTTTCCACTATGTTATTTATACCTTATAATGCAACTTTACCAAGTGAATGTCAATTCGATCAATATATTTACATTCGTAATAAAAACATAAAATTGAATACTTAATTTTTGTATATAAGTTTGGATATCAGAAGAGATAAGAAAATAATTTAATTATATTGTGTATTTTTTCTAAGCCAATATATAAACAAGTCTAAATATAATTCTGTGTCAATTCTAAATACAGCGTAAAATCGAAACAAACTGTCAAATTATATACATAATTCTTCCACTATGTTATTTAAACCTTAAAAATGCAACTTTCAATTCGATCTTTATATTAATACCAGTTATCGCTAAACCAGTGAGTAATTCCATTGTATCACTTGAGTGATGTTTGCTAAGGAGAAATAGTCTAAGTAATCTCATAATGTTGTTTCAGCATGAATAAATAAACAGTATTCTCACACTATTTCCGAATATCGCTTTAATTAACTAACAAGAGTATTTTCAACATAATGATTTCATTTATTTTAAATATACAAATTCTACATGTGTACTTCATAATTATCACATAAAAAGCTTTTTCTTATTGTTAGTTTTGTCAATACTGATTGATGTATTTAGTCATTTCCATTTCTCGACAGATTTGGTGGTAACTTTGTCGAAGTTCCATATAAAGATAAAATTACATTTGATAACTTTGTTACAATCCATTGAATAACACATTTTCATTTTATATTTCTGTTGATAAAGTTTATGATTGTTTTTTATATAATACATATATAGGTGTTAAGCATTTTAATTTTGTATAATTATAATGTAATTTGTAAATCCTTTTCATTGTTAGTAGTTGCTAACACCTTTTATTTCAGTTTAACTTGTATAAATAGCACTGTATTCTTATCAGTTGATAATGCTCGCGATGAGCGAAACCGGTCCTGATCAAATAAATTTATGTGGGGAAAAAGTACTAAAAATCTTTTATTATTTTTATTATAATGGCATTCCAACAAGTATTGACAGTGAACACCTTAAAAGTGTTTTTTATATGTTGTCATTTTCAATATTTTATCTTATTTATCTTAATTAAAAATATTTTATTTCTTCCAACTCTTATTAATTGGATATATTTCGTTTAAATTTTTGAGTAACATTTTCATGTAAAAAATATGCCATATTTTATTTATTTTTTCTAAAATTTAATCTTATAAATTTTATATAACTTTTTGTCGCAGATTATTTAATTTTAAAATTTGAAAGAAATGTTTCTAAAAACGTTACATTTCACACATGTTATAAAATAAGTAGTATTCAAATTCTATGCAAAAGATATTTAATAATTTTAATTTTCTTTCACTTTTTTATATAAAGACACTTATAGATTATGGTTACTGATGTTACTTGATTCATGGTTCCTTGACAATTTACTTGTGATATTTTCTGCAAAGCTGTTAATACCGATTTTGGTCTGCGCCAGAGAAAAGTTTTTATTATTGATCAAGCACGAATCACAAAAAAGAGTAACATAAAACCGCTGATCTATTCATCTTCGTCACACTTTTTTAACATTAAATCCCTTTTTGATAAGAACGAAATTTGTTCAAACTTAATGCGTTTGTTAGCGTCATTTTGATATCAGTAACGTAAAAAAAAAGTTCTAGTGGCTTACCTACAACCAGTCTTTTTCAAAATATTTGTCGCCAAAAAACTCCGTTAATTTTATATAAAATAATACATAACCTATCAAATATTTTTTACAATTACTTTAGTATTAAATTAACATGATTTTATTTAAATAGTTATTTGTCACGGTAAAACCTTAAGTATGTCTTGAAGTTTTACACATTGCATTTGGTTGGTAAAATTAGTGATTGCGTTCAATTAAAAGCGAAGATTGATTACTGTAAGGTTCAATTAAAAAGTTATATTACGTTTCAGATTGTATCAGGCAAAAATCGCAACTAAAAAGTTACCGGCAGTGAAAGTTCCCCCGCTAATTTCTTATAAAAGCTACACCTACAATTTATCTTACTTAACTAACTTATCTCGTCTAGAAATCCTATTAAAATTTGCAAACAGAGTCGAAAAGTACAAGCCTTGACGCATTAATAAAACTGAAATTGCTGTTAAAATAATTTATCACATCTTAAATGTTGTATGAATGTTAATAAAATTTGAATCTTTCAAATTTTGAATATTTACAAACGATCAAAATATTTTTTTAGCTCGCCAAAGGTAGTCACGTCTACCTCAACTCTTTCACCTGCCATTCGCCTTTGACATAATACTATTCATGTGTTGGGTGACTTTTGCACAGGAATATAATGATATTCACAGAAAACCAGAGGGCCATTCATTAGTGAGGTGGTCAAACTTATACGAATTGGGTAACTAATATGTCTATGAGCTTGGCAGGGTCGGCTATATTTTGACTGAATTTTTGAAATAATTGTCATTTTGAAACGATGAAATAACTTGTTTTGCCAACTCAGAAGCATATTGTAATTTACATAACTAGCTCACATAACATATTAAATCAACGTTTTAACTGTTTTTTTCATTGCCTTACTTGAATATACTAACACTTATACTTAACGAATATACTTTTTTAGATAACAGTACTGTATTTTTTATCCATGTCCGCTCCAAATGTAGGAATCTTAACAGAAGTTTTTCTGCAAAAACTGTCAGTTACTCAGACGCTCAAACTCTCTTTTTCAAAAAGAGTAGAAGGTATAGAAAGATAAGGCAAAGTCAGGACAAGTGGTTAACTAATTGCTCTAGTTACGGCCAGTTATAAAAATACCGTAAAGGGTGTGAGGAAATTTTTAGATATCACAAACACTTAATGCCTTTGAACAGAAATCGAATATTTGCCGTTCGTACTGGGGCTCGAACCCGTGAGATTCGCACGGAAACCCACTACGCTAACTGCTGCGTCACAGAACCCTATGTCTAAAAACAGTGTTAGCTAAATGTAATGTAGCAATGGTATTAACTTGTCGCAAACTACTGAACATTCCGTTTAAATGCTCGCAAGTACCAAATGCGTCTTTCCAGTCGTTTTTATTAAATGACAAACGTTTGAGAATTTGTATGTACGATGTTTTATTCTTGAACAAAAAAAAGATTATATATAAATTATTCTGTGGCTTACTACTTGTCTTCCTTTAGTACTAAATGCATTTCACACTAAACCTTTGTGACGTTACAAACGGATATTTATATCCGCAGTAAAATATAAGCCGGGCCTTCACTTGAAAAATGTTTTGCTTTTTTAGTATTTTTCCATTATCAAAACTATGATGAAAAAATACTCCTCTTACTATCTTATATTATATATTTTTTATTGGAGACAATTTTCAGGTTTTGCGTTAAATTTGTTGCAGTTCATTTTTATTATAAAATTTAATTTATTACACTTGTGCTACACCTGTGTTTCGCTTCTTTGATGAGCATCATCAGACTATCGAAATATTCACGAATAAATTTAAAAAAATATTCTAATCTTATGTTATAAATTACAAAATAAAAATCGAAGTTTGTCATTTTCCACTGGTCGCAGGAAGGAGATAAAATACAAACTTTGATAGTACTAATTAAAAATAAATTACTTTCATTATGTGTGGCAAAACCCACTGTGGCAATATCCTTTTATGTTTTCTGGGTATGTTCAGCTTTAACTTTAGCAGCTAAATCTTGATTTTTAAATATTTTTTTTATTCCATATCCGCTCCCTATACGGAGCATACGGTCACCACAAAGTTCCTCCATGACTCTCTATCTCCAGCCAGTCTCCTTGCTTCCTCCCAGGTCATCCCAGCGTCCCGCAACTCCGCTGAGTACATCCTGAGAATGGTCATCAGTGGCCTTCCACGACGCCGGTATCCATCCGGTTGGAAGAAGAGACAGGCAGGGTTCAGGCTTTCTTGAGGCATCCTCAACACGTGTCCAAGCCAGGTCCATCGCCGCTTCTTTATTTTGGACGTAATAAGAGGCTGGTTAGTCCGCTCTCTAATCTCCGTGTTCCTGACAAAGTCAGACCATTAGATATTGTCTTGAGTTTTAAGAAAGTATTTTATAAACATTTTTTGTAATGCTAATGAATGTTTCTAAATAAACAATATCGAGTAATAATAACAGAAAAATTAACGGGCTTAAATCTAAATAAAAATATTTTTCAGATTTTTAAAATCTTTAGTTTTATTTTATTTTAGCGAAAAGTATTTTTGCCATTCAATTTTTCACAGTATTAATTTCATGTATGTCTAGATATTCAATATAATATCTTAGTTTTAAGAGTTATAAACGTCATGCTCCAATGCACAATAAGGGGGCGATGTGTATGTTTTGTATTTGAAAGCCTTGCTTTTGGAAGTGCGGAAAACGCTCTTTCAAAGTGGAAGCTTACTTTGTTGCGAGAGCTAAAAATTGGGGAGCCATATGAGGCATAATAGCTTTCGTTTAAATATAGATTCTTCCCTAACATTTTTTCGCTGAAATACCTTTTATAAAGAAGTTCTGGCCTGCTAAAATGTTTTTGCGGTTTCGTAAATTTATTTTATTTTGACAAAATAAATCTTGGATATTTTTAATTTAGTCAACAATTTCAAAATTAAAACACCAAAATTTTTCTGTTCGATGAATCTATTAGTCTATTTATTTGTTTACGAATAATTTTATTTTAGACATAAAAATATCGAAAAAACCTTTTCAAATAAATACGTGATATTATGTCACTGTCAATATTCGGCGGAAAGGCATTATTTTCAAAACATAAAACAATCTTTTGTATTTAATAGTATGAATTGATATTTTTAAAAATGGGTAGTAATTTTATAAAAACCTAATATTAAAAAAAACTTGTTCTATTAATATGTACCTTAAATCTGTTTAATTTGCTTAAAATATAGGTACTAGTGGATATAATAAAAACACGTTTTATGATGTTCCAAATTTTATATTAACCCTTTGGTTACTAAGCGATTTTTTGAAAAACTTTAGGGGTTTCGATTTGTTTTTCTCTCACATGTTTTAATGTAATTTATTCAATATATATTTAAAAGAATTACAGAAAAAAATAATAAAAAAATATATTACAAAGGTGAAAATGACAATTTATTCAATATTTTGCGCTTTTTTTCCATAAATTTCAATTTTGATGATACAATTCAAACTTATCGAATTTAAGAAGGCGGTTATCGTATTTATTTTATGAAATATGGGATATCCCAAGCGTGTGGAAATATAAAAAAAATGATTTTTTGTTTTATCTGCAAAAAATAATAATAATAGAATAAACGAAAAAAAAAACGATTTTTATGTCCATACCATACATATGTACATATGATCGAACAATTATGTTTTGGTTATCATACTTATTTTATGAAATTTAGGATATCATTGCCGAGTGGGATTTAAAAACTTCTACATTATATTCTATCCGCAAAAAAATAAATAATATTAGAATACAGCAAAAAAAAAACTTTTTTGATTTATTTATACATACATACGATTTAGCACTTATGTTTTGAAAAACATAATGCATGTATCCCCTTGTCGCACTTGACACAAATTAGTTTGGATCTTTTGATTTCTTGGCCACTTTTATTGGAGCAAACACCACACTGCCTCTGGTAATTTTTTCTAAATGTTGTGTCTTTTATAGTATTTTTATAATAACATAAATATATAAATAAACGACCAAATAATAAAAAAAGCATTTTCGTCCATATTGAAAAAATAATGGGATCGGTATCTGCCCGTACGCAAATGTACCATACATTTAATTAGAGGTAAAATTAGCAGCGATATATTGCTGCTCCGTAACCAAAGGGTTAATTGAAAATTAATTGAAAATTAAAAAATATTTTCTCTCGAGGGAAATCGTTCTTAACTAATTATTGTGTACACATTGTTCTTAGTTTCTTACAATACAAAAATATATTCATAATTTAATTTCATAAAATATTTATAAACTTTGATTTCTCAATAGTAACTAGAAATTGTTTGTGAAAGAAAAATTTATTTAAATTTTATTTAGATGTGCTAATTTTCAATCCGTAAAGTAAATATATATTTTTATTTAGTTTAATATTCAAATGTTTATATGGTATGATTATGTATAGATTACATTTGTAATATTTGTTTGCATGTCATATAAATTACCATAGGTATTATTCAATCATAGAATTGGACTAAATGTAAAAAAATAAACGTTACTTAAATTAAAAAAAATAAAGGATAGTACCAAAAACTCTTCCAAGTATTTTTATTGGTGGCTAACGTTTTTTGCCACTTCGATGTAATCTATGGCTGATTTAATGAACGTATCGTTACTTTATCCCGTCTCTGTATATTTTTCAAGTTATTTGAAGTGTTAGAATTATAGCAAAATGTCGCAGCTTTTGTTTTTGCAATACTTTACTGTCGCACTGCGTAATGCTAATGATTTATAATTCTCTGCGCCAGTTTGCATTGTCACCGTTTCCTGCCATAAATATAACATTCCATTCCTTACCCCAAGAGGCGTACCACCCCCAGTGTGATACGTATGTCTTGATTTATTTACCTGTATGATGTTTGTGACAGAATCTCTTTTTTTAGTCTTTTTCTCACATCGCGGTTTTTGTTCGCAAAAAATGTTTATCTAAACAAGCGGTCTGTGTGTGTTCTTAACATTCTCTTTTATAAAAGTAAAACAGAAGCCCTCCAACAATCATGCACAAATATTTATTCATAATTTACATTCAACTTCGTACGTTGAATCAAACTGCAATATAAACTTGAGAATTTCGACTGAAAGTGCTTGATAGAATTTCAATATCAAATTTGAATTGTCTGAATTCTGTACTCTTGCATGAGTCTTGTCACTAACGACCTGGCTTTCGACTTTCGGCATCTTCAGGCTTCAGGCGTCAGTTCGAGTACATCCGTGCACTTGAAAAGCTTGGAGATGCCGAAAGAATGCCGAATAAATTTTGTCTCTCTTATTTAATCCAATTCTCAGGACCGGTTTCGCTCATGACGAGAATTATCAACTGAAGTCATGGAAAAATGACTAGCATTATTAGTTTTATAACGCTTGTCATGAGCGAAAACGGTCTTGATCATATTATATGTAAGTGGAATTTTATTTTTTGTACTCTATAAGTAACTTTAATTATGTATTGAGATTGAAGAACCGATAATATGCTGGCAGTGCAGATATTTTATTACGGAACGCTGAATATACAAATAATATAATATCAATATCTTTTTGTGAAAATATGATTTTTTAATAAAAACATTTCCTTTTTTATATATGACCTTTTTCTTGTTTCAGGTATGACATGTCTGAAGAAATAATAAGTTTTTCTTTGAAACGAAGCAACTTTTGGGATCAAGAAAGTTCTTGGACAAGTAAGAAAGCTTCATCTTTACATAATTCAAAATAAGTAAATGGTATACCTCACTTTTAACACATTCGCATCGGGGTGAATACGTCTGAAGTACGCCCAGTGGCAGGGCAGATTTAATCGAAATTAATAAAAGTGTGGGGTCTTGTTTAAATCATTATAACTTTTGCCATTGCTTTACTCAAATAACTGTTCAACATTTTTGTAAATATTAAACGGTTCTTCATTAAAGTACAGGGAAAATAATGAGAAATTATGTATATTTTTTAATCAGTTCTTCAAGTTGCCTATTGCCGTAAATTTTACAATTTTAGATTTTTTCTACCTTCAATAGATTCAGCGGTAACTTTGTAGAAGTTCATTTTTAATATAAAATTAAATTTGATAATTTTATTACTCCACTTGTTGTGTTACCAATTGTGACCCGTGTTTCACCTCTTTGACACGCGTCATCAGACTGAGCGTCGCAAGGATTGCGCTTAAACTAAAAAACTTTTTCAACAAATGAAATGAAATTAAATTTTACATTTAGAATTTTTGTTTTAAAAATCACTAATATGTAAAAATAACGTATATACGTATCTGCAGACATTTCTGCTGAATTTTGTCGTGCAAACAGATAACATCGGCGAATCTACCCAAATAACTTTATTTTTATTTTATCAATTGCACTAACCCGTAACGGCATGGATTGCAAAATCAGTGGCTCTCATTTTTAAATGAAAATAAGTTAAATTACTCGCTGAGTAATTACCAATATGTAATCTTTACAAAACATAGTTTTAGTATTTGTCTGAAGTCTCGGAAAACGAAACACGATATAATTCATACATTTAACAAAATGTGTCTTTCATTACGTAAGCTTATATGCTTCAAGTGATGTTGGGATCGGTGGACTAATATTTTGCGATAGATATTTTCTATCTATCATCATTATAATAATGAAAACCAATATTTCTTAATTTCCTAAATTGACACATCAACTCATTTTTGCCATGGATAGAGTTTTTATGTAATGTTTATAAGCGTTTGTAGTACGATATTTATTGGTTTTCTCCACAATTTCTTCCAAAATATCAAAACGTTTCGGGCGCTTTGTAGTCAACTGATTTTTTTAAAATAATAGTATTATTTGAACTATGGACACTAATCTGTTTTGTAAATCTGCAATGAATGTCCAATAGTAAAGAAAGAAAATTATTTTTTGACTTTGGTAGTTGTATTTTATTGATTTCTGGTTTTATCACCCGTCGTGAGTGCTCTATTTTTTTTCGATGTCATCATGGTTGTGGTGTGTTCTGTTATCTTGCATAGTTGGGATAAGCAATACATTATTTTATTATATATAATAAGCAATAAAGGATCTAGTCCATAATTGATGACATTCTCAACGATAAAGAAATAACATTTTTTAACAATTATTGTCAAGACTTTTTTTTAATAAATTATATTCAAAGAGCAAATAATGTCGACTATATTCGAATGACGTGGAATCCAAGTAGCTTGCCGCAATAAAAAAAATCCTGGGGACGCGGATTCCACGTCTCTCGGTGAGATTGTGTTAAGGTGCTTATTAAAAAAATTCGGTCGACAGACATTATATAAAAAAAAAATAGAAAGACTTTCTTTTTTTATGATATTCATCAAAGATCGGGACCGAAATTTTTTACTTTTTAAAATTAAATCTAAAAATTATATATAATATGGGCTTTGAAAGGTGAAGAGAGCTAATATGCAATCAATCAAAACATTAAGTAAAGATATCAAAGTATTTCAGTTCCACAGTTTTTTATATGTTATACGTTGATAGCTATTTCGGCTTTCGCCATCGTCAGAACTATGCATAGTTCTGAAATAGCTATCAACGTATAACATATAAAAAACTGTAGAACTGAAATACTTGATATTTTACTCTATTAAAATGGAGTTCTACCAAGTAAATGCCAAATCAAAACATTAACTAAAAACGTGATTATACTTAAAAGTCTAATAGAAAAGATTTTAACATTTTACTACTTAGCTCACTCCACCTCTCGAGGGCTCATATTAGTCACAAGTAAGTTGTAATTGTGAGAAAAATATCCTCACAAAAAGTCTACTGAATAATTTTGCGTTATTTTCATTATTGAATCGGCAGTTGTGTTCACGAATAAAACAAATATTTCAACAACAAACCAATTTAAATCAAACAATATAAATTTAAATTGTTTTATTTTGATATTTTTACTTTGCCGATCGAGCAAGTGAACATTTTTGGAAAATAAATAAAAATATATTTATATTTATATGGAAATTTTTATTGATGGCAAGCTTTTTTCATGCTAAATAGTAATTAAAAAAAAAATTGATTTGCAGCAAAAATTGCTTCACTTGTTCCATTTGTCATGTTATTAAATATTTTGTTTTTTTACAAACAGTATACTGCTCACATAAATGAGCCTTCCGTCCTTACTGTTTTTTTGAAATTACATATACAAATTGAAGTACAAACGTGTATTTTGTTAAAGCATTACTTATTTCACATAACTCATGAGCAGAGGTGAGGTTATAGTTTATGTGTTAGCAGGTGTTTCTTAGATATAACTGCGTGTAAACTTTTACTATTTTTATACCAGGCATATTATTTACGAGTTTCGCACCTATAAAAGTAAGAACACAACGCAATGATACCTTTTAGGAGATATTTGTTAAAAGCTTTCTTACATTGAACACTTAATGACCTCATACCATGGGACATATGTATGTGAAAACATTTTTGACAAAAACTGGAAAAAAATGTCATCTGATGCTCCGGAGATCAAGACAGTATTGAAAAAATGCCTTTCTTGGTCCACCCAATCTAGTTTATTATATTATTTAACATGTGTATTGAAAATTTTGTACCTTCCCATTAAACAATGAGTACATGTTGTGAAGTAAACGCAAGGGCATCCAATCCCGGACCGTTTTTGTGATCCCGGGATTGATCATTTACCATCAGTGGCTGATTAATCACATGCAATTTGGAGGTCCAGTTTTTCCGATAACACAAAAACGTCAGAAAAATCCGTGTTAAATAATAAAAATACCTAAAAAAAAAAAATTGTATGGGTTGTATAATATACGATATTTTTAGGCCTCTAGGGCAGGGGTCGGCAACCTATTAAATCGGAAGAGCCAAAAGTTACAATTTACAAAAATTCCCAGTTTTTAAAGAGCCACTAAAATTTTTCGTTTCAATATTATAGTATTTACTTATAGGCACATATGTATATACATAGATAGTGTATTGTGTAACGTGTATTAGCTGAATATCGTGTATTGAATGTAGAATGTTGATTTAAAATAAACGCCTTAAAATACGGAATAATATTTATTCATTTAAAAACACAAATATTGATACATATGTAATTACATCAATGGGAGCATTGGTTTGGCATGTCTTTTGAAAGTTCGATTAAATCTGGCTTATAACTTGTTGTTTTAAGTTTCAAGCACCACTCTAGATAAATAATTTTAAAGGGTAAATATTTTTTTTTCATATGGAACTGGAGAGCTGCAACTTTACATAGAAAGAGCCGCATGCGGCTCGCGAGCCGCGGGTTGCCGACCCCTGCTCTAGGGTAATCCGCCACTGTAAACCATATATTTTTGTTTTCGTTCTTTTTATAAACCACAGTTGGTTGAGATGATTAGCGAAACAAGTGTCTAATTAAAAGATTCTTGAATTATTCAGAACAAGGAGACTTTATTGTCTATTGGAGTCTTTCAGCTTTTTTTTTAGTGAATCCCGAATCCTGGGATTTGCATTGAAAAGATCCCGGAATGGGAAGCCCTAGTAAGTACCGAATATTTTGTTGGAGTTCTAAAGTGAAACTGTAAAATATGACGGTATTTAGAGTGTTATTATGATATATATAATTTCACAAATAATGGACGTCGTTTTTTGATAAAGGAAGCATTATAAATTTATCATTCTGGTTTTTATACAAGATTTTTTTACTGTTTTGTGATGTGGTAGTGTGGACTATGAGCACATCGTGAAAGTATTTGAATTGCGAAGTTTTGTTTCTCTTTTCTTTTTTTAAAAAATGGCAATGAATAAATTATTGTACAGACAGCCGTGTTAAGAAATGAGGATGTGGGAAAATTGAAATATACGTGGCAAAGAATTCGCTGTACGGATAGCATACACGATACTGCTAAACAGCAACTTAACTATAGTCCCAAAACGAAATTATTTCCTGTTTGTGTCATTGCGATTCACAAATCACGGATAACCAACGAGGAAGTCTATGCGTGTCATAAAACACATTCAAGAGTAATTATTATACGTGACGCTGTCAGGGGTAAGAAGAATTCTATGTTGTGACACGTGATAATAATTCAGCGCCTAGTCGTGGTCGGAGATCGACAACATCGATGTTATGTTTGTAAGTTGAATCAGAATACTCCATTGACATTACTCGTAATTTATTTTACAGCGAGTTTCATTTATAATGAGAAGTTTCTACTATTGTTCACGATGTTAAACCCCAAGAATAAATCCCCACTAATAAAAGTCATTAAAACCAATACAGTTGGTATAAACTCGACGTAAACAGGTAGGTAGAAATGAAATAAAACCAATCGCTCTAGTATCACGGAAACGTTTATTTAAGAACTTGCAATCACCGAATTAATTACATACAAAATTTAAGAGACAACAATTTGAATTAACACAATACACAATAACTATTATACAACCTAGCTTGCTCACACAACTTTATAAATGTTAAGAAAATAAAATTATTTAAAATCAATCGTATGCAAAAGAAGCAGAAACAAATAAATGTAGGAAACAGTGCCATCTATTGGCACCTACCTGAAACCAGCATACAACAACATTTTATCACTTAGGCTGTTCGTCATTTGAAAACTGTATGAGAATATTAATTTTATTCATAATTTGTTTCCTGTGATATTTTTCCGATGTTTTAATGCTTATTCTGCTATTCTAGGCGCAGACGAATTCAATAAATCAAAGATCATAAAAATCCGTGCAGACATTCTCTAGATATACGTGGTGTAAATAAACCACTTGGTTTTATATTTATAGATTAATTCAATCCTAACAACCCGGGTTTCGCCTTTCGGCATCTACAGGCTCTTCAAGTGCACAAATGTACTTGAACTGACGATTAGTAAACAGTTTGTATCGTTTATACACAAAAAATAAAAGTGGGTCGCTAGTTTAGAACGGCGAAACCCGGGTCGTTAGTGACAAAACTCATGGAAAAGTACAAAATTCAAACAATTCAAATTTGATATTGAAGTTCCACCGAGCACCTTCAGTCGAAATTATAAATTAATTAAATTCATATAAAAAAACCCTTTTCTTTAAGCTTAATTAAGGTGTTTATGGGGCAATTTCAGTTAACATCCTTTTAATGTAGCGTGCATCATGTTGTATTCTATGTGATTATCGTAAAAAGCTGTTTTGAAAAATGTGTGGGTTACGTTTATTTTCCTTTCCACAGCCGACATGTTTTCTGTAGCAATATTTTTTTTGTGCAAAGCGCAAATATTTTTGGAGATACTTTAGTGCCTGACAAATTCTTAATTGACTTGATGGTTTTAAACTTTCTTAAAAACACTTTAAAGCAACATTTCCTTCAGTAAGTTGTTCCTTCAGTAAGATCTTTTGTGTTTGCATTTGTATCGCTTCTGTTCGATTTCATTTTAGACTGTCTCAATGAAATGTTTTTCATCGCATCGAGACTGAAAATGTTGCCAATCCCTCAGGGTAAGAAACCGAGAGAGGGTAAAAACCTTCTTCGAAAAAATGTGTCTTTTCAGGTTGGGCTTTTATTGCAGGAAATTGCTTTCGAGTTTACTGAATTGAATACATGTTAAGATATATGTATTGTTGGCAAATGTCTACTGATAACATTGGATTTATATGATGTATTTATTGTATATAACCCGGGATCAAAATATGTAGTGTTAATGTTCAATACACTCGCTCGTATATTTTTTTATGAATACCACTAGAAAAGGTTTTTTATGTTAATTCTCATCTGTACTTTAAATTTCCGGTTAAATATTTGTTCATTGCTCGTTTAACGCATGTTTTCCGTTAAAATAACAGGTAAAAAAACGTTGTTTTAAAAAAAAGTCTAAGGCCTTTTTAAATCTAAATATATTTTATTACCGATTTGATATTAATGACTAATTAATTATAACTAATGCATAGTTGGGAATATAAATAAAAAATGTGTAAGTTAGTACACGATCTTTAATTACAACAACCTAAACACAGTTCAGTTCACATAACCAGAAAAAAAGTATTCCATATTTGCACGAACTGTATTTTGAAAAACTTATTTTCATCCCTAATGACTATTTGTATATACCGTTTTTTAAAGCCAGATTGCGTCCTCAATTAATTGAGATTTATTCATTCCGTTTAAGTCGAGTTTGTATTTCTTTATACAATTAAGGCTTTTTTAATCATTTCCAGAAACGTACTCTGATATACATGTAAATAAGGCTTACCCGCTATTTAAATGACTCGGTTTTTCATAATTAAAAAGATCTTTTTATAAAACTTGCAGCTAAATTTCTTTTCATTTTATTAAAAACGTATTAACTGTTGTGCATATTTCTGTTAAGTGAGCAAAGTTTATTTGACCAAGTCTGAACTTTATTAATCAATATTTTTTTGGTTTCACTTGTAGCATATTAAAAATACTTGCACTTCTAATTTTATTCAAAAAGATCAGGACCGGTTTCGCTCCTGATGCCTTCCGCCCTACACGAATTCGTTTCAATTTCAACAGTCGATCGAAAAAAATATTTATGAATCCGTCCGTTCAGCAATTCAAACATGTGCGCACCTTAATTAAAGCCAACGTTGTTTACCATTCTGTCCAGGAACTTCTTCTACTTAGTATTTTGAAGATGCAGATTTAAGCTATATTGGGCACGTTAAAAGTCATTGTTTTCTCTGCGGCTAGATGGTATATTTTAATAGTTGCTTAACATTTGATAAATACTTTCTTCAATAACCATTATGATGTTAATCCTGTTTCAGATTAAATGTTGGTTAAAAATAGCACACTCATTTATACTAGTTCCACTTTTATTATGTATGATCAGGACCAGTTTTGCTCATGACGAGAATTATCAACAGCTTAGACTCTTAGAGAATACAATATTACAGTGATATTTATACAAAGCAAAATAAAATTATTAGGCTGTATCAAACAATTGGTGTAATTAGTACAAATTAGTGTTTTATTTGTTTTCACACCACCACAACATCGAAAGCATTTCTTTTTTATGTGATTTATCGACAATATTACAAATTAAATACGTAAACCGTTTTATCAAACGTCTGGGAATATTTTATAAAGTTAAAAAATGTTCTCTCTTCAGCCCCATTCAGTACCTCCAGGGGGGGGAGATGTACCCATTTGGGAACCTATCATTTAAATCATTGCCCTTTATCAGATTGATCAGTGATCTCTTGCGTGTAGTGTGGGTGTTTTAACATTGATACTGATTCGAACTCGTGGCAAAAAATACATAACCTGATTGAAGTCTATTTGAATATAAGCTGGGTTTGAAAACAATATTAAAACGTTGTGTTTTCATTTACCAGATAACCACATATCGGTATATTCATCCGGATTCGGCCGGAGATAAGCGAATAGGTATCCACGACTACAAGCTGCTCCGCCGGCCGCAACAATAGGGGGCATCATTTTAACCAAATCGATTTGGTGCATAGCCAACATCGCATGCTCGTGTAGTAATGGATTTCCGCCCGGTGCAGACCATTGCACGCTTAAAATAAACGATAATACTTCCATCGAAAACAATATATCGATTACATGCGATGATGTCTGAATAGTTTTAGAAACATTGAGGGAAATGATATATATCCGCTGATTATAATCAGCTTATTATTGAATTACCTATTTCCCACGTAATTCATCGGAGCATTTTGTCGAGAAATGTATACAAGTGACAAACAATATTAGACACAACTGTTCAACAGTCATCTCTAATAATTTTTAATATTTCATTTGCTGTTTTTGTTATAATAAAGTAAAGTAACTATTAGTACTTATTATTAAACGTAAAATGTATCTTTATAGTGGCAACTTGCCACTATCAAAATATATTCTTTATTACATTTCATCGCATAGATTATTCACCAAAAATTCAATTTTAAAATCCAAAGAATCGACCCGTAATCTGCAGAACAGCGAATGGCCAGGTTTTGATTACAATATAAGGTTTTATCAATTTCTTCTCGTAATATAATTTACTCGCAAAAATATTTTCTTAAATGCAGTTAGTAATATTTGGTAAATTAAATTTGAATCGTTCAAACTATGTACATTCTCACAGATTTTGTCACTGTTAGTGACAAAACATGTGAGAATGTACATAGTTTGAACGACTCAAATTTAATATTGAAATTCCACCAAGCACCTTCAGTCGAAATCTTAAATTATATTGGTAAATTAAAGTTTCTTTTTGCGAGCTTTTTACGAGAGGATGTTCAAAAACAACCAAAATCACCTTTAAAATGTATGAAATGTCGCTTAAGTTTTTCTGGCGATTACGGGTCGATACAGAGAAAAGTATTTCAATTGATTTGGCTTTTAACGTATATTTATTTATAATATATATTATATATATTATATTCGGCTTTAACTTGCCAGAAATCTGTTTTATTACGGTAAAAGTATTAAGTTTTCGGAAAGATATTTCACCATCGTCTGAATTCCGGACTACGGTTATCACGGTTGCGAATTTTTCTTGTTTTTACCATAAAAAATATCGAGAAGAGATAACATATCAGTATAACACGCACCTTGAATGATTAAGATGAGTATGCGTGTTATTTTTGTGTGTCTATATTCAAGTCGTTGGTATCAAAATAATAATAAATATAAGCTACATAATATATACTATTTTTTTATTGCGCTTAACTACTTAGCTGCCATCGCGAAATATTTGACCTAGTCTTTCACGCCAGCGGTCTTAAAACTATTTGAAATAGTATTAAAATGATTTGACTTACAAAATTCGTTGTCTCAACACACAAAAAATAATTATTTTTAGTCAATATTTTATACACCGAACGAAAACTCGTCATTTACTATCGATTGTTTGTTCTGGGTTGTCACAATTTTATATATATATATATATCGACTGTGGAAAGGAAACGGGACGTAACCCACACATAACAAATTTTACAGAGAACACAAAAAAAATATTGATGATTTTGGGCCAAAGGCAAATTATGAAATTTACACAACCTTGAAGTACAAGGAGACCGATAAACTGGGCTTTAATTGACTATCTGATATTGATTTCATATTTTTTCTTTTCAGTCATATTCAGTCTTTTTTCCTGATCGCAATTTCTACAGGCCTTTCTCTTTTTAAATATAAAAGCTAAATTAGAGACTAATTCGTTCGATGGTTTCGGCGGTAACTTTGTGGAAGTTCATTTTAATATAAAATTTGAATTAACTTTGATTATTCCACGTATTGTGTAACTAACTGTGACACGTGTTTCGCCTCTTTCAGAGGCATCTTCAGACTTACTATCGCAAATTTTGCTTTAGTAAATATATGTATATACAGTCTGCGCAAGAATGTTTCGCATATCTTACGAAAGTTCAGTTTTGTATTTAAAATGTCTTTTAAGAGCACAAATGAATTATATCTTTATAAATATCATTACATTTTTTTCTAAGCATGTATCCACATCTCAAATATAAATAGCTCTTGCAACATCTGTTGAATTCATTACAAAATAATATGTATAAACTAAGACAATTCAGCCGTTATTGGGTTCATTAATAAATGCCATTTACAAAATATTTTTTAGATATTCAAAGAATATTTATTTTCCACAAGAAAACATCGCGACGCACTGGTGAGTCTCTGACGCAAATATTTGCCTTTCTAAGAATGCTTTTGTATGGAATGATAAAATGACTTTTATTTAAATTTTGTGAAGTTCATGCTTGATTTTTCTTTTGCCTACTACACCAGTAAATGTTATGCTTCGTTTGTTTATTGCAAACGTTCCTTTGAAATTTCAGTGTTTTCACATATAAATGTACTATTGGCTTCGGTTCGTGGACAAAATTGTCAATATTTTCCCCTTCAAAATTCGCAAAACTGCACTGCTATGTGCAGAATTTTTATAGCTACTTTACTTCTAACAACACCAGGAAGAACGTGCATAGCATGCTGGAACAAATGTTCATAGTTTTTCCGACCAACAAAAGCAAAATTAACATAGTATTTTTGATAGAAATGGCATTTACTACATACTAAACTCCATTCCAGTAAAAGTAGTAGTTTTTTGATTTTATTATTGACATTAAACCACAGTCGGAACTATATTTTTTTTAAATCTATGTCCTCTGCCAATGGCCTCATAATGAAAGTATCTCAACATAAGTTCTTTTTTTATACGAGAACTGTTTGTTACTCAGTTGCTCAACCTCTCCTTTTCAAAGAGAGTAGTAGGGGTAGAAGGATAAGGCTAGGACAAACTAGTGGTTAAGTAATCGCTCTCGCTACGCCGAGTTATTAAAGAATCGGAAGGGTGGGAGGTAATTTTTAGACATCACAAACAACCATGCCAACCAACAGATACTGAAAAAAACAGTCGAAGAAAGTGCTGTTCATACTGGGAGTAGAACCCGTGAGGTCTGGCACGGAAGCCCACCACGGTAACCGTTGCGCCATAGGACCCAGCAATTTTATTTTACTTCATTATAAATATTTTCAACTGAACTATTGGATTGAAATTTTCCTTAAGCTAGTCAAAACCGGCATTGTTCATACTTTAAAATTGTAGAGTATATAGTCGTGGGCATCAAGCGTATGTATTTTAACTAGCTGTAAGTCTGTTGCCCCCAACGGCTTAAAAAATGAGATATTTTAGTTGTTCTTTCATTATTACATTTAAGTTTCTACGTGCCATGGCGATATTATTGTTTTAAATATGTAGGCAATTATTTTTTACAAAAAGTTATCCTGATCAAAAACTGGTTTATACTTTCTGGCCTGACTTCTCCAGGAAAAGTAACCTGCACGTTCTTCTCATGTGTTCGAGCACCGCAGTTGCGAATTTGTTTCGTGGCCCAACTTTCAACGAACAAAAAAAATACGCCAGTCGCATCGCGCGGCACTTTTTTTCGTGGCTCAGCCATAACGTTGCATAATAGTTAGTACTTTAATATAATGTGTTAAATAATTTATTGTTAGTGCCCCGAGCTATAATAGTACGCTGAAAGCGACAGTACCCTTTCGATTACCGAAGTTAAGCACTGTTTGGTAAGAACTAGACTTGGATGAGTGACCGAATTTTGAAACACTACGTTTCATTGTATGCAATTTAAAAATAAAACATAAACAGAAGATTTTATCTAAAAAAAAACCCATTTCAAAATACATATTCAAAGTTAATCTTTCTTCGGACAGATGTCATAAGTAACCAATGAAATAAGTCGCATGCAACAAAAAATGCGTGATTCTAAATTAGCCGTTATCATTAGGCGAAAACCATCGTGTTTTCTAACGACTAACGTACATACTAATATTATCCACTATTAATATGACTCTTTTTAAAAGAGAGTAGTATGGATAGAAGGATAAGGCCAGGACAGTACTATAATTAACTAATCGCTCTCGCTACGCCCAAACATTTAAGGATCGGAAAGGGTAGAAAAGAAATTTAAACATTACAAACACCCATGACTTCGAACAGAAATCGATAAACCGATAGAAAAAACTGGTCGTACAGGAGCCCGCAACGCTAACCGCTGTGGCGTAAGACCCGGAAAAATATAATCAAGCGAAAAGAGTTTTTGGCAAATTGTAAATGTTGTTGGTGACAAGTAGGGCTTCCAATTAACCGGACATATAAACTAACCGGTTTTTGGTTTATTTTTACAAAATAAACCGGTTAACCGGTTTAAACCGAAATCTTTCATTTACATACATACATATCAGTCATTGCTGAAAAATGCAAAAATCATACAAACTATTTTTGCTTTTTCTATAGGTAAAAATGAAAATAGCAATGGTCGGCAATAAAATTACAAAATATCTGCAATAAAATTACAAAAAAAATATTTATTTAAAAAATATTTATTTAAAAATATTTTCATATGAATAGTATAAAAAATCTTATTAAGGGTAAAAAAATAATGAATTCAAAACAATTCTCGCATAAAAGTAAAATTGTACAACTTAAATGAACTCCCACAAAGTTACCTTCGAATCCATTATAAATAGAAAAAAAAACACTTATCAAACGTATCAAATATAATTTATATACATAAATATACATTAATAAAAAATAAAATGCTATGAATAATAATTGAATTAAAACATAATGTTTCTATATGTAATATGACTTATATTTACAAAATTTAAATACAAAACAAGGTTACTATTATTAAAAAAAATGAATAACATTATTGAAAAAAAATATTTTATGCAAGTTCTCCGTAATGACTGACCGTAATGAGGACACAACTGTCAAAACTAATTTATTCCATTTTTACTACTTTTATGAGAAAATAAATATAAAACAAAAATAATGAAGATTAATTAAAAACCTTAAAAAAATAACAATATTTTAATTTCAAATTCGTCAATCTGTGGACAAAAACAAAAAATAATTGAAAACTTTTGACATATAATTTAAGATTTCGACTGAAGGTGCTTGGTGGAATTTCAATATTAAATTTGAATCGTTCAAATTATGTACACTCCCACAGTTCAAGTTCATCCGTGCGCTTGAACGCCTGAAGATGCCGAAAGGCGAAACCCGGGTCGTTAGTGACAAAATCTGTGGGAGTGTACATAATTTGAACGATTCAAACATATACATATGTATGTATTAGCAAACCATGCAGATATATTATGTACTTTTATACACAAATTGCCATTGATAGAAAAATGCAAAACTATTGAAACACAAACAATATAAAGATGATTATTTTAATATTATAATAAACATAAATACTATTTTATTGTATTATTTATGTATTAATGATGATATTATTCACATTTACAAAATTAATTAAAATACTAAACATGGTAACGTATAACATTAACTTATGTTTTTTTTCACATTAATATAAATGAAAACATTTCATGCATTTTTGGTATATTTATTATTTTAAAAGTAGTAGTACTTTAAAAAAATTAACAACTAATAAAATCAAAATAATTATTAAAATTTTGTTTTTATTTCATGATATAATCCATCTGTTTATCTTGTATTGCTTGAAAACAGGTCAAATACTTTTTCGTTGAATTTAAGTATTTTGCTCATAACATTTATCTCTATCTATATATAACATTGACAAAGCTACCATTTTTTCCTAATTCATTGTATTTCATACAGAAGTTTTTACCATTTGTATTGTTGAAAAAAACATTGTGATCGGAACAAGTCGATGGGCATTGTAATAATAATAACCTAATTTGGTTGTTTCTTCAAAAACATCGCATCATTTACTTAGCAAAGCAGTGTATATTAGAGAATATGCTTGCCACCACTGTTAATACATACATAAGGTTTGCAGATTTTTTGTCCAACTTCCGCCCTTCTTCAAGATGTTTACAAAATGAAAACAATGAATGCACCGCAATAAAATGTGATTTATTGTGAATGTATGTTCGTAATTCCCAGTTGAACTCAGTTGAACAGAAGAAAAGAAAAACATGAATAGCTTTACACATTGTGTTAATATACTTTTCGAAAGTTAAGTAAGTGTTTGATTGCCTAAATGACATCCGTTTTTTTCCACAAATTTCTCGGAACAAGTTTTACTAGCGTAAGAGGGTTCAGTAAAACCTTTCGATGAAGTAATTAAATAAAAATAAAGTAGTGACTCAATATATAAATATAGTATCTTTGAAATAATTATTAGAAAAGCAACAATTTTAATTTTTTTAATAGTAATTGATTAAAATGAAAATTATTAAGAATAATATTCCAATAGGCAAAATCCATCTAAAAACAGGCATACATGTAATTGAAAACAAATAAATTGGAGATTAATGATTGCGTATTTTTATAATGATACACATGCTATACTTGTTCGCCATTCATTTAAGATTAATACGGATGTCTTCTCAATGTTTTCAGTTAAGTCATATTTGTCATAGTGTAACAAGGGCCGAATGTATTACAGACAGTTAAGATACATTTCGTCGTTTGATAAAGTTAATTTTCTTCCTGAAAAGACATTTATGTCTATAATTTGAATACCTACGTGACAATTGATATTATTTAGCAATGTGTAAATGCATATTACCTCTTAAAAATATACGCTGAATTTAGTGCGAAATACTATTTTTTTTTTAAAAAAATCAATACACTTATAAATATAGAATTTATGAAAACGCGGTTAACCGCGGGAAATAAACCGATTTTCGGTTTTTTTCAAAACAGGTGAAAAACCGGGTAACCGGTTTCGGTTTAAACCGGTTTGGAAGCCCTAGTGACAAGACATGCGCGCACAAGACTAAGTTACATGTCGTGAACTTCACGTGGATGCGCACATAGATAGATACATGTTAATGTGAGCTTAATAATAACATACATGCATTCTAAGATATAGTATTCTGAAATATTACCGCCATTAAAAATTGTTATTTTTCTATTTTTTTATGTTTTTATACGCAAGTATTTTGTACGCAAATGCTGATTTTTTTTTTAAACCATTTCCGCTCCCAATGTGGAGCATATAGACTCATAATGGAGTTTATCTCAACAGAAGTGTTTCTAAGAGAACTGCTTGTTACTCAGTTGCTCAACCTCTCTTTTTCCAAAGAGAATAGGGATAGGAGGATGAGGCTAGAACAGGATTAGTGGTAAGCTAATCGCTCTCGATACGCCCAGTTCATAGGATAGGATGAGTGAGAGGGGGGAATTCAATACATCACATACATCCATGCCTTTGAACGGAAATTCATAAATCGATTGAAAAATCAATTTATAAAAATGTTCACACCGGGATTTGAACCCGGGCCCTCCGTAGCCGAAGCCAACAGCGCTGACCACTCGACCACACAGGCGGCAAATGCTGAATAGTACTTACTAATTACTGTGTGCATTTTGCGTTGATTCATTTAAAAAATATATGTATGCATTTCTTGAATGCCCAAAAGTCATAGATTCTAATTATGTAACTATTTTCATATTCAATTCAATTCTGATGCGAAGTGTTGTTGTTATGTATAACTCTTGCCTCAAAGTATTCAATAGGTGCAGATATTGCATGCTATGTCCTAAAGGAGTGAAATGACTAAGATATCATGTGTCATCCACTTAATTCGGCATTATTATTTTCTCGTTAACATGTCAGTAATTTCCTCCGGGAAATTCTCCCGCGATCTCGATTACGTGTTAGATTGTATACTTTAGATACTGTGTACTCTCACTAAGTATATAAAGATTCGTAACAGCTGAGTGCTTGCACAATTTCCATCCGAATTACATAGTTTTGAACAATTCAATTTATTTTAACTGTGATATCCACATGGTAATCTCTTATGATACATATGCCTTGACATTAAAAGTTAATCTTGATAATGTTTAAATTTGAATCGTTCAAACTATGTACATTCTCACAGATTTTGTCACTAACGACCCGAGTTTTGCCTTTCGGCATCTTCAGGCGTTCAAGTGCACGGATGAACTTGAACTGACGCTTAGTAAATGAATGTTTCGTGTTTATATAATAAATAAATGTATCACTGAGTCTAAAGCCATGCCTGTAACCTTCTCGGAAGTGCAAGCAAAAAGTTTGTCAAAGTTTTATTGCAATTGGATTAGTGGTGTGGCAACGCATAAAGTACGAACAAACAAACATTCATTTTTATATATTAGATTATTCTATCATAAGCCAGATTAATTAAGTGTTAATGTCACAACAATATTTGTTCTGGAAAACTTAAACGGAGTATAATTTTTGAAGATTATAATACTTTTGCAGTTAAAACATGATTTAACAAAAAAAAAAATGCCATGTTGGGAATGTTGTTAAGAAAATTCGGTGAAAAATATAAATCCAAGATTTCCCGTTCGTCAACTACGTTCTGCGAATGATTGACACATCACGCAACTGCTCCAGTTTTGTCACGTGTCGGCTTTCATCATGATTTGACGTGCGCTAAGCCATCATCCTATCCATACATCCATTTATATAAACATTCACCACTCTTGTATACAAACGTATTGTTTCATTTGTTTGTTGAATATTTTAAAATAAAAAACCATATTTGAAAAACAATAGCTTGTCATAGATAGAATATAAGTAAGATTTCATAGATTTTCAGCTTTAACGTACACCCCTTGAAGTGACCTACTTTCTTCAATAAAAATCGCATCTCAACTAAAACATATTTTATTAATATATTATTATTAAATTAACTTTTTTTATCTTTTATTGGAAAATCGTAGCTAATAAGTAGTAAGTTACTGTCGAATGTAAAATTTAAAACAAAAAAATATATTTTTGGCGTATTTGATTTTGTTAACGTTTAATAATTTTTTTAAATAATAATTAGTGCGTTTTAATTGAGATATGATTTTTTAATGAAAAAAAATAAGATGTTACTACTTTCGATAGATTCGGCGGTAACTTTGTGGGAGTAATTTTTTTTATATAAAATAAAATAAAGTTGTTCCTGTTCATTTTTAGTGATAATTTTTTGACAGTAAAATAATTAAAAATGCTTAACTCAACTATGTATATCGTTTAAAAAATCCTATTAAGCTAGATTCTATCAATTACACGTATATTTGTAAATAAACCATTTAATAATTCGTCTTAATTATAGGTGTCGCTGTAGACCGCTACACTCACCCTTAAATCGTTATATTTAAGTTTTGTTGTATAATATGTACGAACAAACGTAAACACAACATCGGTTATTATTATTTTCACATCCTTTGAAATACATGGATAAAATTAATACACGAAACAAATCTACTGTATACAGCAGTGTTGATGGTATGACGAAAATATTGTTATTAATTTAACATCGATTACTTTTTCATACAATAAAAATTTCTTTTACCCAACGTCTATATCCTTGTTTCATTATTTATAAAATTTACTGTTATCCAGAAAAATATTTGTTTTTCAATACCAATTGTTGATCATCAGTGGAGCTTTGTTCATGTCTTTGGACATCATGCAAAATGTAACAATTCACATCTGAATATCGTTATGGTTTTTTTTTTAAATTTATAACAGAAGTTTTTACTTTATAAACTTCTTGTTATTTATTGATTTGGCATTTAATTGGTAGAACTCCATTTAATAGGGTAAAAATATCAAGGTATTTCAGTTCTACAGTTTTTATATGTTATACGTTGATAGCTATTTCGGCTTTCGCCATCGTCAGAACTATGCTTTAAACGTAAATTTGATCAGCTATATATACTTGCTAAGAAGAGATACACTTTTTGTTACTCAGTTGCTCAAAATGACCCTTTCGAAAAAAAATAATGAAGTCATACTTATAGGACTAGGACAAGACCAGTGGTTAGCTAATCGCTTCCGTTTCACCGTGTTTGTGAAAGACAATCGGACAGGTGGGTGAGATTTTAAGACACTACAAACATTAATATCATTAAACAGAAATTTATTAATGAATCAATGGACGAATTTCTCGTACTTAATTAATTCACTGGTGACTAGACAAGGACGGACCGCGACATATAATCATGCTGGAATTATACACCAAAATCAAATAAAATAATTTGTATCGCTGGATTGTTATTATGATTAGTTCTTTTAATTTAATATATGTATATAATATAAGGAAGAATCTCTTGAGATTTGATTGTGAATAATTTGATTTATCTTGTTATTTTGTACATAAAAATCTTATTTGAAATACGATTGCTGCGTTATCGGTGTTAGCCTTTATGTTAGAAATTTCATATCTTGAACCCAGAGGAGAATACTCGGTTTATTAAAGTTTATTGCGAAATTTACGACCTATTCCGTCTCTCTTGCGAAAAGTGAGCTATGACACCCGAAAAACATTTTAATATATTTTTTTTAATACAACCTTTTCTGTAATTTGGGCTTCATGTAAAATAACGCCATAGTTTTCAAAATATCTGTCTGTTATCATAATTAACGCAATATAATTGTATTGCTAATGACATCAACGTTTGTAGTCCAAAAGTCCAGCCTTGAAATTAACGACAATATATCGGAAGATAATAAAAGAACACAGAATCTTACGTAGCGCATGAAAAGCGAGGATGATTCATTTAAATAAGATATTCCCAATTTTTGACTGACATACATTTTACAATTTTTTTATTGTTATTTATTCATACATCGTTTTGGATAAAAATTAAACAATAAAAACTTATGAATGATTCCAGATGAAGTACAATAATACTTTCGATGGATTCAGCGGTAATTTTTTGGAAGGTACAATAATTTGTGCTATATATGTAATTATTAACATCCGATTTTACATTCAACTCATTTCAACTCATCATCCCTGACACTACATGATTATTCCACAAAAGATTTTTTGGATTTATTTAAAAGTTAAGACTTAAATCGTTCTTCTTCAAAAAGTTTTTTTCAGGATCGTAATAATAGATATTGTCTAGGGTTGAGTTTCGCAAACATTTTCTGCATTGAACCACAAATTGGAACAAAACACTTCATACAATAGCTGATCTTTTTATTTTTGTTTTTAATCAGAAGCACTGACAAATCTTAATATATTATTACAATCACTTGCGCTTAATCTAATATCACCGTAAATAGATTTCATCTTTACTAGGTTTTGGAAAACATTGCAAAACAGTAGTTGTGTTTTTATTCATGTTTCGTGTACACCAGTGTTCCATGAAACATAGCTTGGAAAACCATGGTATATGGAAAAGAAAGAGAAAAACACGCGATTAGCAGGCTCTACTGGCGTGATTAGGTGACGTGTGTTATATTTATATGTATTATACGGCATAGGAAATACACGTCACATAATCGCGTACGACTGTGCCCCGGTGTACAGCCTGCTATTTTCTAGCTAGAAGTTACATAATATATAAATAATGCAACAGCTTCATGGCGCGTCTACTCCTTTGACTTGTTTTCTTATTATATGTAAGAATTTTTTGGAATCTAGAAGACGTTTCTGATTTTGGGAAGACACTGTCTTTTAAAGTTCATTCAACCGTCTCTTATTATGAATGATTCCATAAAGTTTAATTAGAGTGAATTTATATTCAAATCGCTGCGGCCATTATTGATAATCTATTATAGTTATATTGTTCACGTATATAAAAATGGCCGTTGGTGATAAAACGTGTAAAAATTTAATCATTCGAATGATTCAAATTTAATATTGAAATTCCTCCAAGCCTTGTTTGGCTTGGTTTTAATTACATATTATATATTCATCACATAAGAATTTTAATTATTTTTCATTTGCCATTTAATGGTGGTTAGTTCAAATTGGTCCGTGTATGCGGCAGTCCGATGATGGCGGTATGTGAAACGAAACAACTGAATATGTAATTTTGAACTGCGCATATATAAATAAACATTTAAAAAGCATATATGAATATTTACCACCACTCATTCAATTTAATATATTCATGCTTTTATCCACGTAAGTAATTCAACCATGCAGAATTTTTTTCTAACACCAGAAGTGGCTCGTTCTACAAATTGTTATTTTTTAAGAACCCGCTTAATGAAATGCCGTTGTGTTTTCCTGCGTACTTAAATGCATTTCTTCCATTGTTATGATCACCGAGTGAAATACTGTATTCAAGTAAAAGCTTTTATTCCCATTCATATTTGAAGAAGCACAATACTTTTTTTTCTTAATGAAACATCTTGTTTTTTTCCCATTATTTATTAATTAAATTCTATATTCTTCTACATAATGAACAGTTATGTAAAATCACTTTTAGGTGGGTCACTCACTGTCAATACTTAGTGGACAAAAAATTGTATTAAAAAAAATACTCATGATCAGGACCGTTTCGCTCATGGCTAACATTATCAACTAATAAGATAATAAAATATTACAATAATATTGTATTCTCTCATCAGTTGATAATCCTCGTCATGAGTGAAACCGGTCATATTAAGTATACGTGGAAGTAGTACAAATAAGTGTTTTATTTTTTGAATTTATCTAAATCTACATATATTTTAATCATAAATTAATGGTCCCATTACAGTATTACTTGAACCTTAAGACGTGCTTATTTGGGTAATCAGAGAAAAATAAAAAGAGAAAAATCGAGTTATGACAATTCAGAACAAATTCAAATATAAATTCGTTTTTTATGTTTTCACTCACCTAACCACAAGTTAATATATTTTTTGTATATTTCGATAACAATAGCTACGCATTTAAAAAAAAACTTGTTTGTAATTACCACAGTTTTGTTTTATCATGTTTTGCTTTCTACGGTTACCCAAATGAACATGTGTTGAGTTTATACTAGTACTGAAATCTAATTTCAGCAATTTATCATTGTTAATTTCAATACAGATTGCCAAGTTGCATTGGCAACGACTCAACTATATGTTTATCGATTCTTGCCGTATTTTAATAAAATTTTAGCAATTTTATGTTGTAAATTTTCATACAGATAGTCAGGTTTGATATTTGATGACTCAATTATATATTTAGTGTATCAATGGTTTTAAGAAAATCGAAGAGAAATAAGCTAAGAATAAAGCAGTTTGTTAAGTTTTATTTAAATTTGTATTTTAAAGTAAACTAGGGTATTAAAATAGAATTAAACTTATGCACAGGGATCAAACGTCATACGTTCTTCATTAATTACGCATGCTAGTTTCAAAGCTTTCAAGGTAGTAGGTATAACAAATATAGCATGGCCGTGGCGTCCACACGGGTGATGACGTTTCGCGTAAGTTAACTCAGGAAACAACGACACGAGCTTGAAAAAAATAGTGCTTCCTTTCAAGGCGGAATTAGTGGCGATTCAAAATTTATTTTGTCAAAAGCATTAAAATCCATTTTTATATATTTAAAATTATGCGTTGCATTGAGATGCGTTTTTATGAATGTAATCGATAATTTTGATAACTACATTAGATATCAACTAAAACAAATAAAACACTCTTTAATAGGGTACAAATATCTAAGTATTTCAGTTCTACAGTTTTTTATATGTTATACGCTGATAGCTATTTCGGCTTTCGCCATCGTCAGAACTAATATAATAGAAATAATCGATTGTGATTTTGTGATGTGATTTTAAATTCTAACCTCAATACAGAACTTTCATTTGTATGCGTGATTCTCTTATTCAGTTTATCTGTTGTTTTTCTCCTAACTTAATTCGTTTTTGTTTTGGAATAATAGAGCTTTCGAAGCTTTCGAGCTCTTGTGTAATGTTGCCGAGTAAACAGCGTTAAATGTTTTGGTCATTAATCATTTTTATCAACCCAATCTTAAATGGCTGGAAAAAGCGATAGCCTACAGTCGGTTGGGACTAAAAAGAGATAAATATTTGACCATGTCTCCACCAGGTCTTTTAGCATTTTGTGTATGATTTTTTTGTATGGTGGTTATTTTTAAATTTATCTTTATGATCCCATTCCAAGAGAATTTGAACATGAATGTAGAGAATTTAATATGAGATTTTGAAAAATTGTAACAAAGCTATAAGAATGACAAAAAATTAAACCTCGTGATTCTTAGAGAGGTAAAACACCTGTGACAGTCTGTATGTAACACGACAAGTGGAGTAACAAAGTTATCTATCTATTGTATTGTTATATTAAAAATAACCTTTGCCAAAGATACCGTTGAATGTATTGAAGCTTACAAATTGGAATTGTTGAATATAGGAATAAACATAAAACTAATCAATACAAGAAAAACATGTAATGTTCCGTAAATAAAACATGTAAACAGAAAATTTGCGATAGCCATCAACAATATGTATACGATGGCAATGCTTGTATGTATATCTCAATACATTGCTTTATTGAAGTTATTATTTAAGAGTAAAAATATCAAAGTATTTCAGTTCTACAGTTTTTTTTTAATATGTTATACGTTGATAGCTATTTCGGCTTTCGCCATCGTCAGAACTATTCTGACGATGTTCTGACTAGTTCTGACGATGGCGAAAGCCGACATAGCTGTTAACGTATAACGTATAAAAAACTGTAGAACTGAAATACTTTGATATTTTTACCCTATTAAAATGGAGTTCTACCAAGTAAATGCCAAATCAATAAATAAATTATTTAAGAGGTCTACCAATTTAATCAATGTTTTATGATACTAGTGAGTAACAAGATAACAAGAAACAGTATTTAGTTCCATAAAAAATATTGCAAACAGTTGATAGGTAAGGGCGAGTTAAGGACTAGGAGTAGGGATTCGAACTATTCCTGTATTGAATAGTTTTTGTTGAATTCAGAGCACATGGCAGCTTTCGGATTGAAAAAGACACGTCTTCTTTTGCTAATCACTTAATTTCAGAAAAACACGTGTTCAATCAGGAACTAGGGATAAAAATGTTGCACCCAAATACGGACGCTCATAAACTCTTTTTCCAGGAAATTTTAGAAATAAATAGAGCTCAATTGAACAGTCTTCCGATTTTAAATGAACAGCTACATATGCCGGGTTCTCAACTTTTATACTCTATATATGTAAATATAATAATAAAACTGTTTCCAACAAACAATTCTTAAAACTACTCACTATTCAAATCTGTGGGCATTCTCATGGGCTAATCCTTTTCGCCAGCAATGGCTTTAAACTCAATGATTCATTTATTTATTATATAAACACGAAACATTCATTTACTAAACGTCAGTCCAAGTTCATCCGTGCACTTGAACGTCTGTAGATGCCGAAAGGCGAAATCCGGGTCGATAGTGACAAAATCTGTGAGAATGTACATAATTTGAACGATTCAGTCGAAATTTTAAACTAAAAACTTTATTTAAAATATATAGGCTACTAGGTCAATGTAAGCTACTTTTGAGATTAGATTTGGAGGCCCCGAACGCGCGCCTCATACACTAATGGGATAATCCGCCACTGTTGATAGGAATTTCGACTTCAAGCCAGAATAATTATTTTTACCACACTATTATAGAGTTCTTCCAAGTAAATGAAAATTTACTAGGCTACTTACTATCTTAAATTATGAAATTATCTTAATAAATGATAAAATAAGCATGGTTTACCTTTGTTATGACAAAGAATTCTTTATTTTTATATATATAATTCTTAAGTATTGTTAATAAGAAAAGATAGTAAATTAAATGGCATGACCGTCTTAAAATTTTTGCCTTAATATTTTTTTCATGTCAGTAAATATCAGTGTCAGTAAATATATATATGATTAAATAAATGTCTGCTAGGACAGTGCACGAAGTGAAAGCTATTGATTGGTTAGATATATATTAAAAAAAAATGTTACAAACGAATTCATAGAACAATCTGAACGAATCGTGCTAACCATCCCACCATAGTTATTTTTTTTTAATAAAAAAAATATAAATATAAGTTTTCTATTGCGAACAATCATTTATAAGCTGCTTAACTTTTGAAAAGCTTCTAAGAAATACAGATAAACTTAAATATTAGATTCCCCTGCGGGGATTTAGGCTTAATATTTCTTCAGAAAATCTTACTAAAATTTGTATGAAGTTTATATTAAATCATTTAGGATAATATAGGATATTAAATTTAATATTTTTGACTTAAACAACATCTAGATTTTTCAAACACCTATGTACTTTTTGTTTATATTATTTTTATTTAACATATTCTATTGTTTTAGTCCTATTTTCTTGTTTTTGAATTGAGTCGCCCCTTTTCAAGTTATCTTGTCCATTTGCATTTGTTTGGACATGCTCACAAAAAAGTGTATGCAATCTTTTAGGGCTTGTCGGTTTTCAAAAACCGTTTTTTTTTGCTAAATTTGTGACATTCGAAAACCGGGTTTTCAACTTCGTAACCGGTTGTGCCGAATTTTCCATGAACAAGTTTATAAACAAAAGGTCAGAAAATTTGGATATTTTATTTGGTGTCTCTCAGCGAAAGGGTATTTTTGATATCAGAAAATTTTGTTACAAAACGATCAGTGGACGCTTTGTGTTTTCTTAAATCATATTTTCTGAAGAGTGAGACCGAATAATTTATTTTTGTCCATTATTATGTTTATTAATAAGCAACATTAAAAAATGAACTTTTTTTTAGCTATTTTTATTGAATTATCCATTTTTTGTAAAACTTCGAAAATCGGATTAAACCGGTTTTCGAACAATATTGACATTCGACAACCGGTTTTTTCAAAAGTCGGGTTTTGTATAAGCCCTACAACCTGTACATTGAAAAAAAAACAATCAATTTTTTTTGATTCAAATTGAAAAAGATATTATTTTGTTATATTAAATTTAAGAAAATATACATATTTTCTCAATGTAGGGGTTCCACACACTTTTTTGTAAACATTTATTTCCAAACAAATGAAAATGGTCGAGGTGAATTTTGGAAATAAGCGACTCAATTACATCGTTAAATAACTGATTGTATGCGTTCTTGAATCAAACTTTATATGAAACCTGTACATTACAAGTTTAAGAAACAGATGATATTATATTACTCTAAAATATCTTTAAAGTATTGTTTTCACATTTTTCGTTGGCGGTCTAGTTATTATGTATATTATATGAAATATATTGGCTATACTTTTAGAAAAAGAATTTTCTATAAAAGTCTTCATTTATATATTTATATCTTAAAAACTCTGAAAAAAAGGTATATTGCGAACTTTTTCAAATTAACTTCAAACTTGTTATTGCCATTATCCTATAACTGTGCTATACAGTTTATGCATACCGAACCAACGAGCATTTTCACTAGAAAATTAACTTGATTGTTGTTTTAGCCTTATGGTTTACAAAGGAGAGAGACTAATTGAATTATGATTTGAAACGGGGTAAAGCTTTGGGAGATGACTATTAAAAATATGAGGAACTGATGCGTGGTTTGCGATATTTTATGAAAACAAATCTATTGTATCTTCTCGTAAATAGTTTTTAATGAAACTTTTATAGTCATTGTATTTTTTGACATGACGGCCGTCTATTTCGATCAAGCTACAGTTTTAAAACGCTTGAACTAGTAGATAATATATCCCTACTTCGCGAAACATTTATCAAATAATACATTATGCTATTTGAAAATGAATTTCCACGATAACGTTATTCAGTTCTAAATTTACACCGGTCAATATCAGTTATGAAAGTGTCTTCGTGTATTTTAGTAATATTTCAAATATAATTATATGTAATAAGGTGAAAAAATATCCTATATTAGCTCTACAAATATTTTTAGAGCTTCAATATTTATTTATTTTAATACAATAAAGCCCTGCCAAGTATCTGCCAGTTGAATCAATACAGTGAGTCTTTTGTGATAGTAATAAGTGCAGAGATGGATTACTGGCATGTTTAAAAAGGCGTACCAGTTTGTTTTGTTATATTATTGTGTTTTGATAAAACATGACTACATTAGCCAACAGACGTATTGAATTGAAGCATTTCAAGTTACTTTAGAGTTGTATGTGAGTTTTATAAAGTAAAGTTTTTTCACCAACAGTCATTTCCCCAGGCCATTGGAGTTTTCTCACTTTTAATCACCATAAATCAAACTTTTAATGTTTACTCCATTTCGCTGTAGAAGTCGACTCCGCGTACACCCCTTTAATTTATTTGCAGTAACGTAAATCGTTTTTATTCAGTCAAACTATTAATCGGTTGGCCGGGGGAAGTTTTAAAATTATGGCTTAATTTCACGCTCATTGAATAAACAAATAACTTTGTTACTATGAGAAAAAAATATTGGCAAACGGTCTCAAAATCTATATTATATTTTTAATTAACCAAACAAAAAACATAAATCAAATAAGTCAGGTTCCTTCGAATAGGATGAGAGGCTATAAATTAATTAAATGCATATTTTTTTTCCCATATCCGCTCCCTATACAGAGCATATGGCCACCACATTGTTCCTCCAGGATTCTCTAAATCATATAGCCAGTCTATTTGCTTCCTTCCATTTTATCCCAGCGTCCCGTAGCTCCTCTAAGTACATACTGTAGATAGTTATCAGTGGCTTTCCACGAAGTCTGGAGTCGGGATCCATCTGGTTGGTAGAAGAGACAGGCAGGGTTCAGACTCACTTAAGGCATCCGCAGCACGTGTCCAAGCCAGGTCCATTGTCACTTTTTAAAAATCCAAATATTTAAATCTTCAATTCATTGAAACTTTTTAACTCAGACATTTATTAACTTAAATCATATTTATTTTGAAAGCTGAACAACTTGGATCTCGAAATGATTTTAGTTATTTGCAGTTTCCTTCAATATCGTTTGCCGGTCATTTGAAGATTACTTAATTAGTAGACTGGCGCCTAAAAATCTCAAAGTGGGCTGGTTTAATGGAGATACGTGATTAATAACGTATATTGCACAGAATGCACACTGACAGCCATAGTTAGGCTTATGTTTCCCATTCATTACGAAACAATTTTACCCAAAACATGTCTTCGAACACAAAATGTACGTGTTCATGATATATCGTAGGACATTTCACATGATCCAAGATAGGTTCCCATGTTTACGGTATGCGAGCGAGCGCAGACGGATCATGCGATGCGTGCGCAGCTGTTGACGAGTATTCAAACTGTCTAAGTTTTATGTTAATATTACTTAAAATGTCTACTTTCATGCTTCATTGCAGTAAATAGTTACGCACCCACCATTTTTTCTTTTTATTTTGTTTGGATACACTAATTGCGAGAATATATACGTAGGCAGCACTGATGACAACATGAACTCATCGGGCGTCAATTTAGCGAGTTATTTTCGACATAGAAATTTCTCCCTATGGTGACAACACTGACAACTATCAAAAAAACGCCTTTGCCTAAGTAATATTACTCTATGGCTTATTATAGTACATATATTAATCTATGGTGCATAAGCTGTCATCGTGGATAATTATTGTATTTTCATTGTAGGAAGCTTATAAACATTAGTAATTAACTTTACTCGCATTATTTGCATCCAATAACATCAAATAACGTTCGTTCGGACGCCACACATAACCTCAACGTTTGACGTTTCTGTGACCCCTTATGTGTCCAAGAAAATGTTCTGTTAGATCGTTCCCGAAACACGAACGTAGATGTTCAGAGCCATATCCCGGGACATTTGTCCCGGGTAATTATTTTATTAATTTATGTTCATAATTACCATCACTCACCACTTTAAGTTTGTTAATCTTTGATGATTTCTTAATTATTTATTAGAGTTGTTAAACATTTTAATTTTGTATAATTATAGAGTGACTTATACTGTAATTTGTAAATTCTTTTCAGGGTCAATTGTTGTTTACACCTTTTATTTAAATTTATTTGTGAACAAATAGCACTCTTTATATATTTTTAAAAATATAACAATTTTACATAAAATATCACGAATAAATGAAAATTATTAAAATGGCCGAAGAGACCACGTGTCAGGAGCAATGATTCGTTGCTTAAGCATATGACAGCGAATCATAACATATTTTTGGATTTATGTGACGGTTAAACATGTAAGTAATCTTAATAAAAACACAATATTTCTTTGTACTTCATTCCACTTTATTTAATAGGTCAGGACCGGTTTCGCTCATTGCGAGCATTGTCAACTGTTTTTATTAATATAATGCCTTTCCACCAAGTATTGATAGTGAACACCCTAAAATTGATTAAGAATACATATTTAATATAATTATTTGTATATTCTAAATTATGCTAGTGTTCTTCAAGCTAACTTTAATGGAAATCTAAAATACCAAACAACTTTTTGTCGTGAGGTTGTTCATTACACCGGTTCGACCATGATATGAAAAATATTAAAATACAAACGCACTGATGTAGAACATGTAGTAATATTTTTTTATGTATATAAATATTTGATTTGTAGGTGCTCTATCAACTTTTAAGTGTCTCGAAATGATAGATTCACACAGAAAAAAATCAAGTCAATCTACATTGTAATATATAGTTCTTTTAAAACATGTAAATGTTGAATGTCGCTCTAGATCAGTAGAACCTTTTTAGTGATCTGCACCCCCTTTAATCTAAAATATGTTTATGTCTATATAAAGATACACTGCTGACGATTTTATTGCTTGGAATCGGTTTGTAAATAATTTGTACAGGTTAAAAACACACTGCCATACTGAAAATAGCAATCATAATGTTTGGTAAAAGACAGCGATGCCACGTGGTTCCAGAAATGGAGCGGCAAGCAAAACACATACGCTTAATATACAATGATTAATTTAGTATTCGTGAACTGATAATTGAACTGAGAACGCAACGACACAAAATTACTTTCTCAATGGTGTCCGATCCGATCCTGAACGTAGCGACGGCAACATCGTCTCTGGATAGAGGTCGAAACAGGAAAAGCCAAAATCCCTTCTCGTAATTAACCATGTTATAGAGTTGAAAACCGGAGTTTTTTATAAGTGTTTGGGCTGAATTCTCACCGCATAAAGTTATAGTAATATCAAATCAATACAAAACAATATTTTTATTATTTTGCAAGACATTCTTTTTAACTCAAATATATTTTTTTACCTGAAGAAATTTACATTTCCTAAGACTGCTATGGAAGGGCGCATTTACATCAACCAGCATAGTATCTTACAGCAACAAGATGGCGTCTCTACGATAAATCAGAAAGCTCAAGGGGCAAGTTTATGTATATCCGGTGTTGACAGAAGTAAAAAAGAAGTATAGAATATGACTTATGTGCACGAAAATTAATGAATTTACTTTGAATGATTTGCTCGCAAATTTATTATGCGTTCCCAAATTTATGCCTGTCGAAATGGGCTTGTGGAGGTTTGAAGTACCGTGTAAAATTAGGGTTGTCATAATACAATCGGAAATCATTACCATGTTGCTATGAGCCTACCATTTTATAACAGAGATTTATTTTTTATCGAATTGCTTGTTTACATGTATGTATATGTAGCGAAAACATATTCTCCTGTTCGTTAACTGTTTCATAATAGCGCGGTGTTAAAAAGGCAGTAAAATTTATTTCATATATTTTAATCTAGAGTGGTTTATGCTGAAATTTCTCCGTTATTTTGGATTAAACTTTGCTTAAAAGTTTTCCATTGCATGCTACCTCATTTTATTCATTATTATTCACTCTCCATCTCTCTCTCCCAGCTTAATCTTTGCATAAATTATTATTTTTTACCTCTGAATCAGTCTGTATCGCTAAATCAAATTGCCGTAATACTGATTAAACTTTGATAAAGTTTAGTGAAATCCGCACCTGGGTTTTGTTTTTTAGTAAAACTTTTTCGCCCTTTGTTTGAAAACAAAGACTGCTGTGGTGTAGAAGGGGAACAACTTAACTCGAAAACAAATTAAGTATGTTTTTAATAGTAAAAAACCTTACTTCTTTCGAAGAAATGAAATATCTAAAAAGTATCTTGTAAAAATTGTGTATCAGCATAAATATTAATTGAATCAAATGAAAATATTCTGTCACCATCTCTCGAGTTTCGTTTTTTTTATAGGAAAAGTGTACTTTTTGTATGAATTTTTTGCTAGCATAAAATTTATTTTAAAACGAAACTGCATGCTTAAAGTTTACACTGGGTATATTGAAGGTGTATATAAATCTGGCTACATGATATTCCTATCGGAAAAAAAGAAAAAAAACATAGGCCATTTATAATAAGATATTCACATATATAAAAAATCAATACCTTGTTAAATTTATGGCTAGGAAAGCTTCTTCATCTGCAGATTGTGCGAGATATTTTTCGCTTTCGAGACGTTCTTTATACGCAGCACTGTTTTTCGTTATTGTTAGGGTTTTCCAAACCATCAAGACCTCAGTGACCTTGATGTAAAATATGGGAAAATCTGTGTATTGAAAACATTTTTCCAAGCCATGGGGTACTTTGTGATGATATGGTACTCCAGTATATTTTTTTGGCTCTTTTATTATCCCCATATTCACTATACATGCTATAAAGCCTCCCTGTTTTGTTTCTAAAATTATTTTTTTTTTAAATTTTTTTAAAAAATTTTAGAAAAAAAAAAAAAAAAATTAGAAACAAAACAGAAACCAAACCTATAGTCTATTGGTTCCGATATGTAGACGATATTATTTGCTTGTTTAATGGAACGGATAGACAAATAACTAACTTTCATAACTTTATAAATTCATTAGATAAAAATATTAAATTCACGTTAGAAGTCGGAGGCAAGAATATTAACTTTCTTGACCTAAATATTAATATTGAAAACGGTTCTCACGAATTTAAAATATTTCGGAAGCCTACGTTTTCGGATACCGTGATACATAAGGATTCAATGCACCCATTTTCTTATAAACTAGCCGCTTTTCATTCAGAAATTCATAGACCTGTGAGTGTTCCTTTGAATGAAAAGAACTTTAATATCGAATTAAAAATCATCAAACAAATCGCCATCAACAATGGATACGATATGTCTCTTATAGACAATCTTTTATCAAAAAAACAAACTAAACTTGCAGAAAAAATGTTATTTCAAGGTACATTGTCAAAGGACATAGATCATACTAGGTATTGGCGTAGAATCATTTATTTAGGAAATACTAGTCTTAAAATTAAAAAACAACTAGCTGATAGTTAGACCAGCCTTTTACTCAACTATTTATTTAGGAAATACTAGTCTTAAAATTAAAAAACAACTAGCTGATAGCTAGACCAGCCTTTTACTGTAAAAGCTCTTTAGGCAAATTATCAGTTAACAATAAAGATAAAATACATTACCTAAATAAATCTGGAATTTATAGATTACAATGCTCTTGTTGTAATAAATTTTATATCGGCAAAACAGAGAGGACTTTAAACATCAGGGTATTAGAACATATGGCAGCCTTTAGACTGAAAAAGGACACGTCTACTTTTGCTAATCACTTAATTTCGGAAGGACACGTGTTCAATCAGGAACAGGGGATAAAAATGTTACACCCAAATACGGACAGTCATAAGCTCTTTTTCCAGGAAATTTTAGAAATTAATAGGGCACAGTTACATAGTCTTCCGATTTTGAACGAGATATTAAACCTTCCTGGCTCTCCACTTCTATACCCTATATAAATAATATCATAAAACTTTGCCGACAAACAAATAAATATAATTCTAAAAACCACTCACTACTCAAATCTTTGGGAATTCCCATGAGCTTACCCTTTTCGCCAGCGATGGCTTTAGACTCAGTGATACATTTATTTAATATATAAACACGAAACATCCATTTACTAAGCGTCAGTTCAAGTTCATCCGTGCGTTTGAACGCCTGAAGATGCCGAAAGGCGAAACCCGGGTCGTTAGTGACAAAATCTGTGGGAGTGTACATAATTTGAATGATTCAAATTTAAAACATATATGAATGCTGTAAGATCATTTTTATGGACTCGGACGGAAAAACACATGTAATTTTTGGTATTGCTTAAATTATGTTTATTTATATGAAATCTTAACTACAGACTATAATATAAAATTTGAATCGTTCAATGTTTGTACATTTGCACAGATGTTCACTAATGCCCTGAGTTTCGTCTTTCGGCACTGGAAGATGACGACAGGTAAAAGTGGGTCGTCAGTGACAAAACTTGTGCGAATGAAAGAAATTTGAATAATTTAAGTTTAATATTGAAATTCAACCAAGCACCTTTAGTCGAAATCTTAAATTAAATTATTATATTCCTTAAGTGTATAATTTTATTTAAATTTGGGCATGGTAATGAATGCTCACACACATTTATTTTACGTACTATATATTTTGTCTTAAATAACATTTTAAAATCATTTTACAGACAGCTTTTTCTTTTATTAAAAAAATCTGTCCAGGTAGGTCTGATTTTTTGAACTCAAAATTAAATTTACCTTAAAAACTTCATATCATGAATCAGAACAAGATTTTTTTTCTTCAAAAGCACAATGTTGTCTGATTAAAGGCCACAAATAATGCTGCGGAATGCTTCAAAGGAAAGGAGAAAAAATGTTCCCCTTACAAAAGGATTCTATCTGAAAAAGTGAAAGCTACGATATCAGCAAGCCGTGAATAACGTAGGCCACCGTAGAATACGATTGTACTCTTGTGCGTATACATTTAAAGAATGGCGTAGAGCATCCGTAGAGATGGTAAGCTTTGAAGCCTCGCTTGCTTAACTTTAACACAAATCTCCAAATGAAAGCGTGAATGCAAATGTGAAACAAAAAGTTAATATTTCGTTGTTACTAAGCCGTATTTTTATGTGTTACGTAATTTAATAGCTAAAATAGCCAATAGCGACCATCAATATAAAATAGCAAGAACACATTCATATCATTCCTAAATGATTGATTCCTGTGAGTTATAAAATGAATTATTGATATCGCTCGAAATGTATTTTAATGTATTGTTTTTCACAAACAGAATGTTTTGTATATATATTGAATAGATTTCATATATTTCGATTATTTAAATCAAACCCATGTTCATATTATCAAATGGAATTTAGCAATGTTTTATGGTTGATAAAGAAAAATTTTCAGATCGGAATTTTGTAAACCACATTTGTTTTAGTCGAACTTTGATGAAACCCGCTCCATACACATCGAAAATGTTTTCGGCTGTCAAAAATGCAGTATTGTTTTTACAGAATTCATACAGTAAAAAATGAGTAAATGCATTTATCGACCGACATTTTGAAAAAATATAAGGGCTCTTTGCTGTACTCTGAGAGCTAGACCAAAACTGATAAGAAAGTAAAAAGGAAGCATCCTTTATAGTTTATACAATAGGAGTCTAGGGCTTCCAATTAACCGGACTTAAACACTAACCGGTTTTCGGTTTTTTTCTGACAAATAAACCGGGTAACCGGTTTTAACCGAAATATCATGTATATTGATTAGGTAGGTATGCAAAAAAAAAATATTTGGCATAACAGCTAATACTCCAATTTCAAACAAAAAAAAGATATTTATTTTAATGGAACTCTATTTACCAACCTGTTTGCCATGGCAAAATAACGTCATTAGAACTTGAAACATAAAACTAGAACACAGAAGGCAATATTTGTAAAAATTACTATGACATGTGAAAAAATATTTTATGATAAAAAATATACGTCAAATAAAAAAAATAAAGCTTGATTATAAAACTCATGGACAACTTTGAGACAGAAGTAGATTATTCTACAAAATGTATATCTATACATGTTTGTTGTATTTTGTGAATTGTTTCCTATATTACGCAGTAAATTCATTGTAAAACATTTTTCTTTTTGTAAAAAACAATGAAAAACAAGAAAAGAGAATTTTTGATAGAACGCGGTTAACCGAGTGAAATAAACCGGTTTTCGGGTTTTTTCAAAACACGCAATAAACCGGTTAACCGGTTTGGAAGCCCTAAATAGGAGCATTTTAAAGTAGATGTTATTCATCAGTAGGGTCTTAAAAAAACGTCAAAACTTTTGTATCAACCAATATTATATTTTTTATAATATTTGTTCATATGCGTTCATTGTTAAATTATATTTCACAACCCATAATACCCACATTGGTAATTGATCAATGAGCAATGTTATAGTATTAAGTGCGAATGTGGTGTTTGTTCTTTAATGCTTGTAAAGGTTTCGTTTTATCAAACAACTCCGTGCTTTAAAAAAAACGGTCAGGTTATGCCCAAAAGGTTTCCACTGTGTTTTTGTAGATTCCGTAGTATGCCTTTTTCTAAATGCGTATTCCTCTCCCTTTGAATGTATTTTGGGTATTATTATTTCACTTCAGGAATATTCAAGCGTGAATATGCGTAATTTTACTTTTGAATTCTGAATTTCGCTTTGTTATTTTCAGAAAGCTCTTATACCTGACATTTTCTTCACATTGTCGTATAAATAAAGCTTTCAAGTCCATCCATTGAATTTAATCATGGGTACACATCAATATCATCTTAATTATACTAATTTTAATTTTACATTTTGATTTAATTACAAATATATTTTTTCATATTCACAAAAATTTTAAATCTAAAAAAACAAATTTTATTAATATTTCTCAGATACCCACCCATATTTAAATATACCCACTAAAGCATTTTTGTTGGAATTTTAAATAAACCGTGTATATCCATGGCACATGTTTTTCTCTAAAATTTTATGGGCATGTCTGTATGACATTTAGATAACTTTTATTTTTAAATTACGAGTTCCAGAAAAGTTAAAGATTAACTTACCATCGAGACAAAATCATTGTTTAAGAATGTAATTGATGTTATAAAGTTTTTGTAAAATTTAGTGTTTAATTTGTCAAGCAACTTAATATTTAGCTTTTCGAAGTTATTTACATATTTTGAATCTTTAAAAATTGTACATTTTCATATGTTTTGTCACTTAAGACCCTTGTTTCGACTTTCGGCATCTTCAAAAATTTTATTGCACGGGTGAAGTTTAACTGACGGTTAGAACATATTTTTTATCGTATAAATATAAAAAAATAAATAATTATTACTTAAATTTAAATCGTTAAAATTTTGTAGTCACCCACGCTTTGTCACAAATGAGCCGAGTTTCGCCTTTCGGCATCGTTAGGCGTTCAAGTACACGGTTGAACTTCAATTGTACAAAATTTAATCGATAATATTGCAATATCACCAAGCACATTTAGTCGATAACGTATTTAATAACAAATCAATGTTAAAACAATTAATATCGTCATAAACTTTTGAACTATGTAAAAATATTTTATCCTAATTATTCATATAAATATATGCACATAAAAAACTATTTATTAACCGACATTTTAAGATTGATCCGTGCACTTGAATGCCTGAAGATGCTGAAAGGCGAGACCCAGGTCTTAAGTGACAAAACGGATGTAAATTTACTATTAAATTATTAAGCACCATCACTCGAAACCTTAAATAAAATCTGCCGTAGCTTTTTATTTGTAACTGAATTTTCTTTTGTTTTTTATTTTATCTATTATTTTTGTGATAATTATTTTTTATCTTGAAAATTACTTGCTATTATAAAAGTAAACATAAATTGAAGCCGCATTATCTCTAAAATATACATAAACAGCTGTTGTATTATATATTTTGTTATTTCAATTCCGGAATATCCTGTCGTGTACCTGGAGTTTCCGGAATCTCGTAATGCTCCCTTCTTTTTAAACGGACGTGAATTATTGTTTAAGAAGAAACGAAATAAAGAAAAAGTTTTCATATATTTATTCCATTATGAGCCTGCTGAGAACCTTTTCTTCTGTGGCTCCGTGTAAACGGAAGGATCTGGTATTGGATACCATTAAAAACAAAATTGTCTCACAAGACAAGTGTATAAACCCAATGAAAAATAGCGTTATATTAAAATAATAAATTTCTTTTTTCGTTCAAGAAAGATGTCGTTCTTTGCGTGATTTTATTTCATTTTGTTTTCCACGAGGAGGAAATTATTTCGTGATTTTGTTTTTATTTTTTCTTAAGAAGTATTTTAAAAGCCATAAAAAAACTCATATATTAGGTAAAACGGAAAGAAATGACATTTTTTCTGGCGCGTCACTTTAAAATCTGTTTGTCAACGGTTGCCGTTGAGCTAACACATCGTGGTTGGTATCATTTTAAAGCTCTGTGTGTACTCTTTCCATTTCAACATGTTTTATATTTTTTTTGCCGTTGTGGAAAATGGAGAAGCCTGAGATTGAAGAAACACATTTGCACTGTTTTATGCTGTTTTTATTCGATAAAGGATTAAAACTAAAATAAGCTACGCAGACCATTTGTGACATTTACGGTGACGTCTTGAAACTTTGAAAGTGCTTTAGATGGTTTCAAAAGTTCAAAAGTGGTGATAGGAAGTTAAAGGGCAAACCAAAAACAGGAAGACCCCTCAAAATCGACGATGACGTCCTAAAATCATTGGTGAAAGCTGATCCTCGTAAAACAGTGAAGGAATTGTCACACGACATTGGCTGTCCAATAACAACTGTGCAAGATCATCTGAAAAGGTTGGGAAAAAAACACAGGCAAGGAATTTGGGTACCACATGATCTTTCTCAAACGGCCTTGGAGCAAGCGTGACCATCTGTGCTTCTCTATTGTCCAGGCACGAAACGGATCCATTTCTCAGAAGTATAATTACCGGGGACGAAAAATGGGTCCTTTACACTAATATCAGGAGAAAAAAACAATGGCTATCACCAAATCAAGTACCTGTGTCTACTCCTCGGCCAACATTGCCCTTAAAAAAGTTTTGTTGTGTGTTTGGTGGAATGTTTCGGGGATAATACATTTTGAATTGTTGAAATCTGGTCAAACAGTTACGGCAGAGCTATACTGTGCTCAACTAGAACGATTAAAAGCAGAGTTATTAAAAAAACGATCTGTTTTGGTCAATAACAATAGGCGGATTTTACAACATGACAATGCGAGACCTCATGCGGCAAAAATCACTCAGCAAAAAATAAGAGAACTTGATTTCGAACTTCTGCCACATCCTCCATATTCACCGGACATAGCACCTTCGGATTATTATCTCTTCAAGTCGATAGAGCATTCACTTTGTGACAAAAAAATTACGAACGCTAACCAGGTGAAAAATCACCTGGATTCGTATTTTGCCAGTAAGTCACCAGAGTTTTACGAAAAGGGTATCAAAAAGTTGCCTCTTTTATGGAGGACGATTATAGACAACGAGGGGAATTATATAACAGAATAATATTGTATTATTTTTTTTTGAAATAAATTTCTTGTCACAATAACAAAAAATGTCATTTCTTTCCGTTTTACCTAATATTTAAACTTATTTCATTTTCATTTAAATGGGTTTGCTTTGATGTATGGCTCTACGATAATTATCGCCATACCGGCAATTCAATTGTTATTACAATTTATGTGTAAGATTACTGTCAGTTTGGATTTATTCATGCACTTGAATGCCTGACGATGCCGATACCGATATTTGACCAAGATCGTTAATGGCAGAAAGTAGGATAATTTTAGTTTCGAAACTAACTTTGTAACTTTCTTTACATTGATTTTTATCAGAATTTATCATTAGTAACAAATCAGTATTCAATGATTAACATAAATATTGAATCTGTAGGTAGTTTAATTATCAAGAGAATCAGAAACAATTAAAAATGTTATTCTGAAGATGATCATACAATGTAAATACTCGTTTTGAATGATGTGTTTTTTATTGGTATGATGAATATCAAAAGATATACATATTTTTCAAGATTAAATTTATTAAAAATGCTGGAGAAATTCATAATTGTTTCACCATACCTGTTAAAATGTAATAGATGGATACAATTCTTGAGCTGGGTACTACAAGGTTCTAAGTGTCGACTTTTGGTCAAATTAAAGTAAGTCGCATTATCTACATGCTGTATTAATATGAAGTCGAAACTTTGCTTAAATTTCCAATAAGCCTTAGTTCTATGTGCGCGTCACAAGATATCTGTGGTTTCAACATGAACGTCTGAAGATGCCGAAAGGCGCAAACCCAGTCGTTAATGACAACATTTATGTGAATGTATATAGGATGAATAATATCTTTTATATTTTGATAATTTTATTCTTGTATTTTTTTTTAATTATCTGATTTTGAACAATTATTTTTGATCTTCAACACAATAATGTTTTCTATTCTTGCTGTGTGGTATTATTACATTTTACAATATTAACTTAGTACATTAATGATATCAAACACAAATTACGAAAAAAAACTCCTTTTCCTATTTATCCTCCATTTTTAAAAATATATTTTCTCCAATAATAATGATCACATTAGATATCTTCTATAGAATTCTTTTTATTTTAATATAAAAAGCGTAAGTCTGTTTTTTGAATCACATGTGTTTTCATACAAATTACAGTTAGAATCTTGTAGCACTGGCAGTTTGTTTGAATTTCAGATGGACAAGGTTCTAATAGAAGTTTAGGTATTTTTAATTAACTACGAATAACTATTTTTAACAATATTTTATTACCAGTTATATCATGCCAGTACTATCATAGATATATACAACCAAAAAGAAACTTGGAAACATTTACAATTTTAAAAATACAAGCATTCAAATTTTCAAATACCCATATCTTTTTGCTGCAGCTGTCCACATAGAATCTTGTAAAAATTAATGAAACATAAAGCTGTGTTCTGTATTCTTTAATAAAATAATTTTGTCGTTCATTATTTTTTTTGGCCAAGAAATTGAACTAAGTCATTAATTAACTCTTAAATATTCAACGGATTGGACATGAAATGATTTAGAATGAGACAAGAGTTCATACAGCTGCCCATATATGATCACAGCAACCAGCAAATATTTTTTAACTGTGAATGTCATGAAAGTGAAACTGGGAATATAATTACTGAGTTCATGAAAATTAGAGATTGCTGTCAGACGATAAGAGATAAAATAAATTAACGCGTACTAATCAATTCGAAAACTGACTACGACCAATCAATTCGAAAGACGTGTACGACTAATCTATTCGAAGAATGAGTACAACCACTCAATTCAGAAAGCGATAACGATTTACAACTTCGAAGAGTGATTACGATCAATCTATTCAGAGAGCGATTACGACAAATCAATTCGTCGAGCGATAACGAAGCGCGTATTTTAGTGCGGCCAGCGAGAACGTCAATGGTAAAAACCAGACTGGAAGTAAAGCTTTGAGTGAGTTGGGGTCAATATTTATAGAATTACGTCCCTACTAGTGTCCTGATTAGACCAGGATGCCAGCGAATGAGCTCATCTCGTCTATGTGAATAGCTCTCGTCATTGGCCCTTTTCGCTCTTATAAGTGGAAGCAAGAAAAGAAGGAAAGAGAGAGAGAGAGAGTGTGTTTGACATTATTTCTCATACAAATTATTAATTATTTTTTTAACGACTAAAATTTTTTTTACAACGATTTTCTTTTTTACTATTATAAATATTTTTTCAATTATATTTCATCGTCTTATTGGCGATAACTTGATTGAGGTGCTGAAAGGCGTTTCAGGCTAATTCTGGGGTCATACAGATTGAGGTGGTGTCATACACTTATTTAGCTCAGTGGTCGGCAAACTCTTGGATCAAAAGAACACAACGGCGTAGATTTTTTTGAGAGTTATATGTATATATTTAAGAGGATTAATTACATATTTTCGATGGATTCGGAGGCAGTTTTGTAAAAGTTTATTTGTAATTGAAATTAAATTTTATAACTTTTTTGTTCCGCTTGTTGTGTTCTAAAATGTAATACATAATCAGACATAATATTACAAGGCTTACGAATAAATTCAAGATTGATTATATTTTCTAAATCACAAAATAAAATTGCTCGTCATTAGCGAAACCGGTCCTGATTATATTAATTAAAAGTGGAAATAGTACAAATCAGTATTTTATTCTTAGAAAATTATGCCAATCTACCAAGTTTCTGACAGTGAACACATTAAAACAGCTTAAAGACCGCACGTTTTTTTATAGAATTTCACTTGACGGCTGGGAAATTTTGCGAAAAATTCGCAAAAAATTGTAATTTTACTAAATTCACTATAATTTGTAAACCTATTGAAATATGTTCACCAAATTTAATTTTCTTAGCTTACAGTTACTTCGCCTATACGCATATGTGAGTCCGCCAGCCAGCAACCATTGGTTTTCAAAGACTTAAATACGCGTCCAGCGGTCGTTAAGCTGTTGATGTTTGTGATGTTTATAAAAGTGATTTATGTTTAGTTGATAACCCAGTTCGTATTTTAAGATTAATATATGTATATTACTATAATTCAGACAGGTACATAAATGAAAATTATTTCTAGTTAACTCACGCGGCTCGGAGGCTAGAAAAATACTTCTCTGCCGATGAGGGTCGTTTAGGGACCCTAGTGGTTTCCTCATTATTGGCCTTATTCTTATGAATTAAAAAAAATAGTCTAAGGGCTTTAAAATATCTCTCTACATCATTCCTCATACATTTTTTTTTTATAAAAATCCGTGTTTTTTTTAATAAATAATCATATTTTAAGTTGCGCATAAAAAAGACGTCATCCCAGCACACATATGAATTTGCAACTGACGCGTTTAGCCCAGCTATCTTACGAACGATTGCTTATCGCGGGCGCTTATCTCGTTATCGCGTTATTGCGTATTTATGTAAACTAGAAAAGGTTCGAAAAACTATGAATACCTTAATTATAAACATTGTATCACCCATATAAAAATAGATATTTAAAAAAATGTGAGTATTGGGGTCGCATTTCTTGAGCTTAGAACCGGAAAAGTTAAATCAATATGTCATTGATAACGATACATTAGTAATCTGTTTCTTTGTCGTCACTTCAACACTGCATTAGACTAAATACTATCCACATTGGCACCTGACCACGTATTAACTATAATGGCTTTGTGTACCAGGATACTGTTAACAATGGTAAGGTTTCTTTACGTTGTATAAATGCTGAATACTCAACAATAACATTATATTATATCTATTGTATATTTCGAACAAATCCGTTTCCAAAATAATATCAGCCGTCTATATTAAGTTCACGTTTAACCCATAAATCGTCTTAATTAGTCCACATTTATGCCACAATTACAGAATACATTTGTTTTGAAATATTATCATTTTAATGGAGAACTATTAAAGGCTTAATTTTCTCGCTTAATTACTATCAATTCGTGCATATAGAGAGCGCAAATGTACTGCTTTAATATTTTGAAGAGTAAGATTTTTTAATAAAACTTTGTCAATTTGGTGCTAATACTTTGCTTTCACAAATGTGTACAATTAATAATGTATACAACATGAATATGTAGAAATTGGTTAGTAAATAATCATTTGGTTTAGTTCAGAGGTGGGGAACCTTTTCTTCTCTAAAGGCCGCATTCATTTTTCTGATTCGACATAAGGCCGCAGTAAACACCGAGAAATTTGAAATCCTCAATTCGCTATACTTTTTCCCCAGATATCTTCAAACCTCGTTATTTTTTTAGCTCACCGAGAAATTTGAAATCATCAATTTGCTATACTTTTTTCCCAGATATCTCCAAATCTCGTTTTTCCAGAATTGGCCAGAAGGCCGCACCAGAGTGGCCAAAAGGCCGCGGGCTCCCCAACTCTGTTTTAGTCTCTCTTGGCTGTATAATCGTTGACCTCAGTCTTTTATTAATATTATTAATAATTAAACGTTAAAAATTGAGTATAAGTATTTTCAAAACATGATATATATTTACGTAAAATTACTTATCTTTTTTTATTCGATCTAGCTATGGAAAAATTCATTTTTAATCAAAACTCACCAATACCAGTGAAATAGAAAATATATCAAATATACATTAACTATATATTCTTCCATTAAATCAATTAAAAACATGGAATCACGTGTTAATTGACCCGTAATGGTTCATTGCTCACAAATAGAGAGCTTAAGCAACTGATTAGCAATCAGTTCTAATAGAAAAAAACATTGTTATAAGTATTTTTATATCTTGTTTTTTTTTTATTGAATAAACTTCATTTATAAAAAAAATCTTATACAGCATACCCAAAATTAACACCTATCGCACGTCACTGGATTCAACCATGATTTTTTAGTGTTTGTTTCTTAGGTTTATAGCAGGGCTGTGGAGTCGTGTAAAAAAAGACAACTCCCGACTTCGAGGAAATTTGTCAATAATTTGATTTGAACTTATATATATGTATGTATTCCATTGGATCATCTTTTGTCAGCCAAACATGCAATGTCTATGCAACACTTTTGACTATTTTGTTTGAATACACATTATTAAATATATATTAAAAAAAACACAAGCCGCTCATGTTTCACGACTCCGACTCCAACTCCGGCCAAAATACTGCAACTCCTCGACTCCGACTCCACAGCCCTGGTTTATAGATTGCAGAAATTATATTATACTGAACAAATCAAGAATGTTATTTTTGTCGATAGTGAAATCGTTTTCTTTTAATAATTTTAAATATCGTCTTGCACTTAAAATATATGTATTTTTAAATAATATTATTTGTTTATTTATAGACAAAACTGTTATTCCATTAATAATATCCCTGATAAATTATAAAGTACTATTTTTACCAAACAATTATCGAAGTTTTCTTCGTAAACGTCAACTTGAATTTTTTTAAATAAAAATAATATGTAAACATTAAAGTGATATTTATGGTTGAGGTTTTTAATAGATGAATCAAGTTTTCATGTATGTCGGCTTAAAAATCTTTTATAGTGTACAAATGGGCATATCTGTCGTGGTTCTTCGCAAACGACAACATTCGTATTCGTTTCGTAGCACCCGTCGTAGCCAATATCTACGAAACTATACTTAATTACACTGAAAGTGAGCATCACACGCACTAGTATAATAATAGTAATATTTCTAATAAACCTCTTGTGTGGGTTCATTGTTTAGATATAATGTATTGTCATGTCTCACCAGACTATACCCTAATATCGGAACTTATATGAGAGATTGGGTTAACCCTTTGCGGTTGACCACGAAGCGAGTCTATGATTTATTTTATATTAATATGTTTTTTTAAGTGGTCTTATTTTAATTGAAGAATAATTCACGGCAAAACCAATTCGTATTAGTTTTATAACTTCATGACGAACCTGATAAATTATTTCACCTTCTTGAATTCAAATATTTAATTTATCCATATTATTGTTTCCGTATAAAGATTGGATTTAGTCGAGTCTTATAGAGCAGCGGTTAACGTAGTTGGCTTCACTGCAGGATCTCACGGGTTTGAGTCCTAGTACGAACAGCATTTTTTCGATCGATTTCTGTTCGAAGGCATTGGTGTTTGTGATGTCTAAAAATCCCCTCCCATCCTTCCGATCTTTCAAAACTTGGCACAGGGAGAGCAATTAGTTAACCGCTAGTTCTGTCCTAGCTTTATCCTTCTATCCCTACCACTCTCTTTGGAAAAAAGAGAGTTTGACCGACTGAGTAATAAATAGTTTTCGTAGACAAAAAAGAAGATACCTCCATTAAGAGGCCATATTCTTCACATTGGGAGCGGACATGGATAAAATAATAAAGATTAGAGATATATTTGTTTTTATATAGTGCGAGGGATTTTTCTCGATTTTAAAAGAAATTATCAGATGATTATAGCCTGGACGAAATGTTGTGCTCCGTTTAAACTTAGGTATAATGTATAGCGATTAGGATGAGTAGCTCATATCATTAAAGTGTTTTGCGAGTTTTCTAATCTACCGTCATTTTTTTTTAGAGTTTTCCTGATGGAATTGGCGTAATCTGTATTGTAGTAAATGCACTTATACATTTTCCTACACTAAAAACTTGTAATTTAATTTATATCATCCGTGATGGGTTTCAATTATTTATCGATTTAATTATTTATCTATTCTTTACATTGTGCTTATCTTGTAATTATGTATTTTTGTTGGTCTTTTTAACAAAATACATATTCATAGTTATAGGAAAGCACCAATTGTAAGTTAAATCAAAACTGACTGGCGTTTACTGCTGTCCATTGCAATTTTATCTCTACCTTTAAAAAAATAGAGAATAATAATACTTTTGGCACGTTTAGACCATTACTTCATCCGTTTGCTGATACCCCACCCCAATGCAGTTATATGTGATTAACGTTCCTGAATTTATTGCGAATAACTGAAAAATAATGTTCCGACAGTTGAAGAAAACTTAAATTAACCAGAAGTGATGTTTTGATGAGTTGATTATTCAAATAATAGTTTATTTACGTACGCAAACTTATATACAGCCATACTCAGATACATTCATAGAGATAAACAAACATATTTAGTTATTCCACACTACATATACTTATCATCTTTATTTGTATTAAGAAATAAATTTTATACATATGTATTGCGATAATTTTGATAATAAAACTATAAACAAGAATAAACTCGGTATTATTTAATTTTACAAAACACATTTGTTAGAATTGTAATGATTAGTTGTCGTCATTAGATGAGCTTCTTAAATAAAATCATTTATTTATTTAAACAAAGTTTTATTTACATACAATTAAAGAAAACTTATATACATCTCTACCCAGATATATTTATAGAGATAAAAATATTTCGTTATTCCATACTATCTATCATCTTAAATTTTATTTAAAAATAAATATTATATATGTTTATTACGATCATTTCGATTTGAGTTGTTCTAGAATCTATGCAGATTAAACCTGATGATAATATTTTATTTTACAGAGCAATTTTTTTCAAATTTTAATGACTTGACGTCATTAGATGGGCTTCTTATAATAGTTAATGTAAGTAATGGCGATGCGTTAATATAAGTTTGTTGATAAAAAAGAAATTAATTTGCTTCATCATGTCTCTTTATTTTTAAATTTCACAATATAACACAGGTACTTAATTATAATTTATGTTCTGTGCTTCTTTTATGTGATGGCTTGCGAATTGAGAGTATGCTTTTTTCATTAAATGATCCTTTGTGTTCTTTAAATATACTTCAGTCCCTTCTCTCTGTTCTATATATCCGGAATCACACAAACTATAAGAAATTTTGTAAACTCCACGTCTGTTTAGCATATTAATTTTATCTTTACTCTTTTAAAGTTATCTTCTAAGATTGCTTGCCATAGTGCAGTGCAATAAGTAGAAATTAATTAAAATTATTTGTACTTTATTGCAATGTGCCTCTTTCAGGTAAATAGTAATTCAATCAATAAGTTATGCAAACACGAGCTTTGCTTCTATGTGACACATTTTCAGTTTTTAGTCTGACTCCACTGCGCCCTAACAGCGTAATTCTGAAGGGTATGTACTATATAACTATGGCAATGAAAATTATTCCTACTTTTTTTATTTTAATATTATACAAATCGTCAACAGTTCTTGTAGAAAAACTTCTTTTGAGATACCTCCATTAGAAGGACATATGCTCCACCTTGAGAGCGGACATGCATTTAAAAAAAGACATAATCTGAATCATCACTGATAAAAAATTTAATGCTTTTTTTATTATTTAAAATGATTATATTTTCACCGGTATATGCGGCCGAAATTAATTCAAGCACGAATCATTCATTTACTGAGCGTCAGTTCAAGTTCATCCGTGCATTTGAATGCCTGAAGATGCCAAAAGGCGAAACCCGGGTCGTTAGTGACAAAATCTGTAAAAATGTACATACTTTGAACGATTAAAACTGATAATCGATATCTGGAGTGTTACAAGCTTTGCATTCAAATCAGATAGGTTGTAAAGACATTGTGATAATTGAAAATAAGGCGTGTTTTGACTATTTGCTACTTGTTTAACCCAGTGTGAAGTTCGGCTGAATGGGTTGTTTGTTAATAATGGATATATAATATATTATCAAACACCTCTGGGAAGGAAATTTTCCCTTGTATGTGCATCGTCGGAGGCACAACGCTTACCCATCGAAGCATGATAGGTCGCACAGGTCATTAGGCTGATGCAAACGTATTGCCGGTTATCGGCAGTGGACGAAAACCGACGACTATCCAAAGTCGATTAATCATCGTCACCTCGCTTGACACTTCGCACAAAACACTGCAAAATTTATTGGAAAAATCCCATTCGTCATAGCTGCTAAGTAAAATTCCACAGCGAAATGGTATTTATGGTACACGAAGTCATCCACTAAAATCGGTTTTCACTTCAAATTATTCAATATTTGAGAAAAATACAATTTTCCTTTGTATTTATTTCCACTTTTATTTACCAAGATTATGACTGGTTTCGTTCATGGGTAGTCTTATCAACTGATAAGAAATATAATTTAACAGCGTTATTCATAGAAAACAAATTTAAATAAATAAGTTTAAAGAAAAATAAATTTGCATCCAACAAAAAATCCAAATTACAGTTCAAATTATGAATTAGTAACTCTGAACTAACACAAATTAAAATGTTTTAATGGCTGTCGATTTTGTAAAAGTATGTTTAATTTGTGGTTCGTTAAAGTAATATAATGCCTTTCCAACAATGTATTGACGGTGAACACCCTAAAAGTATGACATATTTGTTTCTGTGTGTAGTTTTTGGTGTCTCAATGACTTTCTAGCCTTAAAACATGTGCGTTTTTAGTCTTTTATTGGATCTTTTAAATACCCTACAAGTTAAATGACCAGAAGAACGCACGTGAGTTATTATATTTGTAATTATGCATAATTTAACCAGCAGTCATCACACCAAGGTGCAACAGGCCAAGTAAAGCCCTACAAAGATTTTAATCCGGCCCCGATTTTATATTTAAATTTCAATGAACATTTCTAAAAGATTTGGAACAAGAATATTTTTCTTACGGCCCCCGATTTTTGTCAGAAAACTCATCTGGCCCATTATCAACAGCGAGCCTTATATTACTCTATACATAAATCGTTAACAGCATACTAGTAGAATTTATTTTGTTGTTTATTTGGCTCATTTGAAACTTCTCCAAAAATCGTATGTTACTAAATGTCGTTCGTTTTTTTTTGCATTTACAATATACCAGAAGGTCTAAACGTAATTAATTCTCTAAATGGATTTTTAAGAATACACCCAGTTCTCTAAAAGAACTAAATACACCAGGATTGCAAAACTAAATACGCAAATAATTGAAAATCCCGGGCACGTGGAAACAAGATTTTACTGAATTTTTAATAATCAAAATTTACGTCTAAACCAAATTTAATAAGAAAAAACTTTCTACTCAAAAGGTTAAGAAAAAATCGATCCATAGCAAAAAAAAATGTTATTTTATTTGTAGTTATAGTAAAAATAAAAAAAATATTTGACAATAAACTCTTGAGACAACAGGGGTGTCGAGTCAAGAAATGTTAAGAAACCATGTCGTGAAAGTAATATAAACCATATAGACAATAGGGGTGTCAACTCTTAAAATGTTGAGAAACTGTGTCACATATGGGATGACAAAAAACGGCATAACAATTGGAGGGGTGTCATCCCTAATAGTTTTGCTATAAAAATCATGTTTGATATAAATAGAAAATTTTTCTCAAAATGTGCAAAAATACATGTCACAAAATATAATTTTTATGGTTTGAAAAAATCCAGAAACTAAATGCAATTTTCACATGCAAAATAATCGATATTAATTGCACGTTTTATCAAAATGTTAGAATAAAAGTCGAAATATAGTTCTATAAAATATCCATACCGTAATTAGAATAGGATATTCCTAATGAATGTAAGAAATCAAAAAGATTTTCAAGGCTGGACGCGAAATATAACCACACATTCCAATAATTTAATCAAAATCTGTCAAATCAGCTCCGAAAGAATCTTCGTTTCCCATCGACTCACACGCTCCAACGATTCATTTCGACAACCCTATAATTATATAATTTAAGATTTCGACTGAAGGTGCTTGGTGGAATTTCAATATTAAATTTAGAATAGAAAATCTGACTTTGAAAACCTCGCGATAGACTTAGAAATTGCATTACATAAAAATCTAACTAGTAAGCATATATGCTCTCGAATTATTAAAAGGGATTATTTATCGAGTGTTAAAGATAGAAATAAATTCAATGATGAGTTAGTCACTCTTAAGAATACTAAAGCTAAAATTAAAGAAAATGATATCATTGTCACAAAAGCGGATAAAGGAAGTACCACAGTTCTGTTAACGCGTGATCATTACGTTGATAAAATTAATAATTTTCTCGATAGTAACAATATAGTCCAACTTAAAAAAGACCCTACAGTAAAATTTAACAAAGATGTCAAAGATGTCATTAATAGTTGTAATATTACGATCAGCCCTAAAGATATATATTATTTGTCTACGCGGAATCCGCTAGCTCCCAAATTTTACGGATTACCGAAACTTCACAAACCTTCAATCCCAATTCGCCCTGTAGTGTCATATATTAATGCCCCAGCCTATACATTATCGAAAAAAGCTAACACCCTCATTCGTAACCATAGTGGATTCAAGCCGACATATAGTGTAAAAAATTCATTAGAATTAGTTGAAAAACTTAAAAATCAAATCATTCCTTGCAACTCAAAATTAATTTCCTTTGACGTGGTCAGTTTATTTACTAATGTACCAGTCAACAAATGCAAAAGGATTATCGAAGATACCTTAAATGCACGTAGAGTCAACCCAATAGTAACAAAAGAGTTACTAAATATATTAGATGTTTGCGTTGGCCAAATTATTTCCAATTTAACAATAAAATTTATAAACAAACAGAAGGCCTTGCGATGGGGAACTGTCTATCGCCGTTGTTAGCTGAATTTTATATGAACTATTTAGAAGATAAAATTTTTAGAAACAAAACAGAAGCCAAACCTATAGTCTATTGGTTCCGATATGTAGACGATATTATTTGCTTGTTTAATGGAACGGATAGACAAATAACTAACTTTCATAACTTTATAAATTCATTAGATAAAAATATTAAATTCACGTTAGAAGTCGGAGGCAAGAATATTAACTTTCTTGACCTAAATATTAATATTGAAAACGGTTCTCACGAATTTAAAATATTTCGGAAGCCTACGTTTTCGGATACCGTGATACATAAGGATTCAATGCACCCATTTTCTTATAAACTAGCCGCTTTTCATTCAGAAATTCATAGACTTGTGAGTGTTCCTTTGAATGAAAAGAACTTTAATATCGAATTAAAAATCATCAAACAAATCGCCATCAACAATGGATACGATATGTCTCTTATAGACAATCTTTTATCAAAAAAACAAACTAAACTTGCAGAAAAAATGTTATTTCAAGGTACATTGTCAAAGGACATAGATCATACTAGGTATTGGCGTAGAATCATTTATTTAGGAAATACTAGTCTTAAAATTAAAAAACAACTAGCTGATAGTGTTAGACCAGCCTTTTACTGTAAAAGCTCTTTAGGCAAATTATTAGTTAACAATAAAGATAAAATACATTACCTAAATAAATCTGGAATTTATAGATTACAATGCTCTTGTTGTAATAAATTTTATATCGGCAAAACAGAGAGGACTTTAAACATCAGGGTATTAGAACATATGGCAGCCTTTAGACTGAAAAAGGACACGTCTACTTTTGCTAATCACTTAATTTCGGAAGGACACGTGTTCAATCAGGAACAGGGGATAAAAATGTTACACCCAAATACGGACAGTCATAAGCTCTTTTTCCAGGAAATTTTAGAAATTAATAGGGCACAGTTACATAGTCTTCCGATTTTGAACGAGATATTAAACCTTCCTGGCTCTCCACTTCTATACCCTATATAAATAATATCATAAATAATATCATAAAACCTTTGCCGACAAACAAATAAATATAATTCTAAAAACCACTCACTACTCAAATCTTTGGGAATTCCCATGAGCTTACCCTTTTCGCCAGCGATGGCTTTAGACTCAGTGATACATTTATTTAATATATAAACACGAAACATCCATTTACTAAGCGTCAGTTCAAGTTCATCCGTGCGCTTGAACGCCTGAAGATGCCGAAAGGCGAAACCCGGGTCGTTAGTGACAAAATCTGTGGGAGTGTACATAATTTGAATGATTCAAAAAAACCTATAATTAAAGCTTAGAAAAATCGAATCAGTATCTTTGATTATTTAAAAAACTTCGTAAGCGATGAAAACTTTCAAATAAAGTTCTCTCAATATTATAACAATGTTTCAGTTCTAAGCCAGGGTGTTTGAATTTCGAATATTGAAGATAATTTCCTATTGGACGGATCAAAAATGTGCGGTTCAAAATAAACCGTTATCATTGGTTGGGACATTATGAAAACGTACGAATTCGTGATTATTTTTAGGCTATTATTATGAAGATTATAGTAACAATTACCGGCTGTTTTTACACAGATTGATATAACTCAGTAGTCATTAGTATTCTTTCATAATTTTTACTTCAACTTAGTAAGACAGCACATCTGCCATATCTTTTTGCGAATTTATTTCCTTTAAAAAGAGGTAAAATTTCCACTATTCAAAAGAACCTTTCTGTTTGCATATTAAATGTCCCTTAGGAGCAGTGATTGCAAACCGCAATGAATCGCCGGAACTCACTTCTTATAAAGAATAAAGTATTTACTCGTTTGAAAATATTCCCGTGCATTTCTTCATTTCTTCACGCATAAAATCTGTTGTATTTATTTTCGGTATTTTTCAAAATAATTAAGTCAACGTACTGCTATGACAAATAAAATTATATTTGTATTTTTTTACTGGATACCGATACATTTAATGTATTTTCACGGAAATTGAATTTTTAATCTGTAAAGTTGGGCCAGTAGCTGAGTAGTCAAAAATGTTGGCTTTGGTTGTGGTGTTCACTGGCTTTAATTCCGAATTAAAACAAATATCTCAATTCATTCCCATACATCCAATCATTATAAAACAGAGCGAACCAAGAGCGATTAGCTAACCAAGTGCCATGCCCTTATTTTGTAAATGTTTAAAATAACATTCGATTTAATTCATTGTACGAATAAAAAGAACACTCAGCGATTTGTTAACGTTCACACTATTAAATTTGAATCGTTCAAAATATGTACACTCCCACAGATTTTGTCACTAACGACCCGGGTTTCGCCTTTCGGCATCTTCAGGCGTTCAAGCGCACGGATGAACTTGAACTGACATCCGTGTTCCCCCGTCAAGTTCATCCGTGCGCTTGAACGCCTGAAGATGCCGAAAAGCGAAACCCGGGTCGTTAGTGACAAAATCTGTGGGAGTGCACATAATTTGAACGATTCAAATTTAATATTGAAATTCCACCAAGCACCTTCAGTCGAAATCTTAAATTAGTTCACACTAATGATCAAAAAGAAAGATAATAGCCGCCATATTATATTATATTTTTATTTTTAACCTTATTTTAAATATTAAAAATCTCAAAACAACTTTTGTATATATGGACATAGTCAAAAATCCTGTTAGAAATTGTATTTTTTTTTTCGTAAACACCGAATAAACATAAATTGTACAGCTACCCTCGCATGCCTCTTTAGTCAGATAAATTGTAGTGGTGCTGATAATTATTTTTATTCGAATCAAGCATTCATTGCCTACAATTCAGTTTTCTCTACAGAAACACGTGAGAAATAATTTTCACCCCTGCTATATAACGATATATATATTATTTTTAAAAAAATAATTACTTTAATCTACACTTCACGTGCCGCAGATTTTCTATTCTGTCTTTAGCCTCACTTGAGGTAAATTAAAAAGGACATTTATTTTAAATAAAAAAATAAATCCTTCTTAGAAGGTTTTTAGGCACGTTTCGTTTGAATTGGGACTTCCACAGCTCCAACCAAAATATAAATGAAACATTTCGAATTAAGAAAGCTTTTTTATTCGACTGGCGTATTTTTTGTATTTATTTGAAATATTTACACATTGTTTCAATCATTATTAAAAATCCGTATTCTCTTCTTGCAAAGAAAGACTCTCAAATCATTGATAATTCAAAATGAAAGCTTTTTTATTGTTTAAATACCAAATTAAGTAAACGCTTTGGTGTTCATTCCATTTTATAATTTATAAATATATAACATCAATTATTATGGCTGTTTATAGACGATTGGTTGACGTTCATGAGTGGTCGTGTGATAGTGGTGATGGGAACGGTTTCTAATACCTGAAGTGGGAATGTATGTCTGCTATGTATTAAACCCTTACAAATCTCAAAAGGGAATACAGCTATTTCCTACCCACAAATACTTGTTTCTTCACTGTCTACGAAGAATTGTTTAATGGAAACCGGTTTTCTTATACCCAAGCGTTTCTGAAATTTTATAGTGAGATCGAATTCGTACCCACCACCAACCGTTAATACGTCGAGCACTACTTTCCATGGGTATTCTATATTATTATTCGTGTTAAAAAAAACACTCATTTAATAGGGATGTTCTTTGAGACTTGATTGCAAACAATTACTGTGACCGTTGTTTGTACCGATTTTTGTATACATACTTAAAATTATTATAAGCCGCACATCGATAATTCATTAAAAAAGCGATGATTTCTTCGCTCTCGTCCGTTTCAGTTTCGATAGTAATATTATAATTTGTTATATTTAGAAACGCCCAGATACATTTTAAATTCAAATATTATTTGGATATTATTGTGGAAAGTACATACTACTCAAGATAATAAAACCGGAACTGTTATCAGTCTAAACAGAGTTATTCATAAAAAATCGCCTGTAATATTAGATTATAACTAAAAGTTGACAATGATCGCAATGAGCGAAACCGGTCCTTACCTAATTAATAAAGTGGAATGAAGTACAAAGGAATATTGTGTTTTTATTAATATAATGCCTTTCCTTTAAGATTTCGACTGAAGGTGCTTGGTGGAATTTTAATATTAAATTTGAATCGTTCAAATTATGTACACTCAGATTTTGTCACTAACGACCCGGGTTTCGCCTTTCGGCATCTTCAGGCGTTCAAGTGCACGGACGAACTTGAACTGACGCTTAGTAAATGAATGTTTCGTGTTTATATATTAAATAATTGTATCACTGAGTCTAAAGCCATTGTTGGCATAATGCCTTTCCACCAAGTATTCACAGTGAACACCCTAAAAGTGATATAACTAAAAAGTTGGTGCAATCGATTCAGCTGACAATTATGATCATTTTAACACTTCACATAAAACATGATTGTTTTTTTTTTTTTACATATTTTCGATATTTCTTAGATTTTGCCACCCTATCACATTTATATAAACAGAGTGGTGAAAACTCTCGAACGGAAATATAATATTAAACTAAAGTCAAAGATACCGACCGCTTCCTACACGACTCTTAGAAAGACATTTTCCCGCAATGATACCTTATATAAAAAAAACGCTATAAGCTCCACATTTTTTATGTATTAGACTACTTATGCATTCTTATTATAATGTACTTATGTATTCTTATTATCGGAGATAATATTATATTTATTTATATTAGGTTTACCTCAAAAATATATTACGCTAACAAATAAAAATAATAAATATGGTTTGTATAAATGTTTATAACAGGGTTTTTCCGTACACGTGTATAATTCTTTTCAAAATGTTGTTTGAACCACGTAGTTCCGTTTGTATGTAATATCAATAATTGGGTTTTATTAATAATAATGACCGACTTATCATGCTATATTTAAATATATGTTTATACATTATATAGATGTATACGAATATGTTATCATATCAACGTTTTTAGTGTGTAGTTTATTTTGTAACATTTCAGCGCTGACATTTTATACTATTTAAAAGTATTTAAACTGTTTTAGGATAAACGATATTTTAATAATAACGGGTAATATATATTATTACCCGAATTATTGAAGTATTTTGATTTCTTCGTACTGGAAAGATGACATGAGACATTGCTTGCAATTTCTCGTAGCTATCTAATATTATTCTAGATACTCGGTTTGATAATAGCCGGCAATAAACTCTTCGCATGAAAACTGTGTTAACGGAAGAATTTTTAGTTTATGTTAGAAAAGCTATAATACGCTGATCTACCAGTAGACATACATTAAATGAAAAATATTTTGAAAGATATCTTTACTCAGTAAATATGTTAAAACTAGGGCCTGCAATCCCGGGATCCCGACCAATTTTGCGATCCCGTAATACAGAAATTGTGTTAATAGAATGATATTTTGCGATGGAGTCACTGACAGTCGTAACTTTTTGAAAGTATGGAGCTGAACAAAAAAAACTCTCATCAATAATTGTGAAATCCGTAAATTCCTTGGTTTTCGAAGGCAGTCAGCGACCTTAAAAAAAGGTTTTTTCATTTTTCAATAATTACAAATTATGAAAATTTGCATGTTTTTAAAGTCATCGAACTAAAAAAAAAAAAAGTTTCGAAGGTTTTGTAAAAGACCTTATTTTCTGGATTACTTTAGAAGAATTGAAAAATCTCTCAATTTCTGATTTTCTTACCAGTGAGTGATCAATCCTTGGATCCCGAAAGTTTACACATCCCTAAAAAATCTGAAACTCTCCTAGAATCTCAAATTGTGGCATGATTTTATGGTGAATGATCGAAAAATTGTAAATCCCGAAACTGCGTGATCAAAAAAGATTCCGGGATTGGATGTTCCCGTTTCAACGTGTAGCACAAACTATTAACCACAATTTCTCATCATATTAATAAGAAGAGATTATGTTGATAAAATAATCCTCGACCAACTTTTACTTAATTTGGTATCTGATAAGTTTTCTTGTAGGTATATTATAAGCTTATGTTCTAGAAAAAACTGCCCGATCGAGCCAGTATCTTCCGTCTTATACTACTTACAAAGTAAAAGTTTGAAGCAACTTTGAGCACCAATAATCCTACGTAATCTTTGCTCTACCGAGTCGAATTAATTGAACGTTGCTACGCTTTTCGCTACGCCTCTACGCCGAGTAAGATTGTAGGCCGCAGACCGTTGTTGGCGGCGTGCACAACTCCAATATGCCTTGCGCACTGAAAATCTGTCGTTAGATTGGTCACTGGATAAACCTCGTCGATGCTGTTGTAATACTTGATACGGTCGCTATGCATTGATTAAACGGGTGGTATAGATTATTTTACACTGTCTTTGGTAAGTGCTTACACATTATTTCGTCAACAAGAAATATAACTCGACAGCTATTTGGAATACAAATTGTGCTTATTCATCCAAATGATTTATTTAAATAAATCACCCTCTTGTCAGTACTTTTCGGCTTGTGTATGACAGTTATACTAAGCTTATATAACTTATACGGCTTAGTCGAACAATCTGTTGGTGTAAACAACAGAACAATATATATATATATTTTTTTAATCCATGTCCGCTCCCAATGTGGAGCATATGGCCTACTAATAGAGGTATCTTAACAGAAGTTTTTTCTACGAGAACTGTTTGTTACTCAGTCGCTCAACCTCACTTTTTTCAAAGTGAGTAAGTAGTAGGGAAAGAAGGACAAGGCTAGAACAGGACTAGTGGTTGGCTAATCGCTATTTCTACACCCAATTATTAGAGGATCAGAAGGATGGGAGGAGAGGAAATGATGTGAATTGACATTACAAACACCCAGTCTTCGATCACAACTTTGAATTGAATAATTCTCAAATTCACTCTGTTCTGACCAGGAATCGAACCCAGACCTGCGTGATCGGTAGAGCAAGCTCTTACCAACTGGGCTACAGCAGGCGACTAAACTCAACTACGACCAAACGACTAAACGACTAAACAGAACAATATAACTCTTTCATAATTTAAGATTTCGAATGAAGGTGCTTGGTGGAATTTAAATATTAAATTTGAATTGTTCAAACTATGTAAAATATAAATCATTAGTTAAGTTAATCCATGTCGCCATCGATAGCTTTTAGCTTAGTTATACATTTATTTACTAAACGTCAATTTGATTTCCACAGTGAACTTGAACGCCTGAAGATGCTGGAAGGTGAAACCAGGGTTGTTAGTGACAAAACTTGTTTGAATGTACATAATTTGAACGATTAAAATTTAAAAAATCTTTCAGTTATTCGTGTAGATATCCGTTAAAGCTCTTTATACTTTCTATCATAATAGTTAACTAGAAAAGGGCACTCCCAACTTCAAGGTGTGGAAGTTAAATTTTCGTTAAAAAAAACAAGATTCCAGTTTGTTAACGTTTGAAAGGTCGGACTTCGGACCACAACAAGGTGTGAACGCGAGAACACACTGATTATCAGTTGTAATCTTTTCGATATTCGGTCAGATTCGGATCACATTTAGAAACCCGTTGCATTTTTATTTTCTGTCTCGTTTCTGAAAATGATTTAAATGTTACTCTGAAAATTTTACTATATTTGAAGGAAAAACCTTTACCGTTATCATATTATTCATGAACAGACAATCATAAAAAGGTGAACAGACTGTAGATTTTATATTAATGAATAAATATTAATGTATGTTTTAACAATTAATTCTTAATAACAGGGGAAGTGTTGGTTCGCAAGCGTTATCTCGATACGTCAGGCATATTAAGGTCCGGATACTAAAAACGGATTCGCCTTGCAGGTCGGAAACCTTCATAAATCCAAAAGGTCCTTAGAGATAATAGACTTATCCTAGTGTTGAGTTGTTATGTTAAATCAAATTAATATATATTATGGCTGTGAATGTGACTCATATAGTGAGCATGATTTTGGGGGATGCCAAAAAACTGCTATTGTATTATTCATTGTGTACGTATTGATCGGAATAGTAATTTAATTTGTCCATGTGATTTCTGTAAACTTACTGTTTTCCTAAAATAGTGACTGTTTTCAGAGATGTCCTTTCAATCATTTGCAAGTAAACTGTGACTAATGCAATTTTTCACTTTTAGGGTGTTTACTGTCAATACTCAGTAAAAGGCATTATATTAATAAAAAAAACAATATTCCTATTTACTTTATTCCACTTTATTTAAAATGTCAAGACCGGTTTCGCTCATTGCTCATTGAAAATAGGGTCTAAATTTGGAAATTGTTATAACGGAAGTGCGATACGATAATTGTTTTTTTTTTGCGAAATAATATATGATATGTCGCGTTACTATGTTCCCTTTAATATTTGAAGGCGGAAAATCCGGATTAAGTTAGCTTATGGGATGACAATTATTAAGGCTCGAGGCAAAACGTTTGATAGAGTAGGTATTCTTTGCCCACAACCGGTGTCCACTCGTGGTAAATTTTACATACATAGCTTGCTCGATAATCATATATGAAAGTTCTATAAAAATACAGGTGATAGAAGGACCGCGACAGGGAATAAAGAATGTGGGGTGACAAGACAACCCAAAATAAAGTGTTGAGGAAAATCTTAATAAAGTAAGCCTTTACATTGTTTGATTAAGGTTATAGTCGACTTTTTCTCAAAATTAATTAGAATCGACGGGTTTCGAACAAACAAAATAATGCAAAAAAAATCGTTTCGGTTGAGAAAATGAGCTTACAGCTAGTAGAATATTATTTAACTTTAATAAAAAGTCAACGCCATTAAGTAACCTTTGGAATTGTAAAAAAATGATAACCTCGTTATTCTAGTTTCTATAAGAAATTGTGACACAAGTTTTGTCTTTTTCAGAATCATTCTACCATAAACTGACATATATAATATGATTATTTATAACTTAACAAAAATAACTTAGTAACAGAGTTATAAAAAATTATTGTAAACAAAAAATCATATTTCACTTAGTTACCCTTAAAGATTGAAATGTGTGTGATTTAAATTTTATGAATCTCATTTAATTTACAAACATTGCACGATGTAACTGAATATTCTTAAACATGTTGTCGTCGTGTTGAATCGAATATATTATTCAGTTATAACACACCAGAAGCAAACTCTATTGCCGAAGCAGTTTTCAAAGAAGCTTACTCCACGAGGTATTACAATAATTTTTGCCGTAGTTGAACATAGTATTATATACCTAATACACTTGGATTTTCTCACTGTGAATATAAAATTAATACCAAGCCTGTCTTCAGAATAAAGATGTTATCGAATATAAACCTTGAATCGATTTACGACATAATATTATATGTAATAAAAGTCGGGATTGACATTTTTTTAAATCAATTTAGGGATTTGTAATCCTGGGAATTTACAGATATCCTAAAATGAAAAGACGCGAAACTTTTTTTTAAGCTGTTCTAAGAGTAACGATTTCAAAAACACAGCAATTTGCGGAATTCCCCAAAAAAAAAAATGAAAAAAAACGTAACTCTCGCGCAACATTGGAAAATTTTCTCAATCTCGGGATTTCAGGATCACAAAATCGGACGGGATCCCGGAGGCCCTAGATACAATGGATGTATTTAGGTCACACGGTTATAATTTCTTTTATATTATGTAATCAATAGCTTTAATTACCCATACAATTAAGTTTCCCTTCACTCTATAGTGGAAGCCCAGAGGTAAATTAAGATTCACATAATAACTTAGTGAAAAAATTGTAATAATCTCGATTTCAGTTTGCGGCCAACAATTCTCTTAATCTCATTTTTTTGTTTATTTATTATTATATTTTTTTTTTATTTGATTTGTTAGTGACCCAGAACCAAGGGCCAAGTCGGATTTTTAAATGTCAAAATTTAACGCAAACGTCAGTAGTTTTAGAAATGATGTCACTCACGCCTTCACAGTAGCATTAATCGGTTTCGATGAAATTTAATATTATAGTGCTACACTCATTGAATGAGATTATGCTTAATATAAAATAACTTAGACTATTCTACGTATTGTGTTACAAAATGTGACACGTATTTCGCCTCTTTCAGAGGCATCCCCAGACAACTACTTTCGCAAATGCTTGCCTAAGAACTCGTACTTTCAACGTACGTGCAAACATTTGCGAAAGTAGTTGTCTGAGGATGCCTCTGAGAGAGGCGAAACACGTGTCTTATTTTATTTATTTATTTAATTAACATTGCAAAAGGTTGACAAATTATAAATTTAAAACTTTCACAATGGAGAAAAAAAATAGTACAATTTAATATTAAAATCAGTAGAAAAAAAATGTCAACTGAGTATGCTCCGACGAACTCTACTTTAATACGTAAAACATAGTATTCGTCGGAACTCACCCACGTCTACGTGGAATATGTCGACATCCGAAGCAATATTGTTGAACACCGTTAAAGCTTTGTAACACAATACGTTGAAAAATCTAAGTTATTTTATTTTACATTAAAATTAACTTCCACAAAGTTACCGCCGAATCCATCGAAAGTATTATGATTATGCTTTTAAACTATAAGGTATGATAAAATATAAGTGCTGGAGCATTGAATCAAAATCATCCAAATGTATTGTAATAATAGTGACGTTGCGTCGATAAAGCAGTTATCTGTTTTGCCAACATCATTCTGTTATAATACCTATTTATTGTATACCTTCCTCATACATAATAAAAAAAATTGAAAAATAATAAAAAATAAGAATATAACATTCAGTGTTCTTATAAAAAATAATGTTTTATATTGTCGGAAGTTTGTGGATTACACAAATCGGATGCTAGTGTATTTAACAGGATGGGCAGGGTTTTTGCAATGCGGACGTTATTACTTATTCGCTTTTGCAGCGAAATTACTTTTACTGCAGCGTAACGTTAAATCCCTCGAAAAATTGCCAAGTCTCACTTTTGATATTCAATTATGTAACGCGGTTTTAAAAAAAATACACGAATAAAGATTCCAGATTAGTTCTCATTTCAACATTAATATTCTTACTGTTATATCATCTTTGTGGAAAGGCAATGTACATAAAAAACAATATTTTCATTTTTTATATTTTTATAATGATCAGTAACGGTTTCATATTTCTTGAACCAATTTTTCAATAAACCTTTATATAAAAAAAAACACAATATTCGTTTGTACTACTTCTACTTGTTCACTTTTAGGGTGTTCACTGTCAATACTTGGTGGAAAGGCATTATATTAATAAAAACACAATAATCCTTTGTACTTCATTCCACTTTATTTAATATGTCAGGACCGGTTTCGCTCATTACGAGCATCGTCAACTGATTCCCATTCTAAATTTATTAATCTGAGATGACTTTTTAATTATATGTTAGATGTGTTAAACATTTTAATTTTGTGCTATTTTAGAATCACTTTTAATGTAATTGGTATTTTCTTTTCAATGCCAATTGTTGTTTATAACTGTTCATTTTTGTATAAATAGCACTGTTAAATTATATTTCTTATCAGTTGACGATGCTCGTAATGAGCGAAACCGGTCCTGACATATTAAATAAAGTGGAATGAAGTACAAAGGATTATTGTGTTTTTATTAACTTCTACTTGTATTAAAAAAAAACACCAGGGCCGGTTTCGGTTATGACAAGCATTATCAACTGATAAGAAAATACAATTTTACAGTGTTAATTTATACAAAACAAAATGATCCTGATCTTTTTAAATAAAAGTAGAAGTAATCCAAAGATATATTGTATTTTTTTAATATAATACCTTTCCAAGTATTAACAGTGAACACTCTAAACGGTGATTCATCACATTCATTTTTATATAAATAACCCTGCTGGATTTATTTCTCATTTTTACTGATCTTTAATTTTTTTTTTATATCAATTGCTTTTTTTTTAATTATAAGTCGTTTTGTAGTTATTAATTTTCAAAACAAATTCCTTGATAAAACAAAAACAACTAGCTGCCTGTTAATAGCGTTACCAACAATTCAGCTTCACGGTGTATACTATCGTCGTTGCTTGTTTTTTTCAATCATATTGTTTTTTTTCCGTCTGTGTTTTGTTTTGTTATATTCACCAAGCAAAAAGTCAACAGTCAGATAAAAATGTATCAATCGATTACTTAATCTAATTTGATTGCCATAATTCAGATATATTTTAAATGTCTTATTTAATTAAAATATATATTTTTTAATCCATATCCGCTTCCAATGTGAAATGTATGGCCTTCTAGTCGAGGGTTCTCAATATAGGTTTTCTACGATAACTGGATGTTACGCAGTTGCTCAACCTCTCTTTTTCAAAGAGAGTAAGGAATGGAGTAGTGGTTAAATAATAGCTCGTTACGCCCTGTACATTTTAAGATTGTATGGTAAGGTAACATCACATCACAAATACCCATGCTTTCGAACAAAAATCGAGTAATCGGAAAAAATGCTGTTCGTACTGGGACTCGAACCTGTGAGAGCCGTCACGGAAAACAGCCACACTGACCACTACGCTATAAGCCCGACAGAATTAAATAAAATATTGTATATTTTTCATATTACTTCGTTTACATGACTTTTTTGCTAATGTATTTAATTAATACTTTGTATGAAATCTGTATATAAAGCCTTTTTGATATGACACATTAATTAATAATGTACACGTTGCTGGAATTCTCTTATTTGATAATATTCTGATAAAACCAGAAGTTCCCCTCCTATAACGTCTGGATTTGACAGATTTCGTTAACGAACCCAACCCCGTGGCCCGCGGTAAAAAGCTTTTGTTTATTTAGGCCGACGAAGGGTTGAAGTGAAAAATTCACTTTTTGATTTTCTACACACGCATGAAAAGGGTTTCAATCAGATTCGTAATTTACCATTTTCAAAGTCTTCACTTATTTTGTGTCTTCTTACCAGCGTTGCTTTAACTAATCCAAACTCTATTGACATCGAAAGATTTTCGGCACAGTCAAATGTGCTGAACAGAAGTGTTATTTTTTCATGATTTTAACGACCGAAGGTTTTATTTACTTACCTTTAAGATATTTTTTTAGCATGCCCAATATCAGAAACTTAACGGACACGTATTAATTTACTAACTAAGGTACACCTACTATCTGTTCATGATTTCAGTGTCCTAATTCAAAGATTTATTTGGAATAATAAATAATTTGAAAATCTATATAAGAATTTCAAATAAATTTTATAATAATCTTATTTAGTGAATCAACTTCAACATCGAGTTATTAAATATAGCATAAGTTCATATATATTTGATTAATATTTAATTATTTTATAGATACGTAGAAATATTAATTTGTTTTGCTTAGTCATCTTCTGTTAAGCCATGTTCTGTTTAGACATGGTACCGTAATCAAGAGTATCCAGAACGTAACAATATGTTAATCGGGAATTTAAGAAAACTTTATTTGAAATGTTGATTTCTATAATGATTTATTTATCTTAGTAAAAAAACAATAATCCTTTGTACTTCATTCCACTTTATTTAATATGTCAGGACCGGTTTCGCTCATTACGAGCATCGTCAACTGATAAGAAATACAATTTAACAATGTTATTTATACAAAAATGAACAGCTATAAACAACAATTGGCATTGAAAAGAAAATACCAACTACATTAAAAGTGATTCTAAAATAGCACCAAATTAAAATGTTTAACACATCTAACATATAATTAAAAAGTCATCTCAGATTAATAAATTTAGAATGGGGATTGAAAGTAATTACAAACATAATTAAAAAAATAAACAAATTCTTATAAGTTGACGATGCTCGTAATGAGCGAAACCGGTCCTGACATATTAAATAAAGTGGAATGAAGTACAAAGGATTATTGTTTTTTTACTAATATAATGCCTTTCCACCAAGTATTGACAGTGAACACCCTAAAAGTGATTTATTTATCTGCTGATTTTGGCAAATAAATATTGTAAACATCCCTTGACACACTGGATTTTAATGGTTTTTTTTTGCTTTTTTTCCTACAGATTATTGGTGATTTCTACCATTTTCATCATAATTCGGTAAAGCGGCGCTCGATATCACCGTCTCTTCATCATCACGGCAAGCTGCATGGTGACGAGCGTGTGAGGTGGGCACGCCAGCAGAGAATCCTCTCCAGGAGAAAACGAGACTTTCTCCCACTGACTAATCCGACGACGTCACCGACAGACACGTCTCCAATAAGGATCACCCTTATACCCGACGTCATGACGTCCACGCAGTCAGAAAGCTCGCAAAGGTCCGATCGAGACCTGATCCCACCGTACGGTGTATCCCGCCGACCAGGCAGGACTCCGGTTCCTGCTATTTTTGATACTACAAATTTCCCACTGAACGATCATCGATGGCCACAGATGTGGTATTTGGTATGTGTATTTTCATTTTTTATCAATTCTAAGATAACACAAATATTATTACTTTCTATCAATACTAAGATGAAAAAGAAATATTCACGTTTTTCGTTGGTTTGGTTTAATATTTAAGTAGTTACTTTTGAATGTTGACTATGATTTTTTTTTTTGGATTGTTAGAAAGAGCTTTTAAATATGCAAAAGGTAATTAAGCACTACTGCTTGATAGGAAGACATTTTATTTATGTAAAAAAGCACATTATTTTTGTATTACTACCACAATCCCCATAATGGCCAGGATCGATTTCGCTCACCACGAGTATTATAAACATAGAAAGCTTAACAAAATCACTAAACGATTCATTTGCTAAATTCATATATTTAATTAATTTCAATATCATTGACCCGAAAATACGGGGAAACAAACTGGTCAAAGCGGATTGCTAGATAACAGAAAAATAAGATTATGAATAATATATTGCCCAAAAAAGCGAAAATAATTGTTTGATGCCCTTAAAAACCACTTGTTCTATTATAAAACTTTATCCATCCAGTCTTTTCAATATTTTCATTTATTTTTTGAAAATGAAAGAAACATGGATTTTAATTTAAGATCGTTCACACATTCCAAAGTTTAAACAAAACGTAAATCACTTTAAATCATTTTTATAGTGAATTGGTTATCTAAGTATTTATGACACGTAAACCTAAATGAACATAGTCTTCCAAGTTTTTTCTTCATATGAATTATATCGCTTCAATGCAGTATGGTATTTCTCAAAGAAAACACACTTCTTAAATTATAGTCGAAATCTTATATCTTATTCTTATATGTATATAAAAATTAATGTTGCTTAATTTTCGGCCTCTATAGACTCGAAAGCCGCTGATCCGATTGCAATAAAACTTCGACAACCTTTTAGATTGCACTTCCGTAAAGGTTATAGGCATATTAAAATTAACTAACAGTGTCGAAAAACGAAAATATTCGTAGATTTCAATGTTTTTTACACTGCAGTAAAACAAAACAAAAATGGCCGGCGTTCAAACTCATTTTGAACGACGGCCATTTTGTTTTGTTATATTGACAATTCAAATCTGACATTCGATTGTTTGTGTTAAAAATGGAATCCAATGTGAGTGTAATTTGAAAAACTTTAAACATCGTCATAATATTTTTTTCTGATTACTTTCAGTTCTCTAAATCAGCGTTTCTCCGGGGTACACTTGGAAAAAACGATTACAAGCCAAAACCGAGAAATTGACAGGCTCTAAAAAAGATCAGACGAATGAGATAACGCTCTAAAGATTTTGTCAATGACGCTTTAGGCCAGTGTTTCTCAACCTTTTTGGACACGAACCTCCTTTTGCGTGGTTTTATTTTACTGTGCCCCCATACCTGTTTTGTACTATTGAAGTATACGTGTTATAAAGATTTCTGGGACCGAAACGAAAAGACCCATAATTTCAAATTTTAATAACCCAGAAACTTCGAATCCAAAATCCCAGGAATTTTAAATTTTATTCACAAGGATTTCCGTGAGACGTTTTTTTAGCTCTTCTCAGACATTCCATTTTCTTAATCACGGCAATTTACGGATTTCGGAAAGTTTACCCGTGGCTAATTTCCCTAAAAAAAAGTTCTGTGGCCCCCTTGGAACACGCTATGGACCCCAGGGGGGGCACAGAACCCCCGGTGAGAAACTCTGCTTTAGGTGATATTGCGATAATAATTATTGGCTTAAAACGCAATTTACCGAGTTGTCGCTTAAGTTCTTTTGCCAACTATGTGTCGATATGTATGAATACTTTCATTGTTAAATATTATATTAGGAAAATTCTCACGTATCGCATTGAAATTGAACAAAGATATTTGAGAAAATTGTCTGTGTTTCAACCTCTGTGGTCACGATTGAAGGTATCTATGTAAGTGTACGTTTATGTTTTCGTTGACACGTCCAAACGTTTATTGATTTTTTGTCCTCATTTACAAGAATACTATTTATCTTATTTCCTAAATAAACATGTCATATTAACCCATTAAAAAAGTTTCTGCGACACATTTCACTCTTGCAGCCTTCCTGCGATCCATTTATTTCGCCAAGTTTGTTTATCTATTAACGATATCAGCCTCACCCCCTCCCTTTCCAGCTCTAGAAAGCGGAGCGACGGAACGCGTCACTTTGTCAATGTCTCGCCACGATGAAGTGTGCCCATTCCATTCTTTGACGCGGAATCAATTTATTTTTACACACATCTTAACTGTCTCGTGTGCTGACGTTTTTACCACGGTGTGAAAACTCACACTACACCGGAAAAAACGCAATGGCGACGAAAAAGGATAATTATTATTTTACGGTTCATCACTATTTCCATTAATCAGAATGTTTTCTACGCTTTGTCATATTCAGCACATCTGTAGATACAGGAAAACTATTTTTGTATAAGCTATTAAGTTTCTAAACTATGTTTCTGATAAGAATTTAAATGCATTAACATTTTCTCATCGTCGTAAAATTATATTAGCACAAACATCGCTAAATAACCCTTCATAAGCCGAGAATATAATATTTGGCATATTTAATAAAAGATAATTAAAAAAACCATCAGAATATTTATATTTTAAAGAAATTTGCACAGATATATTTTACATAAATTAAAGTTGGTCGAAAAAATATATTCTTTTTAATTTCGTGAAAATGTAATAAAACACTCATTAAAGTTAAGCTTGGTAAAATCGTTATATCGACGTGGAAAGGTAAAAAGACGTAACCTACCGTTTTTGCACTTCAAGGTTGTATATATAATATTTCATTTCTTGATTTTAGCCCAAAATCATCAAAAAACGTTTTTTGTAGTTCCTGTAAAATTTGTTATGTGTGAGTTACATCATTTCTCCTTTCCACAGTTGATATGAATTAGTCTTTCAAATACAAATTGGTGCTTATTTTCATTAATATCATTTTTTTATCTCTTTTAATGTGTCTTATGTAATTATTGATGAAAGTTGATTGTATAGTTAAGTTTGAATATTTTATTATATAAAAATATTTGGACATAAACATATAATAAAACATCATCTTTAATCCGATGATTTCAGACACAGGAAAATCGATAATCTTAAATTTAGAAAATGAACAAATGTATTTGTGGCGTAAATTTCAAGACACATTTTACGAAATTGCTGATCGTTTTACAGGTACCGAATTATTTTATTACGAAGTAATGATAACAGATATCCTTTAATTGATGATGGAACCGTAGACTACTCTGAAATTAATTAAATAAGTTCTTTGACTTTGATGAATGAAATTCGTTTCAGGAAAAGTGTTTTCTACTGAAAAGTGTCATAAAAAAAATATATTCATTCCATATTAACCATACTCCGCTTTTGTACGAAGTGAGAGCGTTTTATTTTATCATGTCAAAACCCTATCGAAATTCAGTGTTAAATAGTGAATTGCCGCATGTATTTATATACGCATAATAAAGCATACTTACTTCAATAATAGTTTATCCTACCGATGTTCTAAATTTTTTTTTTAAATTTATGCTTTTGCTGAATTGTTTATTTTGTTGGAAAATATTTTTTGAACCGGTCGCTGAATGCATTTACAATAATGACGAAGCTTGGAGCTTTTTTTAAAGGCTAGTATTTTTCTGGTCAGAATTTAAATAACAATGGTCATAATATATCGATCAGAATAAATAGTCATAACTTAAATGAAATTTAAAAAAAATCTAAGCTAACCTAACCTACCAACCAAAATTGTTATTAAATATTCTGACCGTATAATATTTTTATTCTGAACAAAAATTGATTTAAATTCTGACCATTTAATTTGTTTCCTTTTTTATTTATAAAATACTGATAAATATTTCTGAAGCGACTTTGAGACGTTTAACTGTACTTATGGCTTGTTGATGAAATTTGACCAATAGAAATAAGGATTACATTATACATAGTTTTACATTATAAAAACTAAATTTTATATAATTAAGCCTGTTTAGATTATCTTTCCTCACTTGATAGTGATCGCTATAAGCGAAACCAGTCCTTATCTTTTGACATAGGTGAAATTAGAATAGGAAATCATGAGTTAAAAAAATGTGTTTTATTTTTAAATAATATATAATGCCTCTCCAGCCTCCACCAACAATTGACCGTTGACACCTTAAAAGTGATAACTTTTACATTTTCTTAGATATAGCTTCCTTGCAATCTCTAAACAAGAACAAATAACCTACCCTATACTATCAACTTGATATTTTCTTTTTATTTTTAAATAGTAAACATATTAAAATGCTGGACTGATTTCAGAATCGTGGAGGCGGACTCGACATGAATGTGATACCAGCCTGGAAAGAAGGAGTCACCGGAAAAGGTATTGTCGTCACCATTTTGGACGACGGTTTGGAAAAAGATCATCCAGACCTCCTTGTTAATTATGTAAGTCTTATCTCGTTCTTGAATTTTCTCTTATTATCTCTTGATTCAATGTATTTAATGTAATTTAATATTTCAACTGAAGGTGTTAGGTGGAATTTCAATATGAAATTTGAATTGCTTAAATTTTGAACATGCATACACAGTCTTCACTGGATGGAACAATGTACTTTTATACAACTATTTATAGTTCAGGTTTGTAGAGCAATTATTAAAGACGTTGGCTTTCGTGACAAATCTCACAGATTCAAGAGCCAGAACGAAAAGCATTTTTTCATTTAAAGGGATGGGTGTTTGTAATTTTTTTTTTCCTTTTATTCAAATTCTAAAATAAAGGTGTGTAGCAAAAGTCATTTGTTGTAAATTAGTTTTTTCCTATCCATATATATTTATACCCCTACCCTCATAAAAAAGAGGGATTGAGCAACTGAGTAAGTAATTTTTGTAAAAAACAATGTTTAGATAAACTTCATAAGCAGCTCATATGCTCCACATTAGTGGAAAATCTACTTTTTATGCACCTTTTTAGACCATATTTAATTAAGCAAAATGCCGAACATTTTCTTGTTTTGAAATATTGGTTTGTGTGGTATTAAAATTGGTTGTTTGAAAATAGCTCCAGCTTAAGCCGGTTAGCCGGTTTATTTATTTGAAGCAAAACGAAAACCGGTTAGTTGTTTAGGACGGTTAATTGGATGTCCTAGTCAAGAGACATACTAGATCAAAATGATGACGCCCAGTTGATAAAATTATCAGAACATACACAGCTCTAATTAATCTGTCTGTACACAACGTATCGGTGATAAATTACTGATATTGTTTGTTTGATTTATTTTCCACTACTTAAAAAACTTTTTTGTAAACTTTATGGCCTACTATGATATTATTCACATAATATTTTTGGGCGCCAAATCTCTCTCAATTGAACATATTATATTATGATGGATGTGGTCATGTATTCTGGGGTTTTTATTGCAAATATAATATAATAAATACGAAGACTGAATTAAAAGTTTATGTTACATAATTAATCACATGATTATTTTATGAATACGGTTTTTGAATAGAGAATCTGTCTCTGAGTCTCAATTCGCTCGAAACCTTTTGCGATTTTTATATTTACTCGTTTTATCATTTTTTTTTTAAATAATAATAAAAAAAAAATTGATGCGTGGGTAAGATATAAAGAATTCATACTATTTACCTAATATATATTTTTACAACATAGTGTTCTGTCTAGAAAATAGTACATACCTTTTATTTAATAAACATTTTTCGTGTTCATAGTTTTTGTAGTATTTAATTCTTTTAAAAAGATTGACAGGCTGAATAGCACACTATATTATATCAGGCCGACCATATATTCGTCCGACAAGGACACGTGATTTATCGTACTTACTTTAATCTAGCATGGCTCTGTAAACAGCAGCCATTCTCACGTTTGATGAATTTCCCACCCTTGGAGGCCGTGCAATAAATATTTAATATTTTTATCAAATTATGAATACTCATTTTCTGGATTTAATTATCATTTTTGGGCATATTTTTCAACTTATACCATACCTGTTTATCAATTTTCTTCGATCACAGCTAATAGGAGGTTATTATTTGAAAAAAATAGTGAACAATTTTATCACTTTAAAAGTGTTCACTGTCAATTTTTGGTTGAAAGGCTTTATATATAAAAAAAAACTCTTTTGTACAACTCCACATTTATTTGATAAGGTCATGGCTGGCTTCGCATACCGCGAGAATTTTCAACTTAAAAGATTATAAGTTACTATAGGGTAGTTTATACTAAGCCAAATAAAAATATTAAGGTTGTAACAAACAATTGATAATAGAAACATGAAAGGAAATCTGGTCAAGCATATTTATTTTTTTGAATAATTTTATATCTCGTTTATGTCTCTTTCTGCGTATATTATTTGATGTTAAAGTATTGTGTATTTATATTGATATAAAATTGGGTTGTCGATATTTTTTATTTTATACTTAAAGTATTATACAGCTCATGAAATTTACTATTACATTTTAAACATGAATGTTGTTTATTTTCAATAATTTTGAACCACGTGTAATTCGGGATGCTCCGTTAGCAGTCTATATGCTTAACGGGAGGACGTGAATTAAAAAACATATACATACGAAAGGTAGTTCACGTGTTTGTATGTTATTGTTCTACCCCTGTTACTGTTATGGTATGTATTATATTTTATTTCATTTCTATTTAGTTTTTTATTGTCATATGAAGCTAGGGTCTCCAATTCCGTGATCTCGACCAATTTTACGATCCCGTGTTATTGTTAATCCCGGAATTTCAGGGTTTTTTTTGCGCTGGAGTAGTGCCAGTGATCAGTCGTAAGTTTTGAAGGATGAAGCTAAAAAAACTCACATTTCAGTATTTCTGTGGAAACCGTAAGTTAGCTACTTTTTTTGAAGTAGCGAGCTAAAAAAAATCCTCACATTTTCAAATGATTGTTAAATTTAAAAAAAAGTTTTCGAAACTAATTTAGAATCTCTCAATTTATGACTTTTCCCCAGTGATTAATACCAGGATCCCGAAAGCCTACATCTCTAAGTAATTGTGAATCCCGAAATTTTCCAAGAATCTCAAACAATTTTGGCACGATTTTATGGTGAATAATTAATCTCGGGATCGAAAAATTGTGAATTACGAATGTGATCACAAAAAGGATCTGGGATTGGATGCTTTGTGTGAAACGTCAAGTTAAGCTATTTGCACATAGTTTAAAATATTCACTGTATACCTGAGGAATTTTCAAATATTTTTCATAAAAAATAAATCTCTAAATTTATGGCATATTTTATATATTATGTTAATATTGACAATATTCTGTATAAGCATTTTTTCTTTTGTTATATTAAAATGATACTACTTGATTCAATAGCGGGTGAAGCCATATGGTTTGAATTGTCTACAATTTCATATTCTATTTTCGCTACAAACACAATTCTGTTCAACATATTGAAAATATCGAAATGTATCTTTCTGTAAGATGTAACTGCATTGAACTTTCATTTCGCTTGTAAATGGCGCCGAAGCTATTTCTTCTTCCCGCTTTTTAATAAGAAAAAATTGCATCCGACGACGGCGATAAATTTCTTTAGGAGACGCAAATGAAATTTTGCCGCGTCTGTTACTTCTCAGATTTTTTCGTCTAGCGCAATATCAAACCCTCGAGCCATAAAATATTTTGCTCAATATGATTAATATCCATGTTAAATATATAAAAATGTATATTTTGCATACAATAACGTTTAATGATTTTTACAGGCATATTTAAATTAGTTTCTCCAATCTCGGTATCCCGGATAAAGGGGTCCTAAATAATTGTGAATCCCGAAATTCTCCAAAAATCTCAAACAACTGTGTTACGATTTTATGGTGAATGATCAATTAAGAGACACCGGGATTCGAAAAATTGTAAATCCCGAAATCCCGGGATAACAACAATTGTTCGGGATTGGCTGTCCTAATTTAAATGCCATAGAAAACTTTTCACGCAAGGTGTTTTTAATTATTGTTTAAGTTTAAGATATAATTGAATGATCCTTTGCTAAGATATATTTGAACTTCGACAAATATACTGCACTCTAAACTGCAAAAAACTATCCTCACTACGATGAATTAGATCAGTGTTTCTCAATATTTTTGGGCCCGTGGCCCCCTTTGATTGTTTTTATTATGTCCCCCGTACCTGTTGTGTACTATTGAAGTATGAGTATTATAAGGAATATTGGGACCGAAACGAAAAGACGCGAGACTTGTAGGTCTTTACAGAATTTCAAATCCCTAATCCCAGGAACCCCAGAAGACAAAAATTTGCCGTGGCTCCACTAAGAAGCAGATATTTCCCACTATTTTGTTTCTACTTCTAGCAACATTGCATTGGTAATCGCCAATCCGCTCGCGTCAGAATACACCATAGACAATAAATTCATATACATATCCCAAATACTAATTAATTATATTTATACCCAACAAACTAACCTCATTTTATGTTTGTCAGAGTGCGGGCGTGTTTGTTATTCATTAAAAATAGTTTCTTACATTTAGAAAATCTTATCTTTGATTTCGGAATTCACTACAGCACGTATAAACCTTAAGTAGAGCTTTAAAAAAAGTTTCACACTTCTGAATAATTGTAGAATCTATCAATTTGCAACGTTTTGAAATCATTGAGCTTAAAAGTTGAGAATTATTTTAGAATCTCTGAAATTCTTACTTTTGCGCCAGTGATCAATCCTAGGATCGAAAAATAATTGTGAATTCCGATATCCCGGGATCAAAAAGAGGGTCCGTGATCGGATTCTCTGATCACAACCACCCATTGCATAATATAACAGTTTTTTTTTTAACTTAAATGTAAAATATCGTCACACATGCACTCGGAGATTGTATTCTACATACATACATGTTAGTTGTTAAAAACACCATTCTAAACGGACTGGCAGTGCAAAAATTAAAAACATTATTAAATTTAATGTTTGTGGTACTTTGTTAAAAGTATCTTTTTATAAGTGCTAACCATCCAAATTAATGTTCGTTAGTGTCAAGTGAATACTATCTAATCGTAAGTGCAATTATATTTAACCTCTAAAGATATTTTGACGATGCTCGTAATGAGCGAAACCGGTCCTGACATATTAAATAAAGTGGAATGAAGTAAAAAGGAATATTGTGTTTTTACTAAAGATATTACTGGTGGTTTTATTCAACTGATAAAGCTCCAGATCATATATGTATATTGCTTTAGACAGTCAAACGCATTGAAATCGAGTCTGGCACTCTCTTTTTGTGAATTCGTCCCGTCCACTTTATATTAGAAAATTTTCGGTTTTAAATTCATCGGCAATTTATATTTCTGGCTGTCGTTGATATATTATCATAGATACTTTCTCTGTCTATGGTGGGGTAAAATTGAAGTATTTAATTTGATTTTTTATTTATTTTTCAAGACGTTGTTTGTCTTGTTGATTATCTTAAATTAAATATTGACTTTGAATATTTGTCTTAAATGGAATCTTTTCACAATATAAGTAAATTCAGAAATATGTATTCGTTTTTATCTTCTTCGTCATTTGACTGGTGAAAGTCTGAGAGTAGTATCGGACGTAAATGTTTTTAAAATATGTTATATTTGAATGTAACATAAGATAAACATCATGATGGATAAACCGCTTCTCTTAACATATTTTTATCCATGTCCGCTCCCAATGTGGAGAATATCGACTGTGGAAAAGAAAAAGGACGTAACCCACACATAGCAAATTTTATAGGAGGCCCAAAAACGTGTTTTGATGATTTTCGGCAATATGTTAGTTACAATATCTTTGTTACCCCCCAGTACTTGAATACCTAAGTTTGTTTAAATGTAGCAGAGCGCAGGGGCTTGAATCCCAGTACAGACAATTTCATAAACTAGTTTTTTCAATCGATTTATAGGTGTTTATGATTCTTGATTTTTTTCCACACAGTCGCCACAAAAAAATGGGGTACTGGCCAAGTCCTATCCTTCTACAGTGGAACCCCCAATTACACTACCCCGAATTACGCGCTGGCTTGAAATACTCGCCGCGAATCCCCCAATTGCACGGTCGCATTCCATTATCGTTACTAAGAGACGGTCGTCTGTGCCGCGCATTCAGTCAAATGTTGGCTAGCGTCTGTGTATTCAACACGTGCCAGGCTATACACGAATAGCTGGGCGTCTGCCTGTGTGCGGGATATTAACTACCACAAAAACTAAATATTTCGTTCATATTTTTTTTTTGCAAAAGTAAGGGAGATGTTAGTTTTGCGTTTTCCGCGGAAAAAAACCAAATCCCTGATTTTGTATAAAATTCACACCCCCAATTACACTACTCCCAATGACACGGTCCCGACTATATTGTAAATGGGGGTTTTACTGTATTCCTACTCTCTTTGAAAAAAAAGATTCAACAATCGGGTTACAAGCAGTTCTCGTAGAAAAACATCCATTGGTGAAAATTTCATTAGTCACGACTCATTCTTGATAACGTCAAATTTATTTTTATTTCAACTAGGTAATGTTTCTGCTAGCTATAATCAAAGAATATTATTATCAGGGCTTCGAACCGGTATTTTTTTCGTTCCAGTTTTCGTTCCGGTTCAAGTAAAAAAATATATATCGGTTCGGTTCCGGTTTTCGTTCCGGCAAGGAAAAAAAACGAAAACGATATCGGTGTACCAGCGTTACATTGATTGAATTGGCAATAACTTGGTAGTTATCCATTGTATTAAGGTATACCACCTATTAGCTAAAAATAAAATTGTTCCTAAAGTAATAACACATAGTTGATATGTATTTCGGCTCTACGCCATCGCCAAAGTTATAGTTCTTAGTAGAAACAACTACCAACTATACTTTATAATTGTTATAGAACTAAATCATTACCTCGTTACTTTAATACTATTTTGAACATTATTAATATGTACTCTATTTTACCAAGGTAAAAAATAGATATAAATTATGCAATTTAGTTGTTTATGTTGAATGAATTTTAGTTCAATCAAAACATTTGTCTACTGTTAAAAAAATGTGAAATTGATGAACATCGTTATATTTTTTTTAGGGTGTTCACTGTCAATACTTGGTGGAAAGGTATTATATTAATAAAAACACAATATTCCTTTGTACATACTTTATTTCCACTTCATTTAAAAAGGCCAGGGCCGGTTTCGCTCATGGCGAGCATTGTCAACTGAGATGTTGCCAATTTTGCCAAGTTGACAAAGTGGAAATAAATTACAAAGGAATATTGTGGTTTTATTTATTTTTTCCGGCTCAACACCCAACACAGAATTCAGTATTTTTCAGCATTTTTCAGGAATACGAATAATGTATTTTTGCAGTGTCAATTTTCGCAGTGGCGTGTTGTACTCTTTCCGTGCTCTTTTCTCCGGGACCGTATCCGGTCGTTTGGATTGACTCCAATTTTTTTCTTTTAAACAAAGAGACGACAATTTGTCTAGCTTTTATGTTGTTGCTCTGTAAATCGACGACTTGCCATAAAAACTGATATCACTTGGTCGTTGAGTTTAACGTCTTGTATTCACGGTGCAAAAAATCAAGAACATCAGGATTTTATGATATTTTGTGTCTTGGGACGTATTTTGTAAATCGTCGGTATTAATTTTAATGCTATATTTTTTTTCTTTTTAAATATAGTTGTCTTTAATTTTATTACACAATAATAACCATATTAAAAAAAATACAAATAATGGATTAAGGTATTTTTTCCCACTATTCTAAAGAATTCGTATTGTACTCCTTTCTGTATGCAGCTGTTTTGAATTGTAGAGTTTTACACAAAAGGTGTTCTGTGTTCTGATACTGTTTTCTATTCGTTAAAAACGCTGGCTTGAAATAAAAATTATTATGGACAAGTTATATTGTGTTTTCATTTGGCTTGTTATATTTTGCTCGTATTTAACAAATACATAATGAAAATGTGTTCGTATTTGAGCCAGAAACCTTAAAAAGTAAGAATGGCGTTAGTTTTTTGAAAAAATTCACAGCTATTTGCCTAAAAACAAAACTACACTACTATGAAATTATTTCTCTGAAATAAAATTTGGAAGATGCAACAATAATTTATTATTTTCGACACCATAACATTTTTTTTCATTTCAAAAATACCTGTTCTGTCCAGACATCAATATTGATCACCTGCAATGTTTTGAATCAAAGGGAAATAGTAGTCAATTTTTTTAAAATGTAATCAAAATCAAGTGCTGTTTTAAATATCATATATATATGTAAATTGAGCAAAAGCTTTCAGATTTGCCGTAAATTCAGCAACATATTGCAAACCCTCTCCAATACTCCGAAAAATATCATGATTTATATTTTTAAGCTCGCCTTTTATGCTATTGCTTTTCGCGTGGCTTCACTCTGGCTTATGCTTATGTGTTTTCTATTGATAAAAACAGCTGATGCAATCATATCACATCCACATATATGTATAATATCAATATTTATAATATCTATATAAAATATTGTTATGTCAACATTTTAATGTTCGAATTGTAGAGCAGTATATACCATATTAATCTCAAACGTATGGGTTAGTGAGTAATGTAGTTACAATTCATCACTTATCTTGTAGTACGAGCATGTCCAATAGAACAATTGATCAATTTTTCATATAACTTATTGGAAATCAATACTATTTCTAAATGATTCAAGTCAACAGAAGTACAGGTAATCTTCCACTAACGACAATCACACTTACGACCGAAAAATGGCATTTTCTCCTCAGCTTCATCCTCTGCCCTTCTAGGTCAGACACTTACTTCCAGCACTTGCAGGTCGTGTGAAACACCAACCATCTAGCAAAGTGGTGGTTTTTCAACGCTTCTTTTTTTTCAGGGATAGTAAATGTGAGACATTTTGTTAGTTTATATTCATCCATGCGTGATGTGTCCAGTCCAGAGTAGGTGTTGAGTTTTAACAAATCTGACAATGTCTGGCAGAGTCCTTATAGCTAAGCGCACCCATACCGCAAGGACTAGTCTTATTAGAGTTTTGTAGATGTAAACAGGAGGATTTAAATTATTTTTGAAGTCCATAAAAGCATCTATTACTGCTTACAATTCTCTTTTTTTTACTCGATGACACTATTGTAGAGATTGCCTCCATCCAAGATACACGAACTCGTTAATCGTTTCTATGATTTGACGATCGAGGTTGAAGCTATTTATTTAGTTTCAGCTTTGTGACTGGCATATATGTATTTAGTTTTTTTTTTCATATTTACTTTCAATCCAATGTCTCTTGCCGCTTGTTGCAAGACCACAAAAGCTTCGACAATATCATTTTTTGAATGTTTGGTGATAACAATGGCATCTGCGTACGTCAGAATCTGGACTGACTTTGTGAGTATTGACTCCGATAAATTTTGTTTATAGTCTCATATGACTTTTTCAAAGACGACGTTGAATATACGTTGAAATACGCTAGTGCATCACCATATCTAAGACTATTGATAGTGTGAAAGTTTTTTGACGGCTCATTCTGGACCCTGATTTTGCACACAACATGTTTCACTGTTAGCTTTCGCTTATTTGGTATACGTATCTTCAATAAAGTACATTTATGTGTCTCCTCAGACTTGTACTTTTCGATATACCAGTTTGTGAAAAATTTCCGACGATATTTTGTATGAAGTTCGACCAAAGTCGGTCGTAAGTCGAGGACTACCTGTATGTTATATTATATCAAAAGTATTTTAATAATTATCTGTGACAGGCGTATATTTAGCACTAACAGGCAGTGATAAGGGTCGCTCGTGTATGATACAACTTTATTCTTTTTTGAGAAAAAAAATAATCGTAATTATTTTAAGAGATTGTCTGAAATTAAATACATATTTAATATTAAGCTTAGCAAAATTGTTATCCATAAAAGTTGAACTGTTTTATTTGATTTTTATTTTCAATCACCCTATGAAAATATTTGGCTTTCTATACATGTATCTTTAATGACAGACAAGCAGACAATTCGATTTTTCGCGAACATTTTTTTTAATGATTCATTAATTTTTAATACCTTTCATACACGGCAATATTTTTATTCAATTAATAGATACCTTTTTAACACTGTTAACCTTTCACTTAAAATATTTTTCAGACTGTTATTGTGTCTTGTTTTCTTATCCCTTAAGTGTTTTATTAAGTCCTTCCAACAATATTGGAGACATTATGGATTATTATGAAGTAATACATAATTAAATTTTCGTTATACAGCGCGTCACTTTATTGAAATCTTAATTTACGTGTTCTTAAGTTGAGCAAGTCTTCGCCTTGAATAAATATTTATTCCTCTTTTAATTAAAATTATATTATTAGTCTTCCTAGCGCTGCAAAGGGAATTGAAATTTTCTTTGATAAGATAATATAGCGTAGCTAAGTAAGTGCTAGTCTAATATTTTGTTTTTCCTGCCATAAAATTACGTTTTACTCTTTCATGTTTGTCTGCGTTCTCTTTATAAATAATGTCGCAAAACTCCGAAAATAGAACCTTTTTTACTATTCTACTTTTAAAAATATACACGTTACTTTAGCTTTTAAACAACAGTATTTTATATGGTTTATTTGGGTATTACTTGCTGTATAGTTTAACACTTTGAGTAGTAAGTTAATTTTTACCATTATAATACACAAAAATATAAAAACATTTTTTTTATAATTTTACAACGCATAATTAAAAAGCTTTATATACGAACTCATTTTTACTTTTCAATTGTTTTCATAAAGCTGTTACTTTCAATTTAGGCCGATATCTTTTTTTTACTTTCATCCGTAGACATGTCCCGGTCTTATAACGTTGACTCCAGGAAGTGAATCGCGCCGTGAATTTATGTAATTTTACGCTTAACATTGTACGGCTACCAGTTTGTGTACAAAAATTAACCTTTTTATAAAATTGTCTTATTCATTCACAAATAATAAAAATAATGCGACTGCCAAAAATCACAGATATGTATGTATATATGTTTTTATCCATATGTGAAGAAATAATGTCAATTTAAATTAAAACACGAGAACGGCAATAAATATTAGACAAGACAACATTTTGCCGCATATATGCGTTTATGCTACTCGAAGGGTTAAGTTTTACGACTCCTGTTACTCTACTTTTAAATAATACAATTTGATATTTATAAATATTTAAGTAGCGAAACTATTTCAAATTTAAAATAAACGTAAATAGGAATTGAAATTCGTTCCGAAATTTGTAGCAATAACAATTTAATAAAGAAAATTAGTTTTTAACAACTCTATGTCAAACAACTGTAGCCGGACATATTTTCACGAAGCTCCAATCAAGATGGCAGCAATGGTGAACATGCCTTGATACCATCTTTATAATTAAGATGTATTTTTTGATACTGTTTTTTAATCCTATACTTGGAATACCAACACATTTATTTATTCATCTGATCATGTTCAACGTATAACTGCGTCTTTTATTTTTTAATAGTATTATTATTATGTTACGTTAACCCAATTAATTTTGTTGAATAATTTCAATTTCGAAGTTGCCTCTACCAATTTATCTAAGAAATCAATAAGAGAAGATAACATCGAAAAATTTACTTCTTCAACATCTATCACACACATTTTTAAAAATATCTAACTATATTTACTATGATGCTGCTGATGGCCATACACAAGAACCACTGGTATTACGCAAAGCTGGAGACAAGTTGCAATTATTCTCAACAAAAAGTAGAATTTATTTCTTAACGTATTATAACATTGTTTAATAATTTGATTTCTCATGAATAATTGAATCTTTTCCGTGTACTCTCACGATGCCTTTAATAGTTGAGAGTATTTTTTTTTGCATATTACGATAACTAATTAATTATTTATGTCATTTATTTGATGTAGAAGAGGTAGTATTTTGCATTAAATTAGGTTATTGCCAGTGCGTTGCATTGATCGCGTGAAAAACCTTATTTTTTTAAGGTAATTTCTAATCAATTCGAGAAAAAATGACAAAAACCGTTTTGGTATAATATACAAATAGTAAGAATGTCAAAGAGAAAAAAAACCCATTAAATAATTTATGGACACGATATACATTTTTTTTTTGTAATTAAATTTCCATTTTGTACATTCTATTGAATTCATTAAAATATTTTTATTTATGAAGGTCTTTTGGGCATTTATGTTAATCGCAAAAACGTATAAAAATCGTGTGGCTTATTTTCCGCTAGATTTCAAGATAAAACTCTCGGGATTGTATGATATCGCTAAAGATTTATGTAGCAAAGTTTCGAAAACACGAATAAAAAGCTTCCCGAATGTATTTTATCTACGCTTTAATACGGCCAAAATAAAATTTATTCAGTAATTCTCATAAAATGTGTATCGGAGTTATGAGGTGGAGTTAACTTCTTTTTTTAAAAAAAATGTACTTTTTTATGCAATGATTTACTGTTACTTTAAGGTTATTGTTGTGACAATTGTCAACAGTATTCAATAAGTATTCCAAAGACGAACAATAAAATAAAATGAATAGTAAAATTCTCAAATTCGAATCGCTTAAATTTTGTACACTTCACTAAATTATGTGACTTCCATGCCGGGTTTCGTCTTTCGACTTTTTCATTCAAGTGAACGTATGAAATCTAATCGGCAGTTAGTAATAAGTTTATGCAGTTTATATTATAATAAACAGCATATTTTATAAAATCGTCATGTTCTACGAGAATTATGTAACATATAATCAAATTTACCTACCGATTGTATTAAATAAATTATATTTAAATATAACTATAGAAAACATGATAGTAGATCAAATAAAAACGTTAAGCATAGTTTTGGCGTTGATGAATTGTTGAAATATATATGATTATATGAACTGACGCTTAGCAAATGAATGTTTTGTGTTTATATAAGAAATATAAATGCATCACTTTTAAAGCCATCACAGTTTAAAGCCATTGCTGGTGAAAATGATAAGCCTATGGGAATGCCCACAGATTTGAGTAGTGAGTAGTTTTTATAATTATATTTATTTTGTTTGTCGGAAAAGTTTTTATGATTTTATTTAATATAATCATATAAATTTAATATAATTATAAAAGCAGCGACCCAGGCATGTTTAATATTTCATTTAAAATTGAAAGACTGTCAGTTGCGCTCTGTTTATTTATAGAATTTCCTGGAAAAAGAGCTTACGTGCGTCCGTATTTGGGTGTAACATTTTTATCTCTTGTTCCTGATTGAACACGTGTTTTTTCCAAAATTAAGTGATTAGCAAAAGTAGACGTGTCTTTTTTCAATCTAAAGGTTACCATGTGTTTTGATACTCTGGTCTTCAATGTCCTTTCGGTTTTCCCCATATAAAATTTTGTACAACAAAAGCATTGCAATCTATAAATCTCGGATTTATTTAAGTAGTGTATTCTATCTTTATTGTTAACTAATAATTTGCCTAAAGAGTTTTTACAATAATAAGCTAGTCTAACACTATCAGCCAGTTTTTTTTAAATTTTAAAACTTTTATTTCCTAAATAAATGATTCTACTCCAATACCTAGTATGTTCTGTGTCCTTTGACAATTTACCTTTAAATATATTTTTTTCTGCAAGTTTATTTTGTTTTTTTGACAAAAGACTGTCTATAAGAGACATATTGTATCCATTGTTGATGGCAATTTGTTTGAAGATTTCACTTAAATTAGAAGTCACTCCGGCTGGAAAACACTGTCTTAAAAAGAACATTGAATTCGCAGTTAGAAAAAGTTCATGAGTTTCAAATTCATTATTCATGAGGAACTTTAAGATCCTACACTTGTTACGAAGCCAAGTTGCTTAAAATGCTTTTCAATGTATTTATGTGATACGTAGACGTCAGACGATCTCTGCTACCTCACGTGTTTTACAATGTTGATTCGTATTGACTAGGCTAAGCATATGGTCAAATGCAGACAACGCAGCACAGGGAAACACAGAATTGACATCGAAAAAGAAATGTGCGATCAGCGTATGCTTGTGACAGTTGCACCACGCATTTTTAATGAGTTATTGTAAACGAAATACACACTGTTTGAGCTCTGTAAATCACTGGCTAAGCATGTGACATATGAATCATCAATAACTCTTAATTTCTTTTCAGAGTAGTCTACGTGCGTAATATCGTATAAACAAAGGTTAGTTCGCGGCGCAATAAAAAAACACGTTAATAGACTAATGTAAACACGCTTGTACGGATGAAGTAGTAATCTGTGCGGCGATGACAACGGATCGAGGCACAGGGCAGACGGATGTATGCGTCGCACGCACGTCCGTATTAGCGATCCAAGTTGCACTAAAGCTGCGAGGAATACGCTTAACCTTGCTGTTTTGATTTTCTCGTCATCAACGTCAACTAAGTGACCAGGGCGATTTTTATCTTTAGGTGAGATATCCCCAGAACAAAATTAAGCAAACCAATGTTCACACTGCCGTTGTCTTGGGGCTACGTGTCCATACACAGCACACATTCTTTTTTATGAGGTTGCGATTAATTTTTAACTTTGAGGAAATATATTCAAAATATGACGAATTTTCTTTTCCATTTTTGAACTGTGGCAATTAAAAGCTACTTGATTTATCGATAATATTTTTTTACTGAATGACAATCTAAGTACGAACTATCGAATTACATAATGAATTTGACATTTTCAATACGGTGAAGGTGAGCCCATTTGTTACAGTAAAAATATTCTCAGATCAACAGTAATTGCGGTATACGGTTTATATGTATTATGAATCAAAAGAGTTTGTTGCATTAAGCATTCATAAAACAAATTCCGAAAAACATCTGGTATTAAATATACTTTTCAATAGAATTCAACACAAAAAACATTTTATTAAATGTTATACATATTTGAATAAAAGTAATTTTGGGCAATTTATTTTTTCAAAAAATTATGTGTTCATTTTCCAAAATGCTTTTCATTTGGTAAAAAAGATAAAATTGGAAAACATGTTCTTTTTATCTTATTGTCAACGGTTTGCTATTTGAAATTAAGTATCATCAGTTCGAAATTCAGACTACTTTATATTCCATTTCGGTTTTTAAACAGTGAACTTCTTCATCTTGCTAATTTATTTATAGAGGGTATTTTTGAAACCAGAACATATCGTGATACTAAGTTTTTGATGAAAACAGCACTGGCTGCATGCTTTCTTTTTCTGTCTGACGTTTTCTGCCAATTGTCTATGATACAACACACGCGCCACCTACTGTAATTTAATTGTACTATATCCTTAGCGCAAGTGCAAGCAATAAGATTGTCAAAGTTTTATTGCAATCGGATGAGCGGTGTGGGAACGCATAAAGTACGAACAAACAAACATTCATTTTCATAACTTTCCACGATTTGTTCCATTCTCTGATCATGATTGTGTGATTTTTATTTCATACGTTCAGTCTTACCGTTATTACCGCTATTACCGTTTCTGAAAAGATGAACCTTACTACAAAATTACCAACAAATTATTAATTAAATATAAATAGTAAAAAACATAAATTAATCTTATTGTATTAATAATCTGTAGTATATGGGAACCTTAAAAATATGAATTCTAGAATATAAGATATATATTTCTTCATTTACTCTTACGAAATAACCAACTACTCATCAATAATTACTATTATCTACAAAAGTAGAATTAGTATAGAATAATATTGTAGCACGGCTCATACTAAAATATATCATTTTTTCATGCTGAAAAACTCACGAAAATATTACTTGAGTTAGCGTAGTGGAAGGCAACCTCATTGTCACTTTTGTTTCGTCAAAAATCTATACTGAGAACCATGTAGTTCTAGGGTCGCAAATGGTAAAGATAAATAAAAGCACGTATAAAGTCTTTAAAGGCTTATAAATTAATGGTAATGTTCGTTTAGATCATTGGTTTCCAAAGTGGGCCCCCTGGCCCCCCAGGGGGGGGGGCTGGAGGGAGCCAAGGTGCATTGGAAAGCCCTGGGAAGCAAAAAGAGGGCCACGAAAGGCTCATCCTTTGCATTAGAAATTAATTTAATTTTACATTTTCTCTGATATTATTCACTAATAATAGTAAGCTATCTACATGTCCAATTTATATGTCGTTATTTTTTGCAATAGTTACCTTTATAAATTATTTTTTCGAATTGTTTTATTTCCAAAATACCTTTCTGAAAATAAAAAAATTCCAAGGGTGCCTTGTGCAATTTTACGCCTGAAGAGGGGCCATAGATCAATTAATTTTGGGAACCTGTGGTTAAGATCAGTGCTTTCCAACATTTTTCGTTCCGCGGCCCCCTAAATCTAAAAAAAATAATCCGCGGCCCTCCTCAATTGTCTTCGTAACTCGTTTTTTTTTAGCTCACCCACGAATTCGAAATCTTCGATTTCAAAATCGATTGTGAAAACAATAATTTGCGGACCCCCGAATTTTTTTTATACTTTATCACAAAGAAAAATGAAAGAATGAACATTTTCGCGGACCCCCGTGAAAAAATGCAAACCCCAGGTTGGGAGGCACTGGTTTAGATCTAGGTTTCTCAACCATTGTGTACTCGTAAAAAAATATGTAATATTCAAATCATCCTTTTTCGTAAAAGGCTTAAACTGTATAATAAATGTAGCACATCATAATTTTTACTTATACCCTACTTTTTCAATGCCAACATAAATAAGTTGAAAACCCCTACTTTGGATGTTTACGTTTTAACTATTCAACATGTGCAATAAATCACATTTGAACTTCCATCTGTTTATTTTCCAATAACTGTTCGTTAAAAATAGCCGAAGATATCTTTGTAGTCTTTATTATTATTTAGAGGCCAAGCATAAGCGTTTCTATACACATATTATGTTTGAAGTAGCACATCACTTGCTTTCTTTATAGTAGATATGCACAACCCGCGGCTCGTTTTTCTTTTCCTCGAAAGTTCTTCTTAAAATAAAAAGTAAGTATAAATATTTTGATAAAAATAATAAAAGATTTTTAGTACTTTTTCCACTTAAAATTTATTTGATCAGGACCGGTTTCGCTCCTCACGAGCATTATCAACTGATAAGAAAAATAAATTAAACATTGCTATTTATACAAGTTAAATTGAAATAAAAAGGTGTAAGCAACTACTTTGAAATGAAAAGGATTAACAAATTTCATTATAATTACACAAAATTATGTACTATAATGTAATTTTTTACTTTAATTTAGTACTATAATAAAATTATATGTACTATAATGTATTGTAATGTAATTTATAATTGTAATTTGTCTGAAATGTTTCTTTGTTTTCTTTTTAAAGTCTTTTTTAACAAGTACGATCCTCTGGTCTGTTTTGTCTCTCTCGTAGATTTATTTTATTATTCTGTAATTTTTATCACGTGTTTCGCCTCTTTCAGAGGCATCCTCAGACAACGTGTCACAGTTTGTAACACAATACGTGGAATAATCTAAGTTATTTTATTTTATATTAAAATGAACTTCCACAAAGTTACCGCCGAATCCATTGAAAGTTTTAAAGTTATATCCTTTTTTCAAAAGTACTTTTTTTTGCAAAAATTCGCATTATCTCTATTTTTATCTTTATGCCCTGGCTTGAAGGTAGTATTAGAAGGGTAATTAGACTGGCCAAGAGAGGAATGTTATCAATACTAATTATGATAATGAAAATAATTACATTATCAATATGATTTTTGCATAGAAAATACTTTTTTACAAAGCTACAGCCAAATCCATCGAAAAATGCTTCTTTGCATACTGAAAATTTGTTAGTGTAGAAATTATACGAACTCGCAGATTTATCTATCACGAAATTTACTCTTCCGAAGAGTTCTTTCATCCGAGCCGGAATTTTTGTCGTTCGGAGTTTTTTAACTTCCGCCCTGGAATAAAGTTTGTTTTGCTGTATGTATTATATATGTATCATTCTTCGTCCCACTGTTGACTGTACCATAGTTCGCTTCGATAAAACGCCACTATACAACCTTAACAGTAGTCATTAAATTAACATAAGAAATTCTCTTTGTGTTATTGCGTTGTGCCATGCGCCACAAAGAGAATTGGCTCACAAATAATGCATCATCTACAATAGAATTTACACTTTTGTGCAAGCAGTTGACTTTTTTTCACTGACATATTTTGACATAATAATAAAATGTCGTTAATGGAGAAAGGTAACTGCATAATATCTGTCATTCAAATAACTTAAAATTGAAATAAATAACTAAATTACTCATAACTAATTTTGTCCGCTTAAACTAGTCGCTCGCATATTGTGAATTGTTTGAACAATCTAGTATCCCACGATTTTTTTTTCTTCAAATAGAAATAAAGTAAGTATATTAACATTCAGTAACTCATTTTTTTTTAATTAACGTTAACAATTATCAAACATAAATCCTGAGGAATGGGATTCTAATTTACAGAGTCAAATATCGTAGTAAAAGTACCTTTTGGGTTTTATTTTGTAAATACACACATATATAATTTACACGTATAACATTGTTTTGTAAATATGTACCCTAAATTTATTTTTTACTTGCGGCCCACTAGAGGAAAAAGGTTGTGCATGCTTGGCCTAAGCCAGTGAATATAAACATTTTTAGTGACCCGCACACTCCTGAATCTGAAAATATGTTCTTGCACCCCCTCTAAAATTTATTTGCGTATTTGTAATATATTTAATATACATTTTTTTTATATATGTCAACATAGAAACATCTCCCGCTCCCGGAAATGCTTTTTCGCACCCCCGGTTAAGAACCAAGTAGTCTAAGCAAATGCGTTGATTAGAGTATGGAGTCCAAATGAATAAAGGACTTTTATTCAGGTAAACCGAAAAAAAATGCATAAACAAAAGACTTGCTTTGCATACAAGAAAAAAACTAAAAACTTAAAAAAGCAATTATGAAAAATTAAAATTAAATTTTTAACGGGTTTCAAGGTTGATTATCAAAAACTGTTTAACACAAAATAGTGTTTTATTCCAATTCCAATTATTCTATCCAAATTATCAATAATAATTTAAATTTTGCCAAGATTTTATATTAACCTATTATCCTTAATTAACTGATATAAATTAAAAAGACGTATATTCACATGCTTGGCTTACCAATAAGCCTCACAAAAAATATGAGAATTGATTTTTATGCTAATAGTATGTATTGAAAAAGTTCTACTAAATATTTTCTTCTATTTCTGTAAAGCCTAAGGAAGAGAAAAATCTAGAAGTTATGCGTAATAAGTACTTGCACATAAATAATATTATTATCTTTATGTTTTCACCATTTTTATTTGTTTCCTTGTGATTTTTTCTGTTATTAGCATTTTTTTCATATAAATCAGGGAAATCCGCAAAAAAAATCACTTACTTGTATTATTTTACTTTACCTGCATTAATTTGCAAAAACTCAGCAGGGCCAAGGTAAACAAACGAGTGAAAACTTCCATAATGTATAAACGAATAATACAAAGTTTTTTCTTGCCTTCAACGTTTGAATTTTTCGAGAAGACTCCTCCTTCAGCTGGGGGGCTCTTTGCTTAGCTTTCCGCCAACTTTTCAAGTGCTGAACTTTTGTTTACCAAATTGTGCGAGCAGAGCGCTTGAGGTTTCTTTACATTTGGTTTTAAGCCATGATATGTTATAGGCCCGAATGATATTTATGTTTTCGTTCTGTCGTTGTTTATTTTATCGAAGATTAAATATGATTGAATTATTTGTCATTTTAATCCCAACTTCGTACTAGAAGAACTGAAGATGTCAAATGGAAAATACCGTGGGTCGATCGAAACAAGGCTGTGCAATACATCAGAAGTTACAGCAAATCCGAATTAACTAATAGTGATGATTTTATTATTATTATAAGCTTTTTCCTAACTTGCTCTGTATGTCGCCAAGGTGTGACCATCCTGTCGGGATTTTTGAAATGTCAAAATTTAACGCAAACGTCAGTAGTTTTGAAATGATCTCACGCCTTTACGGAACTATTAATCGGTCTCAATACAATTTAATATTATAGCGCTATAATTTAATTATAATATTATGCATTAAAACGATACGGTATTATGGAGTATAAGTGCAGGTATCGAATATTTAACTGTCGATTGATCATCGAAAATTTAGTGACATTTGTATCGATAAAACAGTTATCTGTTTTGCCAATGGAACATTACAGAATTCGAAAAATTCAAATCACTGAAACATTGACCGAATTTTAGACAAGGCAAATTCGACTTTATGATAAACGGTATATATGTAATATCGATGCAGATTGGTAAGTATTTAAGAACATAAACCGATAGTGGAAAACTGTTAAGTTTTTATTCATCAATGAGATTGCCATGGTTGGTTCCGAATGAAATGCGGTGCATGATCGACTCCCGATTTAGACAATTGAAGAACAGCGAAGAATTTTTTGGTGGTATCAACGTATCACTATTTGGCGATTTAATGAAATTACAACCGGTAAGGGGTAATCAAGTATTCCAGCAACGAGATAGATTAGTGTCCGCAACTTATTTATGGTGGAAGCTCACGTTAGTTGAATGAATGAAAAACATGAGACAACAAGGTTGCACCATTTTTACTAACATTTAAACCAGTGATGCACAAATCGCGGCCCTTTTTATTTTTTGTGGCGGCCCTTAAATCTTTTTCTGAAACATATTTTTTCACGTAAAACATTTATTTAATAAACGTAAGCAAGTTTTTCTTCAATGAAGGTGAATAAATCGGTTCATAGAAACAGGCTTACTGATGAAAAATTGGATTTGATTGTGCTGCAATACTACAAATATTATGTCAAATAAAAAAAAATAGTCAGAATGTTGCTCAATCGAGTGAATAATTTTGAGGGAATAGATCTCGGAATTATTTTTATCTTTTTATTACATTTAAATAAAAGCTTATTTTTAAAAATATTTTTAATATATTTATATACGATAGATAGAAAATCAATGTTCTAACAACTAACGACTGTTAAAATAAAGCTTCGTTTTTATATTCATTTTTATAACCTTTGTATTTGCATTTGAAACCGACAAATTAATATTATATAATTTAGCCTAATGTTGTTTTTGGTATAATCGACAAATTTATGTTTTCTTCTATAAAAGTTCAATAAATGATTTTACTGCTAATATTAAAACTGAAAAACAATGGTTTATTGAATGGCTTAAAAATATCGTTGCATATGACATGCGTAAAGAGTAACGACTTACGATTGGCTATCCAACTCCTGTGGCAAATTAATACCTCTTGTTAATTGAAGTTGAAAAGTTGAAACCAATATTTTTTTAATTCTGCTAATTAATTACTGATGTGTATACTCTAAGTTATAGTTTCCTTAAATATCCACGAAACTGAAAACAATCAAAAATCGATAAATACATACTCGTAATAAACAGTTAAATTGTGTTTACGTGGTTAGACCTTTTTTTTTATCTTGTGGAGATAAACAGTTGTATTTCTTTATAACTCGTATTGGCTTCACAATTCAACCATAGTTTTTTGATACTTGATGTACATAATATAAAAAAAAAACTTAACTTTAAGCGCATTATCATACCTTGTATCATAGCAATTGTCTGATAAAAATACATTTCTCACTGTTTATTACTCTACTATAAATATGTCAATTGAATATGCCCGAAAAAAAGCTTTTTCCGACCAGAAGGTCATTTTAGGCCGAAATGTCAGCTAGAACCTTTTTAATGTAAGGTAACGAATTCTAAATTTGTTTTAATCAAAAAGATCAGTCGCGTGTGACTAATGGATATTAAAAAAATATATGCTCACATACCATCATAACTTCTATTTAAAGATATTAAAAAGTCCCTTTGCGAATGAATGAGTTATTAATTGCATTAGCGAATATGAGTTTTTTTCTTTTGCTGGGATTCTTTGGTCAGTATTTAGTTGGCAATAAAAAATCGGCTTTTAGGTCGAGTGTAATGATGTACGGCGACGCCTATAGTTAAGAAAAATTAATAAGTGGCATATGTATTTATAAAAGCTTAATGGAATTTTAAAAACATTCCAGTTGAGTAAAGCATTCCTTATTATTATATGTCAACAAAATTATGTATAAAAAATGAACAAGAGCTCAGTGGGGTGCTTAATTAAGTGGTGTGACCTATTTTTTTCAATAAATTATCACATCTTAACTTAATCTATTTATTTTCGAAAATTTTACTAAACGTTAACAAAATCAAATAGATTGACTTTTTCTTAACTTTAATTGGACATTCGTAGCTAATTAAATGTTGAAATAGTAACTGACAAATGGAGAATTGTTCAAAAAATAAAATGTTTATAGTATTGATGTATTTTATTTTATTTGTAGACGATATGCAGTTCAGTTGGAAAATAAAACAATGTTAAGAACAATATAATTAGTAATACATAATATCTCACAGGGATGACTTACATGTATGAATATAAGAAATAAAAAATGCATTAAGTACCAAAAAAAGTATGTATTTAGAAATGTTTTATGTGACACATAAAACAATTCTGCATATTCACTTTCTTTTCTGTTTATTTTGGTACTTAGTCGTGTTTACTCCATTATATGTAATGTGTTTCTTATTTTAAAAAATGACTGTTATTCAACTTTGGTCCCGAAAAGTTTTTTTCTCGTATTTTGTTTGCGTAAATCTTTTTTGAAACCCTAACTCTGAGTGAAATTATGTTTCCCGTAATAAAATGAACCTAAATCTGCCAGCCGAGTAATAGGCAAATGTTTTTACGACATAAATAATGGTGTAACCTGATTGTTTTATATTTAGCAATTGCTTTAAAGCAGTGATGCACAAACCGCATGTGGCCATTTTTTAATTTTGTGACGACCCTCAAATGTTTTTCTCAATTTTAAACATAATACATGTTTTTTCACTTAAAAAAACCATTTAATAAATGTAAGCAAGCTTTTTCTTAAATGATAGAGAATAAATCGGTTCATAGTAACAGGTTTACTGATGAAAATTTTAATTTGATTGTGCGGCTTAATACTTTTTGCATGGTTTATTTATTTCCACGTTTTCGAAATAGCACGGTCAAAATAATGTAATGGAACTTATTCATTTATCTAAATTCACTTAATACTTTTAATACGGCTTTTTGCACGGCTGTTTTACATGGAACGTATCTTCGGTGTCAAAGAGGATTGAGTGTACCTTTAATTATTATTTTTCTTCTAGCGGCCCAAACCCATCCTAATTTGTTTTTATGCGACCCGCTATCAGATAAAGGTTGTGCATGTCTGCTTTAAAGTGATCTAATACTGTTGCGAAATTGATATTTAATCGAAATAAGATATCTTTTATTTACGTCCTTTATTCCACAGCACTTAAATGCTATAATGTTGCGTTCCCATTTCATTTCGTTTCATTTTTTATATATTTTTCCATGCATTAAAACATTCCTAAAATCGAAATTTATATAATTCCTAAATTAATTACTGCATCGGGCTTAATTCAGACCATGCAACAAATTTTGTCAATTGTAAGCATCAATGATATGTCGATTAACTTCATGAACAATTTAGCAAAACTTGAGTATCTATCTAAGAATATTATAGTGTCTGTTCGAAAAACTGTAGAATCTTCATATTAATAGCCTAAAAATAATCACAAATTCGCACGTTTTCATAATGTCCCAACCAATGATAACGGTTTATTTTGAACTGCACATTTTCGACCAATGCTCACGGCTTATTTTGAACCGCTCATTTTTGATCCGTCCAATAGGAAATTATCTTCAATATTCGAAATTTAAACATCCTGGCTTAGAAGTGAAACATTGTAATAATACTGAGAGAACTTTATTTGAAAGTTTGCATCGCTTACGAAGTTTTTTAAATAATCAAAAATACTCATTCAATTTTTTGAAGCTATAATTATAGGGTTGTCGAAATGAATCGTTGGACCGTGTGAGTCGATGGGAAACGAAGATTGTTTCGGAGCTGATTTGACAGATTTTGATCAGTGTCATTGATTCGATTATTGGAATGTATGGTTATATTTCGCGTCCGGCGTTGAAAATCTTTTTGATATTTTACATTCATTAGGAATATTATAATTACTTTATGGATATTTTATAGTATTATATTTCGACTTTTATTCTAACATTTAGATAAAATGTGAACTTAATTTCTATTATTTTGCATGTGAAAATTGCATTTTATTTCTGGATTTTTTCAAACCATAAAAAATATATTTTGTGATATTGTGTGAAAATTTTTCTATTTATATCATTCATGATTTTTATAGCAAAACTATTAGGGACGACACCCCCCCAATTGTCTTGATGATTTTTGTCATCTTACATGTGACCCGGTTTCTCAACATTTTATAAGTCGACATTTCTCTTTGTCTTTATGATTTTTGAAATCTTATATGTGACACGGTTTCTCAACATTTAAAAAATCGACACCCCACTATCTGCCTTGATGTTTTTTGTCATCCTATATGTGCCACAGTTTCTCAACATTTTAAGAGTTGACACCCTTATTGTCCATATGGTTTACATTACTTTCGCGACATGGTTTCCCAACATTTCTTGAGTGGATACCTCTGCTATCTCAAGAGTTTATTGTCAAATTATTTTTTTATTTTTACTAAAACTACAAATAAAATAATAACATATTTTTTTTTTAACCTTTTGAGCAGAAAGTTTTCTCTTAATAAATTTGGTTTGGACGTAAATTTTGATTATTAACACTTCAGAAAAATCCTGTTTTCACGTGCCCGGAATTTTCCGTTATTTGCGTATTTAGTTTTGCAATCTCGGTGTATTTTAGTTCTTTTAGAGAACTGGGTGTATTCTTAAAGACTCCATTTAGAGAATTAATTACGTTTAGACCTTCTGGCTTATTCAATAGATAGGTTTGCATTTCATTTTTCACGCCCGTAAATTTTGTGATTATTTAAAAATGCAAAAAAAAAACTCGTTGAGGGCAACGGGCTTACAGCTAGTCTCTATTATTTGACCATAGTGAGGTTTGACGCGAGAGGTTCACTTTGTAATTGATATATGAAATCATATCTAATTTGTAATGAGATTTTTTTAAGCAACAATGTTAAATCCTCATCATTCGAAGTCTTATTTTAAGTTGATGTCATGATTTATATACATGTATTGTACTTTGCATAGCGTACGTAAACATAAAGTATTTAATGACTGACAATTAAAAGGAAAGAAAAATCTGTCGATAATTTGTTATACGTATTATAAATATATTCTGTTAAAAAAACTTTTTATCAACACATAATTTATGGTATTCCCTGCTCTCGAATATTGGTCTTTGACAAATATTTTCCCACAGGAAACTTCAAGATAAAATCCGAGCTTTTCGTGATTTTCTCGAAGCTTATTTATTTCTCGAACAATGCAAACTTGCTGACGTTTAACAATGTATCGGAAAACTTGTGACTTATGACCCAACTTTGGGCCGTAGATATAATCTTACTGGTTTTCTTCGCAGCAAACAAAAACAAAATAGAAACATGTATGAATAATATTGCTACGCAAAATGAGCTGTTAATGCCTTTTTAAAATCCCTGCGTATGCGTATATCACAATAGACTCCCAACGTGGAGAAAATGGGCTCATAATGGAATTATCTCAGAGAAAGTTTTTATAAATAAATTAAAATATCATTTTTCGGACGTAAGGAGCGATATCAGATTCGTCAAAAGTCAAAAATGATTATGAGAGCCAATGAATCAATGTTTTTGTAAAATTGGTTTTAGTAATGCATAACAAAATTCAGTCAATCTCAGCTGCTTTCAGTAAAACCGTTTATACTCTTGCTTACTATTCAAATACAGTATTTGAACTGATATAATTTTGAATTGATTCTTTGATCCGCGATAATTTATGAATCATCATTGTTAACAACGGTCAATAAATTATAATTAGTTAAATGGACGACCATTCAAAATTAATGTTACAGAGTAAAAAATAGAAGAACATATTTAATTTTCCTCGAGGTACACCTATAATACGTTGGCAAACTGAATCTTTTAGAAGTAGTCGTTTTAAATACATCTTTTCGAATTGTGGTTACTAAGTATATCTACTTAATTCAAATGGTCAAGCGGCGACTTACAGGTTGCTTATTTTTTTTAAATTGTGTTGTGAAAAAAAGTCGTATCCATTACACTTATCTGTGTAAAATAAACGCATTTCGTAATCAAATATCTATCTATTTTTTATATGAAGTCTCTTATCGGTTATCTTGAATGAATTCATTCCTAAAATTTCAAAATCAAAAGAAAATTTTATATAAACTAAAACAAAATCTAGGACTAGCCGCCTGTGTGGACGAGTGGTCAACGTCATTGGCTACCGCTACGGAGGTCACGGGCTCGAATCCCAGTACGGGCAGTTTTATAAATTGATTTATGAATTTCTGTTCAAGGCATGGATGTATGTGATGTCTTGAACTCCCCCCTCCCACCCATCCTGTCCTATGAACAGGGCGTATCGATAGCGATTAGCTTACCACTAGTCCTGTCCTAGCTCTATCCTTCTATCCCTACTCTCTTTGGAAAAAGAGAGGTTGAGCAACTGAGTAACAAACAGTTCTTGTGGAAACACTTCTGTTGAGATAAACTCCATAAGGAGTCCATATGCTCCACATTGGGAGCGAACATGGATAAAAAAAAAATGCAAAACAATCTTGATTCATTATTCAACAACTCAGTTAACGTATGAACCCTTAAGAGGTGAAGTGAGCCAACTAGTAAAATGGTAAAACTTTTTTCTTGGTACTTCTTTATTGGTAATTCTTAAGTACACTCACGTCGTTACTTGGTGGATTGCATATTTTTGTTCGACGGATGTAGCAATAATGTGATGAATAGTTACTATTGTTAAATTTTTTATGAATGTTTTTATTTAACATAAAGATTATATTAAAAGGTATGTTTGTTGTTTTAGGATCCTCAGGCGTCATACGACGTCAACAATCACGACGAGGACCCAATGCCTAGGTATGACATGCTCGACTCCAATCGACATGGAACAAGATGTGCTGGAGAGGTGGCCGCGACAGCCAACAACACTCTGTGCGCCGTCGGTGTCGCCTTTGGTGCTAGTGTAGGAGGTACTAAAATTTATAAATTTTAAATGTTTTTCTATTTCGCAATTTGCATTTTTTTATATGATATAAGAAAACTCCGTTGACCCTTTGTGGAGTAAGTTAGTTTCTGAGTATATTTTTTTATTATAATATGTGTGTGTGTATGTTTTTTTTTATATCTATTTGTAAAGAAATAATGACAATTTCATAAAAAAACATTCTTCTTCTTTGGCCATGTTCGCTCCCTATGTGGAGCATATGGCCGCCACGCGGTACCTCCATGTTTCCCTGTCTCCCGCCAATTGCTTTGCTTCCTCCCATGGCATGCCAGCATCCCTCAGTTCCGCCGAGTACATCCTATGGATAGTACCTGACGGACGTCCGGGACGCCGGAATCCCACCGGTCGAAAGAAAAGGCAGGCAGGATTGAGGCTTTCCGGAGGCATCCGCAGCACGTGACCCAGCCAGTTCCAACGTCTCTCCATAACCACTGACGTGACGGGACGCTGTCTTGTACGCTCCCTCATCTCTGAATTCCTCACAAAATCAAACCACCTCACCCCCATTATCCGACGCAAGCATCTGTTCTCGAAGCTCAGTATACGGTTTTTCTGAGTCTTCGTCAGGTGCCATGATTCGCAACCGTAAAAAACCCATTAGAATGGCAAATTATACTATGCAATCAATAAAAGTTAACACATCTTCCCAAAATCATTTTCAAAGATCACGTTCGCTTGACCTTACTGGATAATAGAGACGGATATGGTAGAACGTTTGACTTAAATTTTATTTTATTATTTTCACTGTCTATTGTTTTGATATTTTCGATGAAATTTTATCAGCTTATTATCAGTGGTAAAAAATAGTTTCTAACGTTGTTTCGTTTTCATATCTGGGTTATATGTCATTCTAAGTATTGATGTTGCTTATTTGTCAGCTTATTTTACATCAGATCCAGTGACCATGTTATTTTTTTCTTGGAACTACCCTGAGTTTATGAATACACGTGCTAGTATACATGTTGCTGTACATTTTTTTATAAATTAATTGAGTTAGTTTAGTACTACAAAATATTTGTACGCGTTTTATAGTTTAAAATGTTCCGTCTGCTTGAGAAATGAATACATCTCGATAAAAAAAAATGCTGTGGATTGTATTTCCGTATTGATCGTTTGTGTCCTTGAAATATTAAATTGCAGCGTCTGTGCTTCGTTCTTTTGCCGCATAACTAATTTCACCTCGTATAAATTCAAGCAAAGTTGAACGTTACTTGTAAATAATGTTTTAAGCTTCTGGTTCATGTCGATCCCTCTGTCCCTGATTTGTTTGACCAAAGTTTGATCACAGCCCAATGCTTTGGATTAGCAGGCGGTCAATGTGATTTGCTGCTTCATATGCCGCCAGTGACGTCATTTTAAACATATACATACCTGAATACTAAGTCACTTTTAGGGTGTTCACTGTCAATACTTGGTGGAAAGGCATTATATTAGTAAAAACACAATATTCCTTTGTACTTCATTCCACTTTATTTAATATGTCAGGACCGGTTTCAACATTTTAATTTTGTGCTATTTTAGAATCACTTTTAATGTAATTGGTATTTTCTTTTCAATGCCAATTGTTGTTTATAACTGTTCATTTTTGTATAAATAGCATTGTTAAATTATATTTCTTATCAGTTGACGATGCTCGTAATGAGCGAAACCGGTCCTGACATATTAAATAAAGTGGAATGAAGTACAAAGGAATATTGTGTTTTTACTAATATGAATACTAAGTATTCATAAAACAATAATCCTTTGTACTTTATTCCACTTTACTAATCACGTCAGGACCGGTTTCGCTCATTGCGAGGATTATCAACTGATAAGCTCGCAATGAACGAAACAAAAATGACGTAATTAATAAAGTGGAATGAAGTACAAAGGAATATTGTTTTTATTGATATAATGCCTTTCCACCAAGTATTGACATATTTTGTCATATTCGTTATTAACTAAACATACCCACATAAACTAGATTAACATTATATTTCAACTGATTTGTATTGATTTATTTAATAGTTAGTAGATATAATAAAAAAAAAACATAATGTAATACGAAGTGACACGATTGATTCATAACTTCCTAGCTTTTCATATGTCGGTCTTGTGTTACAGTAAACCCTCCTACAGCGTTCCCTGCCATAGAGCAGTTTTCTTAAGTGCGTGAGGCAGTCCCCCGTATAGTGTTCCGACCTCGACCGGCGTTTTCAATAAAATGATAAATTTTGGAAATCAATTAAGTCATTAATAGAAATTAAACATTAGCATATAACATTTTGAATAAGATTTGGCTTACCTTTGTTGAGTTTGTTTCTATTGATACTTACCGCACCTAATATAAGTAATTCATCTGTAATTACTGTTATTTTCTAATTTATAACTTAAAAATCATTATCAACTTTTCGTATATTCGTAAACCTTACAAGGATCTGTCTGACGATGTTTCTGAAATAGACGAAACATGTATCACAATTTATAACACAACAAGCAAATTAACAAATTTATCAGAGCATTTTTTTTTAATTTAAGATTTTTGGTGGAATTTTAATACTAAATTTGAATCGTTCAAATCATTTACATTCACACATATTTTGTCACTAATGACCCGGGATTCGCCTTTCGGCATCTTCAGGCGTTCAAGTGCACGGATGAATTTGAACTGACGTCAGTTCAAGGTTATCCGTGCACTTGAACGCTATAATTACTACATAATTTGAAAGATTCAAATTTAAGAGCAATTTTTATATATTTTTTAACTCATATCGAAATTTGAGTTTACATTATAAAAAATAATTATAATACATACAAGAAACATATATTATACTTATGTCATGTATTGTATGCAGTACAGAAAGCCCCCCCCCCAATTAGCATTTCTCCACGTAGAAAAGTTTTGTATGGTGTATGCGGCAGTAATGCGTATAGCTATCCCTTTTATAGCGCAGGTTTTTTTTTACAAAAAGCTAAATTTTTGTGAATATATTATATTATAAAAACATTTTTTAATCGCGCATTGAAAAAACATTTGTTAGTAGTTGTTTGTCCCCTGACTTCGCTGTATATACGTATTCTGCAAAAGGGGAAACATAAGGTGAACGAGACAGAAAGAAAATTTTGGTTAGCTGATTTCATTCAATTCACACAATTTATAATTGAATGAACCTAACCTCAAATTTTGTATCTGTGCCTAGTCCACTATTACGTAGTATTTCTATAGCGTAGTCCCAGTCTCTACGCTATAGGGGGGAGGGGGTCGACTGTACATACATGTTAGCAATTTAAATTTATTCCCATTCAATTGTATGCCTTTTATATTTCTGGTAAGCTCTTAGAAATAAATAATAAATGATGGCCAACTTACAAAAAATCAAATATTGTTTTATGAATTTCACATTCAGTCCATGAGAATTGTTTTTTTACCCAGCTCTTCTTTTTTCCATTGGTTATTATTTTTCGCTATTGCTTCTTTTGAATTTGAAGGTTACGTAATTTCATGCTTTTTAAGAGAAAATATATTTTATTTGGTGTGCAGGGTATGCCTTAATGAATACCTACATTCGCATCCTCAGAGATATCTCAAATATGATTGTACTATTTCAATGGCAATTTGAAAATAAACGGTGTTTATTAGCACTAAATGAAAGAATAAATTTTATTTTTGTGTAAATATTTGACCCTTACTACGCCACTGAAATTTAGAGCAGTGGGCGTAAATTGTTCAGTGGTTAAAGTTTGAACCGAATTTTCTAAATACCCGTGCGGACCCCAAACCGTATTTTAGTTTGTATGTGAGTGTTTAAATTACAGGATTCGTATTTGTCACTGTTTTGCCAGTGAAATGTTAGGGGTCGTTAGCAGAATTTAGCATTCGTTTATGGAAATTTGTTAGACTGGACTAAATACGTATTATTTTTGGGTGGCATTAAAAATGGTCTGCATCAAGTCTGGAGTTAATGTTTATTCATGAGTGTTTTTAATAGATTAAAAAATTATGTCAGGAAAAGGTTGTTATTCGTACGAAGAAATTAAAATACAATATTTTTTTACGATTTTCGTCTCAATAAAAGCCTATAAACTTCAAATCTATTTTTGTACCATTAGAAACATTTTTATATTATTTCTAGGGGTAAGAATGCTGGATGGCGACGTTACTGATGCAGTGGAAGCACGTTCTCTTAGTTTGAATCCTCAGCACATCGATATATACAGCGCTTCATGGGGACCTGACGATGATGGAAAAACAGTTGACGGACCTGGAGAACTTGCTACCAGAGCTTTCATTGAGGGAGTTACCAAGGTCAGCAATAAATATCAAAATAACGTAAAATGAAATTATTAAATCATCCATAACAAGTTGCTTATAAGTGACATATTTTTTTATCAGACTGTGTGTGGATTCATTCATTCATCTCTGAAAAAGTATTATTATACAAGTACATATTTGCTGATAGGTGAATTCATTTAAAAGCTGAAAGAATATTTTTGGGAACTGTTTGTTCTTAATCGTAATATATATATATATATAGGATAACACCTGAACGGAAATAATTTTAGTCGGGGTGTGGAAATTTCACTTAAATTATTTACCGCTTCTTTCGAAAATCCTTTTGGGCAATACTCGTTCGTGTAGGAAGTTTTGTTAAAATTGAGAATTTCAAAGTTCTTGCCAATGACATTTCGTCTTCTCTGAGAAACAGAGAATCTCTAAATATAATGCAAGAGCTTTTCGTAACTTCTCCCGGGTAAGACTTGAAAATAAAATAGTTGTAATGAAATATTTCCCTACATCATAAATCAAATAAAAACATATATATTATTTTGTGAAAAATATTAACCGTGTGTGTGATAAATATGTTATATATTTTTGATAAAATATATTATATCATATCGATATGAGACGCTTTTAAAATTATTCGATTTCATTTCTAAAACAGTCCGCGGCTGTGCCTATCGGTAAAAAGTCTTGTTTATATGAATTGTATTAAATTTCACATCACAGGGTCGCTCAGGAAAAGGATCCATATTTATATGGGCATCAGGCAATGGAGGTCGAGACCACGACAACTGCAACTGTGATGGCTATACAAATTCCATCTGGACTTTGTCCATCAGTTCGGCAACTGAGAAAGGAGAGGTACCCTGGTATTCAGAAATGTGCAGTTCAACATTGGCCACTACGTACAGCAGCGGTTCTATGAACGAGAAACAGGTTTGCTGAAATGCTTACTAGTACTAATACAAAGAACTTAATCTGAACTTTGCTAAAAAAAAACTGCTATTTTAAGAACAACTACATATATTAATAAAAACACAATAATCCTTTGTACTTCATTCCACTTTATTTAATATGTCAGGACCGGTTTCGCTCATTACGAGCATCGTCAACTGATAAGAAATATAATTTAACAGTGCTATTTATACAAAAATGAACAGTTATAAACAACAATTGGCATTGAAAAGAAAATACCAATTACATTAAAAGTGATTCTAAAATAGCACAAAATTAAAATGTTTAACACATCTAACATATTATTAAAAAGTCATCTCAGATTAATAAATTTAGAATGGGGATTGAAAGTAATTACAAACATAATTGAAAACAAATTCTTATCAGTTGACGATGCTCGTAATGAGCGAAACCGGTCCTGACATATTAAATAAAGTGGAATGAAGTACAAAGGATTATTGTGTTTTTATTAATATAATGCCTTTCCACCAAGTATTGACAGTGAACACCCTAAAAGTGAACAACTACATATATTCATTACATAAAGTACATATTACATAGTTATTGCAAGAATGAGTTAACGCGAAACATGTCAGCGCCAAGGACGTGGATTCGTAGTCGCAGAGATGACGTCTTTTGGGTGGAGTATAAATCATAAAAAATGTCAAATTTTTTAAAAACTATTTAAAAAATATATGCTTTTATTTAAATACTAAAAACACATTTTTTAAAAAATTGAAATCAAACCATTTAAATACCGGAGTCGGGATTAGAGTCGTGGTATTTTTTCAAGTCTCCACAGCCCCAGTTTACGCACGTCACCCTTGCTGCACACGCTTCAAATGATCATTGTATTGTTGAAAATTAAATATAATTTATAAACCAATAGAACGCAATTAGAAATTAATAGGCGTAATCAAGCTAATGACATCTTAAATGAACAAACAATTATCAATCCATCACCGCTACTAAAACCCCTAATGTAATCTAATATATAATATAAAAATGAATGTTTGTTTGTTCGTACAATGGGCTACCAAAGAAAATTTTTGCTTGCACTTCCGGGAAGTTTATAGTACAATTAACTTACAGTAGGTGGCGCGTGTGTCGTACCATAGACAATCGGCAGCAAAAGTCAAACAGACAGAAAGAAAACATACACTTCAATAAACAAAATTAAAACACAAACACTTTCTTTCTTTGAGTGGCATTGCATCGCTTGCCGGGAACCGGCTAGTTAATAAAAAAATATAAGTTTTATTTAAACTAATTTACCTTTAACAATCCTATATTTGTTATCGTTCTTAGAAACACTAAAGTCGTTTTTAATAAATGTTATACTATAATTTGTAATATAAATTAGAATGTTAGAGTAAATAAAAAGATGTATTGTGTATCTCATCTAAACCGGTATGTGTAGCTGAGTAAATGCAGGTTTAAACATAGTTTTGACGATGGCATTCGCCAAAACAGCTATAAGCTGATTTTTTAAATTTTGTTGTACTAAATACTTTGCTATTTTTACCGTATTATAATAAAATGCAACTTCGAAATTGTGGTGTTATTAATGCAAAACGTACTATTTCCAAAAATCAAACTTTTAAGTAGAGGCAAAAAACTATAGCGAACAACACAAGCATAATATTATGATTGAATCAATTAAAAATCGTACAATGAATAATTTTGAAATCATTGACCTACTTCGTAAACTTGGAATATGGAAAAAAGTATTTTAAATTCGTCATTTTATTGTATTTTTTTTTTCAAAACGCACTATTTCCTGAAACTATGTGTACTGTGTACAGAAAATAAACTTATTTTCTTTTCTTTTTTTTCAAACAATATAAGAAAATATATTTAGGGATACAAGTTAGTAAAAAATGGAAAAAAAATACAAAAGAAATTATTTTTCAACAAAATAAGAAAAATAATATTATTTTATCCTGAGCAAAGAGACGATTTGCAACTAATGCGTCTGTGTAAGTATTTTTTTCGACTCGGCTCTAGTTGCGTGAATTATAATTGGGTAAACATCAAGTTTCATTGTAGAATTTAAGACAAAGGTGACCGTATGAACACGCAAACATTATAAATATATTAGCAAAAAAACTGTAAATAATTTGATGTTTTGATAAAAAAAATAACTAGCAATTTCAAAAAGTAAATTCAAAAAAACGGAAATTCAAAAAATCGCATGTGCTTCTGGTGGCCGTTTCTGTCCCCACGGCTGATGACTAACTGAAGTCTGTACCCTTCTTAACCAAATATGAGCAAAAGCTACGATATTCAGGTAGTTCAGGTTTACTGCGACCATATGGGGTTAAAAAAAGCATGCTGGTTTTGCTGTTATCGATAATGCATTCCGAACCAAGGAATCATAATTGCTAGCTTTCGGGAAATATTGAAAAAGAGTAGCATTTATGTTATGTGGGTGTTCGCGAAATACCAATTCAAGTTCTGTGGAGCACCAGTGTTCCACGGAACATAGTTTGGGGAACACAAGTCTATTAGATGACAAATAAAAAATATCAACAGATTTATTCGCCATATTGTACATTAAAATCTTAGACCACGGAAGAAAGCTTCGAAGATATCGATGTTCGAATGAAATGGTTTCTTAAACAAAAACAAACGATACGTGTGAAAAAATCATTACAATTATTTACAATAAAATATTGCCGTCTTTTGTCAACTTGAGTTTTTAGCAGAAACCAAAAGAGTTTATGGTCGAAAGAAAAAATCTAACAATACATTACAATTTTTTTTTTGAACGGTTGCCTTTCTTAGTATTGGACTGGTATTTCAGCTATTAGCTGCATAATATGGGTCAACAGCTGAATAAAAATGTTAAATGGATATTATGTTTCTAAAGTTGACTTCTTACATTTATTTTACTACGTTACTTATTTGTAGGGACTATTTTTTTAACGTTATAATGAAGATAAATCAACCCAAATCTTAGATAAAAATCATTTTAGATGCATTACGTGTTTATAATTGAATATTTTTTATTATTTTGTTTACAAAAGTGTTTATATTTATAGAATGCAACTGAACTTCATGCATAGCAATATTTTTTTTTTCATATAATACATACTACGGTACTACGGTGTCCCGGGGAATATCCCGGGAAATGAACGTTTTCGGTCTCGTGTCCTGGGACGCGAAAATAGCCGAGACTTCAGAATCCCTACTCAGAACAAATGATAATATATTATAATGATTCAATGTTTTGTTGTATATATATACTATTTTAAGCGCTGTTCAATGCGTTTTTCTTATGTATAAACATTACTATTATTTAATTATGTACACGTTGCGGTTTTGGGGATATTTCTCTGGCAGTGTGTCAGTTTCCGCACACTTCACACCGTTTGAAGTTGTTGATCTTGGTATAAGATTCGACTCTTCTTTCATCTTTTATTTGCATACAACTTCTATTGCACTGCATGATAGCAAATATCTTGGGTTTATTGTTAGACCAAGCAAACCATTTGAATACCCAACTGTGTTTCGCACGATACTGTTATATTTTACCTATAGGCCGGTAGTATAGGCCATAACAAATTTAGTGGATCACGAAGGAGAAATATTAAAATAACCTGGTCGCGGAAAAAATAGTTTGGGAAACGCTGCCTTAAAGGAATACCACCCCACCAAATTTCTTTAAGGAATATGCTATCATTTCACTCTATTGAAGCTCGGAGATCGTTTTCAAGTTTAAAACATTGTTCCCATCCCTTTCGGGGACGAGTTAATAATCCTGAAATTCGCACGACTATTAACTTACATGCTGCTAATTTATTATTACGTGGCACTATAACAAAAAATAGCTGTTTCTGAAAACTTGTTCCAGACGTATGGCATGTGAGTCGCCAGTTTCAAGGGCTGTTCGACGAAATAATTCCTTGCCTACAGAAGTGGAAATTTTCAGTAACAAAATTTGTGCGTTTGTTAGGTTTTACTTTTTGATTTTGTATGCCCAAAATATTTTTATATATTAATTTTGTATGTACTGTTATTTTTTTATTTTATTTATATTTGCTAATTGCATGGTGAATTGGCGTCAGCTGTAATGCCATTTACTGTTATTTTGATTTGAAAAAAATAAACAATAAACAGTAATACACATATTATATGTTGTAGGTGGTAACGACGGACCTTCACCATTCCTGCACCAATAGTCACACAGGAACTTCAGCTTCTGCACCTCTGGCCGCTGGAATATGCGCCTTGGCTTTAGAAGTCAATAGGGACCTCACGTGGCGTGACATGCAACATATTGGTATGTTAATATTTAGGTATTTGCTGTATGGAAAGTATGGTTGAGGAATCATGCAAATATATATCTGCAGTCAGTAAATTTTCATCTGAAACGCAAACTGTTTTTAAAGCAAGTTTTAATGATCAATTTATAATATTTACAAAATAAATTCTATATTCTAAACTTAAAGCTTAAATCGATATATTGGTCAATAATGTTCTTGTTGGTATCGTTGGATACAATGAGTATCATTTTTTTTTTGCTTAAAGCGATCAACGATATTTTTCTGTAAAAACATATTTTTTTCTTCTTAATCAACCTATGTATGTTGTCTATGGAAAATCTTTATAATCGCCAATTGAATTTCATTAACTATACACAATAAATTATATAAAAAATAAATGCTAAGTTGTTGTCGAATTTACTCAATCCTTATGCACCTTACCATCTGTTGTCAAACAATTTGACTTTTAATGAATGATTTTAATGTTTGATATATTTTCGGTATTACCGGTAATCGTGTAATCCCTCCACACCACCCAATCGCACGTGATTTCACCTGAGTGTGAGTGGGATAATACTCACTCAAAAAGCAATCGTGTACATTGCAAACTGTTTCATCCGGTCATGCGTTTATTTAGCTAAACTAACTTTGGAGTTCACGTGTTAAATTGGACTGTATGTATATATTATAGGGAACAAATTAAATGGTCAGAATAAAAAAAATATACGGTCAGAATATTTTATAATAATTTTGGTTAGGTGTTTTAAATTTCATTTAAATTATGACTTTTTATTCTAAACGGAAAAATACGAGCCTATATTATATAATAGTGTAATACTACATGCGATCAGTAATGCTAATATTGCATAATGCATATGGCTTATTATTCGAATGGCTTAATTATCATCAATGAATATCCCTTATACATAGCGAAACTTAAAAAGATTTAATTTTTCGATTTTTTTACCATTTCCTCTTCCAATTTGAAACATGTCAATCCGATCGCATCGACATCCATTGCTTGGAGAAAATTATGTCATCTCTGAGCTTTAAAGATGTTTGGTTAGATCTAGACAAATATTTTAAATTAAATAATCGCCCCCGTTTTTTAAGAAACATATGGGTAGAAAGAATTTTAAACCTCACAAACATCCATGTCTTTGAACAAAGTCTATCAATTTATTGCAAAAATGCGCAACTTAGAATGAACACCCAAGAGCGTTGATGACAGGGTTATATGCAGTGACGGCTTGTGGGTGTGATATTTAGGGGTGCTGTGGGAAGATTAAAATTCACTAAAAGACCATATGACTTATATTTTATTTAAAATATCAAAAATAATAACAATTAAAAGAAAAAGCTATCTGCAAATAAAGTCCATTAGTCTATTTTTCTTATTGACAATTTTTATAAAAATATGCTATCCACCAAAACACCAAGTAAAGACGTAATTGTACTCAAAAGTCCAATAATTAAGTTTTATCATTTTACTACTTGGTTCACATTACCTCTTAAGGGGTTATATCATAAAACAGATTTTTATATTCTTCTTGTGAAAAGCTGTTTTGACTCAAATGTTGTTTGTATTTAACAGTTGTTCGTACTGCTAAACCAGCAAATCTCCAAGCCAGCGGCTGGAGAACTAACGGAGTCGGAAGAAACGTCTCTCACTCTTTTGGTTACGGGTTGATGGATGCTGCTGCAATGGTTCAACTTGCTCGCACTTGGAGAACGGTTCCCGCTCAACACCGATGCGAAGTCTCTGCTCCGCATACTGACAAGTTTGTTGCTTTTCCATAACTACTAGCTGTAAGCCCGTTGACCTCACCGGGGGGATATTTGGTGCATTTTTAAAAAGTCAGAAAAATACAAACCTATTTATTGAATAAGCCAGAAATTCTAAAAATAAAATGAATATTTCTCGGGGCATATATCGACAGTCCTGCCCTGCAGTATTTTAGTTGTAAATTATTTATTTTTTTGAATAATGTTTATGTTTGCTAACAATCATTTTTCGTAGTAACATAAATCGACCTCAGGGCATATATCGACAGCCCTGCAGTATTTAAATTGTAAAATAGCAGAAATAGACCTCGGGGACAATTTACAGACGGACGGACGGACGGACGGACATTATCGACTATTAATATATAGATTATTTTTATTAAAAAATAAAGTAGCAATATTAGCGTAGTACTTGTTACATATATATATATACTGACTTGAGTACGTGCCGCTGCAGATGCCTTCGGAGATTTTCGATTTCCTGAACGACCTTGGGCATTATCCGTACTCGTTCATCAATAACTCTTAAAGAGTCATAAGAGGAAGTAAAGCAATTGGCGTTGACGGGGAGTCCTTAACGTGCCACTTGATTTACATATAAATAAGAACTTTTCAAAGAAAATGTGTATGAACTTTGTTCCTCCTCCTTTTATCTTATGTATCCTCGGTCAGATGGGAATTGGTTCCTAAATTTTCCAACGAACTTATGTTAATAGTGAAAAACATCAAACAAAAAATAGTCCGATCAAAATCACTAAAACTCCACCGATCGACATGAGTGACGGAGACTTCTGGTTTTTAATAAATCGGTCGCCATAGTCAATTTATGGTTCAAGTGTAAAATTATCATAATATTGATTGAATTGGCTGGTATTAACTTGGTTGAACTCGATTGTAAAAAGATAAAAAAACAACAAAGTATTTAGTTCAATCAATTGATTTCTTTTACTATAATAGTGATAGTAAAAGAACTATGATTATAGTTTAGAAGCATAGTTCATATTGTAACAGATATTAACGATCATCGTTTCTTTCTACATAAGGCTGATTCCTGCGAAAAGTCAAGTTGTTCTGCAGCTGGCTGTCAATCAATGCGTTGGGGTCAATTACTTGGAACATGTTCAAGCGAAAATTTCTCTGACTGCTGCTCGGCGAGGAGATCTTCAAATCAACTTGACATCGCCAGCCGGAACCAGAGTCACATTACTTGCAACAAGGTATGATCTACCAAACTCTATAGCATAGCTTACTCATTTATTGTGAAACAAAATAGCCATTTCTCTTACTGGAAGCGTCTCCCAGAAGCGACTTTTGTCGATAAATATACATGAACATCCTCACACTTTTTCTTCGTTCTTTCGTGTGTGAGTTGGCGTACAGAATGGTCTAAGCAACTTGCCAAACTAGGTGATCTACATTAGGGTATCCAATCCCGGGATCCCGTCCAATTCTGTGATCCAGAAATCCCGGGATTGCGATCGTACCAAACCCGGGATTACGGGATTGAAAAAATGAAACACGGAAAATTTTGTTTTTTTTGGCAAATCCGTAAATTCTTGCAATTTTGGATTTAAAAATTCTTGGAAGAGCTAAAAAACAAAAAAAATGTCACGGTGATTATTTAGGCAAATCTGTGAATTTCTGGGATTTTGGATTAGAAAATCCCTGGAAGAGCTAAAAAAAAACCTCTCACGCTGATCATTTGGGAAAATTCGCAAATTTCTGGATTTTTTAAATTTTATGAAATTGTTTGAAAAATCCTATGATTTCATAATCGCCGACCAAAATTGTTGTCAATCCCGAATCCCAATGTATACACGATTTTATGTTGAGTGTTCAATCCCGAGATCCCGGGATTGGATACTCTAGTCTAAATCCACCAAAAGGCACCAAATATATATTTTCATCAAGATGGAGTGCCTTACGTTATTAACCGGACAGTTTGTTAATTTATAAAACCATGGCAACCGTAAATTATTTTGACTGGGCAAGTTGATTCAAAAACCGGATTGCACTTGTTGGCACAACCATCCAGACGCTAATTACCTACAGTGAGGGTGTCCTGAGATGAATGCCGAACAAGCAGAGCTGTTTTGTGCGCCTTTGTTTGCACCCAATAGGCCACGCTGAGTTGATCTCAAGCACGGCCAACTTTGTGGCGTTAGATCAGTGTCTGCCAATCTGTGTGCCTCGGCACACTACTGTGCCGCAAGAATTCTCAGGTGTGCCGCGGTGGAAGAAACCTTAACAATATTAATGATAATGCATATTCATTTAAATATTCTTCAATTTGAAATAAATTTAACATTTACACATTCAATCAAATATTTGTCACGTTCATACATAGCTTTCAACGCGACACATTTTCTTTTTTAAAGCATTTTCATTTGGTGTGCCGCGGTACAAATCTCATTCACCAGCGTGCCGTGAAGTAAAAAAGTTTGGCAGACACTGCGTTAGATAAATTTACGATTTCATATGGTAAACAGAATATTATTGATTATGTACTGTCGATTCAATGCGGAGTAGATTAAACTCTACCACTACGATGGATATTAAGTATGATTAAAATCACTTGAACTAAATGACTGATAAAGTCACATTTCTTTTTTTATTCCATACTAGCCGGTACCCGGCAAGCGTTGCAATCCACCCGAAGAAAGAAAGTGTTTGTGTTTTAATTGTGTTTATTGAAGTGCATGCTTTCCTTTTCTGTCTGTTTGACGTTTGCTGCCGATTGTCTACGTATGATACACGCACTGTAATTTAATTGTACTATAACCTTCACGCAATCACTTCAATTTCCTGGAAAAAGAGCTTATGACTGTCCGTATTTGGGTGTAACATTTTTATCCCTTGTTCCTGATTGAACACGTGTCCTTCCGAAATTAAGTGATTAGCAAAAACACGAAACACGAAACATCCATTTACTAAGCGTCAGTTCAAGTTCATCCGTGCGCTTGAAAGCCTGAATATGCCGAAAGGCGAAACCCGGGTCGTTAGTGACAAAATCTGTGGGAGTGTACATAATTTAATAAGATACATGTTTGATCATTCAAAAAAAAATCAAGACACGCTTAATGTATATAGTTGTAAATATATTTTATTTAACTATCATGAATATTGTTATAAAATCGAAATATCTAAGTTTTTATATTCGTTTACATTATATCTTAATCTTTTTCATCTTGCAGGTCTCATGACATGTCTCGTGCCGGATTTAATTCGTGGCCATTTATGACAGTTCACACGTGGGGCGAATCCCCTTATGGAATCTGGTTGCTTGAAATTCACAACGAGGGTAGATATATGGGTAAGTTAATCCCGGCTTGTTTTAATTTTTTAAGTGTACCCTACTAATATTAATTAAGTCAGATGTTTATACTATATAATGTCATTTATCGTATGCAGTAAGAAAAAATATCTAACAGATTATAAAATTTATGGTTGGAATGAAAACTGGCATCGCTAATTCGTTATCTTAACTAAGTAATGTTAACATTTCATTGTCATTATGTTTTTTTTGATGGGCCATGCTAACTGCGATGGTAAAGACTAATTCTGTCGTGTGATAATATTATATAATTTCATTTTAACATTGTATTTCTGTAACTGTGTTGTCAACATTTATAGGAAGAGCCACTCTACAAGACTGGTCGCTAATATTTTACGGTACCGGAAGTCCCGCCGACAAAAATGATCCTAGTCCGTACAGCAACGTTCACTATAAAATAAACATATCTCAATCCGTCCTAGTGCCTTCCATAACATTGCCGTCGAACAAAAACAGGAACAACAAAAACTTTAACAAGAATCAAAACAACGGGAATAATATATCCCCGCCGTATGTCATAGGAACGAATACGAACCCTCGTAAAAACAAGAATACCAAAAATCAACACAGAAATCCACAAGGAAAAAACAAAACTGCGAGACCTACGATCACTTCCTTAAGAGGAATAACTAATAAAACAGCAGCGCTCAATAAATATAGCAACGGATCACAGAGACAAATCGATTCGAGGCTTACTTCTGCTGTTGTAAAACCAAATTTGCAAGTAATTTCACCGATCGATAAGTCTAAGCTAGATGCAACGACTCTTTCGAGTATAATCAAATTCACAAGACCCGAAAAGACCACTAAAATATCCAAAATTAATAAACTTGAGGCGTCTGGTTTTTATCATACGACTAAAATACAGAAAAACGTCTCGAGACAACCGAATACTGATTTGAGCCTTAATCTTAAATATGACAATCCAACATACAGGGTAGATTCGATTGCTAAAAAATCAGAAGCGAGAGTCACTGAAGAAATGTCGGCTACGACAAAGTCTTACCGGTTGAGCACGTCGGAGGCTACAACATACCCACCGAATTTCAGAGGATTTATATTCATCGATCAACCTCCGGATGGTCTCATTACTCCTAAGAATGCGAAATTTCCTTCATTGTTTCAAAAGTATCCCAAAATACAGCACATATACCCAGCTCTTTTTCCGTATTCTAAAGTGGAAGTTATTGGTAACAAACCGTCCAGGCAACATCCACCTTTATCTCAGTTCCATCCAGAGTTGATTCTCGGTGGGCTGGCGCCTCATAGTTCTTTGGACAGCGAAATGGATCGAGATCACCTTGGACTCTCGTCTGACGACAAGGGTACAGAAAAAACACATTGTCGTGGATATTATAAGTAGAATCGTCCTTTTACCTGGCTGCACAAATAAGCTTAATGTTTTCTTTTGTGTACATGTCGTTTGATTATATTTTCTCTTTTTTTTAGATTTTTTCTTGTATTATTCCGTTCATGTCTAGCTACGTAGTTATTTACTAATTGATTCAAATTATAATTTATTTTACGTACCGTTTGATTTAGTGTTTGATTAGTTCGTATGATTATCTTTATTATAAATATTCCGATGTATTTATTATACAAATTATTATTTAAATTGTTGCACTTTTTCCAAAATAAGTTGTATCCATTTTATATTGAATGAAACAAACACAATGAAAAATCATAAAAAATGATTTATTGAACCCACTGTTTTTTAATTATCCTAGAATGGCTTTTTTCTCTTGAGATGCCTGCAATTGTTTTTTTCATGTGCATTTTTCTCAAAAATATTTTCAAGTATTATATTTTAATCATTCATTTTGAAGTATGCGCATGGTAAATTTAGCCGATGATTATGTATACATTTTATTTTATTGCACAGTGATTAAATATTAAACGTGTAAGAAAAGTCTTCAAAAGTATCCAAGTAAATATGCTGTTGGCATAGTTAATTATTCATCACTTCAATTTACTGCCCTGCCTCCAAAAATATAATTTAGTATTATATTTACATAAACACCTGATCCTTTTTTTACGCGATACATTGGTTTAAAAAATTGACGCGTATCGAAAAAATCGCGTAAAAATAACCTTACTTTCATATATTTTGATAAATTAGTTCCGAAAATCAAAATATCACGACAAAATGTATGAAATACTAAAATTTCCTCTTCAAATTGGCGTAAAAAAAGATTTTTCTTACACAATCAAAGCACATTACAGTAATATTTTGTTGAACCATAGACATAGTATTAATTTAAAATTAAACAGAACTATATTTTTGTATGCAATATAAACATGAAAGTATTTTTAATTCAATTACAAGTTATTGCACTTTTTCATGTTTTGCAACCAAATATTTTCTTCGTACGTATTCATTATATTGAGGGTATTATTTGCAAACCCGATTCATTCCAGATGGAACATGAACCATTACTTTAATTTAGTAGATAAAAATATTTTTTGTAAGTATTTTTAGAAATCAGACACAAACATGGCTTGGTAACATACAAAACATCATTCCACTAAAAATACTTAAAAAATGTACATTGTTTTTCAAAACGAAATTCAAGATAATTTTTTAAACCATTTTGGAAATAAATGGTCGTGCTTGCAAATAATACCCTCATATGTTCTAAATGAAATTTAAATTTTCAACTATCGGAAATATTCATAATAAAATAATATAACGAATCTTATACATTGTCAGTTTACAATTAACATGTTGATGTGTTATAGAAGGTTTTTTCTTGTTTTATTGAATTAATTCTTTACTTGCTAATAAAGTTTCATTTTATGAAATGTAACTGCTTTATTTTCATACCGCCCAATTTCATGTAGGCATTTTTTCACGATATAGAAAAAACTTTGATAGATTCGGCGGTAACTTTATGAATGTTCATTTTTCATATAAAATTACATATAAATTGTGCTACAACTTGTAACACGCGCTTCACTTTTTTGAGAAGCATCATCAGACTATTACATATAGAAAAAACATAATTATTTAACCATCGATCGTAATTTAAAAATTACAAGATACACGTTGCTACTTATTTTGTACGTCATTTTTTTTTAAAATAATTAATATTATAATGTTCTTCATATTAGTTCGACTTGGTAAAAAAATACAAAATCGTTCAGTTTTTTATGTATCCATCGGTAAAAGTCTAACACAAAAAAAATAATGTTATATAGAGAAAGTCTGACTGTTTGACGTCCAGCTACGATGATTAATAAGATATCATCCATTTTCAATCTACCAACGTGATAATAATATATCACTGATTTTGTTTTCCTTTGCAGCGGACATTTCTCAATGGGATATGGTATTTTACGGTACAGACGTGCCTGCCCAAGAGACTGACTTCCCGATTAAGCCAAAAATCGACATCGTCAATACAGCTGGAGAACTTAGTATTGGCGAAGGAGAAGCTGGCCAACATAACTCAATCGAAGAAGAAAAAGCTAGTGGCAAATGGAGGGACAGTCAAAGAGTAAGTTATTTTAACATAACCGTAGTTTTTTTTATAAAATATTTATCATTAATATCGTTTTTGTAACTGGAAAATATACGTTTTCAATTATAATGATTTTTTTAAAATTTCTGTTATAGTTTTTTTTTGTAAAAAATACAATGTCAATACTCACTTTTAGGGTGTTCACTGTCAATACTTGGTGGAAAGGCATTATATTAGTAAAAACACAATATTCCTTTGTACTTCATTCCACTTTATTTAATATGTCAGGACCGGTTTCGCTCATTACGAGCATCGTCAACTGATAAGAAATATAATATATAGCATTGTTAAATTATATTTCTTATCAGTTGACGATGCTCGTAATGAGCGAAATCGGTCCTGACATATTAAATAAAGTGGAATGAAGTACAAAGGAATATTGTGTTTTTACTAATACAATGTCAATACATTTAAAGATAAGTTCTGTAGGTTTTTATATGAGCCATTTATCATTTTGATTAAATACAATGATTTTTGTTATAAACGGTTACAAAACAGATTCGCCTATTTCACTTTACCCAATATTATAACTCCTACGTAATCTGACAATACTCTTTTTCCATTAAAATCTGTGAAACTCTTTTTATCTACGCTTTCAAATTTGGAGCCCATAGTTTATCTAAACAAAAGTGTTTTACGAAAACTGCTTGTTACTCAGTTGCCCTTACTCTTTTTTTAGGGAGTAGGCATAGGAAGATAGGACTTAGGCAGAACTACTGGTTAGCTTATCGCTCTTGCTACTCCTTGTTTTTAGGATAGCATGGGTGGAAGAATGTTGAAAACACCACAGACACCCATGCTATCTAACAAACTTGCGTAAATCAATTTATGAAACTGCCTGTTTTGGTAATCTGGGACTCTAGCCCATGACCTCCGTAACCGAAGCCAACGACTTCGAAAACTCGATCACCGAACTCATTACGTCGAACATATTTTTATATAACGCCGATAAAGCTTATTTAATTATTTTTCCCCACCGATATTAAATTTGACTAGCTGTAAGCCCGTTGACCTCAACGGATGGATTTTTGTTGCATTTTTATGTAGTCAGAAAATTACAAACCTATTTATTGAATAAGCCAAAAATTCTAAAAATAAAATAAATATATCTCGGGGCATATATCGACAGCCCTGCCCTGCAGTATTTAAATTGTAAATTTTTGGAATAATGTTTAAGTTTGCTAACAATCATTTTTCTTAGTAGCAGAAATAGACCTCATAAATTATTGAATTTTTGGAATAATGTTTCAGTTTGCTAACAACCATTTTTCGTAGTAGTAGAAATAGACCTCCTAAATTACTTAATTTTTGAATAATGTTTAAGTTTGCAAGTTTGCGTCTTTCTTGACGTCATCGAAAACGGGACCGACAGACGGAAAGATGGACATTATCGACTATTCAGATATAGATAATGTCCGTGATGAGCAAAACTAGTCCTGATTGTAATACATGTATCGTGCACTTTTAGGGTGTTCACTGTCAATAAATACTTGGTGAAAAGGCATAATATTAATAAAAACACAATATTCCTCTGTGCTTCATTCCACTTTATTTAATAGATCAGTACCGGTTTCGCTCAATGCGAGCATTTTCAACTGATGCATTGCAACTGATGAGACATGCATTGTGTTTTAAAATTAAAATGAAGTCATGTCACGGGCTTATCTGAATTAAAATACTATAATATTATTGTATTGTTTTCCTATCTATGAAGATAAAAATTACCAAATATCTGTGTTTTTTCGAACAGGTACGTGATGATGGAAGGGTTGAGCTGCAGCCGGATAGTACTGTAGTCAACGGGGAAGATGCGAGTTCGTCAGGTTGCCTTAGTTTCGTTTCAGCGCAGCCTCAGCACTGCATAGGTTTGTGTTTAATACTTCTTGTCTTGATATATGCGTTGAATAACCCTTCAGAATGTGCCCCGCGCCACGAAAAGACGTCCAAGCGAAACCCGCACAAAAATGAAAATGAAGAAACAGAACAGCAGTCTCCTCAGATTGCAACGTCATCCAGTGTTCACAATCGTAAACATACGATGACCCCAGACAATATTTACATTAATGACTTCACCGATCTTCTTCGGGAGCACACTATTTCTACGAAAAACGCTGATATTAAAAAATGTAACCTGATGCTTAATACTGTTTCTACTTCGTATTTTAATGATAAGAACACATCGATAACTTTGATAATCAATATGCAATACTACTTGTATATAATTATGTTTACATTTTTTTATTCGTGCGTGCTGAGAAGCGAAAAAGCTAATAATATGTCAAATGATTTATTCGTTAGAAATTTCCGGAGCACGAGCAATTTATTAAGTGACCACCAAAAAAGAATTGTCTTATGCAGTTTTTCTTTGCATACTACGTTACGAAGAAGATGTGCATTAATGACATGCCTAAAACAGGGTGTTTTTGTTATTTTTGTTTCTGAAGACAAAAATTTAAAAATAAATAATATCCCTCACTTGTCATGTTCACTAATTTGTGATAATGCTGTTCACAAGGTTGATAAAGCATATATTATATGAGTTTAAATAACTGTTAATGTAGACATATTAATATAAACAACAGTGATCGAGGTATGTTTTATACTTTAGTTAGACAATTTACAATTTTGAAAATTATCAAAATTTATAATTAGATTAATTTCTTTGTGATTCATATCTCTTGGTATAATTAATAATTATATTTCTATTGTTATTAAATATTCCCTTGAATTGTGATAATAATCTTTTCTTATTATTTTGTATCATTCAAAAAAATATTTTAACTATGCATGTATTAAATCAATAATATTAATATATGTTGTAATTTTGTTTTTCACTATGTATTTATTATACTTTGTGACAAAAATGTTATTATAATTTAATGCAATGAATTTATTCAGTGTTTATCCATGTTTTTAATATCTACGCATTCTTGAATATTGTACCGTTCTCACCAATTCTCACTAATAATATTTTGATTTACAATTATTTACAACCCAGAAAATGAATATATTTCCATAAAATTGTTTTAAGAACAAAACAATGAATCGTAAAATGAAAAATCGTTAAGATTTTTTATACAAATAAAATGATGATCCATTTTTATGTTTTCTAAATTATATAATTAATGAAAAGCATATCTGTTGGTTATTTTAGTGATACTCTCAGCTTTTTGTTGTGATAATTTTGTTTTCACCCCAAAGATGTTTAAGGTTACATACACTTAATAATAATCGTTGCTAATAATTGTATAATCCGTAATCACTATCACTACTCAGTACTTAAGCGTCCTATAGCGGAAAGATTTGTGTTCAAATTATACAGTGCCAAGCGTGTTGCCTGAATAAAGGCATATATTAGCTATATGTGTATTATTGTTAATAATTGATGCTCATTTTAATGGACGGAGATAAATAATGATGCCAAATTTTCACCTGAATGTACCTACTTGATTTCGCACAAATGTTATTTATTAAATATGTTGATGTAAAAAAAATCACTGATCCTCTCTAGACTTCCATATCATTGTTACAATCTTAAATCACCGATTAACGTATTTATTGTTGTTTGATAATTCTACTCGCTTATTAAATGTATAATAAAACATACTGAATGAAACAATAACAATAAAGTTGTGTGTCTTGTTTTAAGTAATGTATATATTTTTACAGCTGTTTTATTACAAAATAGCAACAGTAAATTAAAAACGTATAAATTTTATATTTTTTTGTCATAATATTACGGCATTTATGTAAACGTCAAAAATGTCTTAACCTTTGCACGCCTACGCCTTTGCTTCGCGAGCAATAGGTGGCTTCACTGCCCGAGAATTTTTTCGCGATTTTTTTTGCTATTCCGTTGTGATAAAAAAACATTATCACGAACACTAAGTAAACTTGTTTAGATAAAATAAAAGAGGTTCTCTAATAAAAAAAATATTCTACTTAAACAAAACACATTTTATAAACTGCAAAAAAAATGTACATACGCATATCAGATTTCATGTTGGTTTTTATTATATATACATCTACAACACTGACAAGTATCAAACTTGTATGCATAAATTAACATCACTTTAAAATTTATGTCAATCGGTGGACGGGCCAGAAGATATACGTATGTTAAACGCGCACTGATGAATCGGTAGTAAGCGTTTCCTTATGCCACCGATAAATCGGTAGTCTGAGAGATTAAAAACGCAAATAAAACTATGGTTTGTTATCTTGGAGTCATTCATTATTCAGTTAAGCAAATATTCATATTTTACATAATATAATTATAAAACAACGTAATCTTACATCGAAATGCACTGTGACCGCCGGTCTCGTACGAGACCGCTGGGCACTGATTGACGCAAATACGCAAACCGCTGGGCGTGTAAAGGTTAATATGAAATTATGGTCAGTGCGGCTCATACTTAATTAATTTGAAAATCTACTGCTCATTTAAGAAAACAATGCTACACTGGCAAAATATTTTTATCTCTCGCAATGTTTAAACAATAATTCGTGTTTTATAATACGTCAAGATATACTTTATACACATACATACATAACATTTAATAATATATCCCCATTACATTGTCATGATAAAAAAAAATACATGGTTTCGTGCTTACCTACACCATGTATATAAGTTTTCATTTGACGTATCGTTAAAAATTGTTTGCAATTGATAAATTAACATTGATTCATACTATTTTATATTGAATTGATATTTACCGTGTATATTTAAGTAACATTTCGATACATATCTTTTATGGTTAATGATCATTATTATGTATATCTATGTTTTTTTTAGTGAATGAATTTAAATGTATAATATATATTTTGTGCAATTTGATTGGAAAACAATATGTGTAATAAACTCATTTAATTCGGTAAAACATAGTTGAACCTATAAAGACACAATTTTCCATTTGTTCTGATTCTTACACCTTTTCAAAGATTAGGTTCATGTTTCTGATTTTACGATGCAAACTTAAACTGCTTCTTGGACATGTTTCTTAAAGAAATGAATTTATTGGGAGCGGGAATAAGAAATGGACCAGAGCATCCAATCACGGACCCTTTTTGTTATTCTGGGATTTCGGGATTGACAATTTTTCCGATCCCGGGATTCCGGTACTGAACATTCAACATAAAATCGTGTTTAAATTCGGGATTGAAAAATTTTTGCTCGGCAATTATGAAATCCCGGAATTTTTAAAAAAAATGTCAATTTCAAAAATCCAGAAATTTCCAAAATGAAAACACATTAGCCCTCGCGCAACTTTCTTAAATTCTCTCAATCTCTAAATCCCGGGATTAGTACTATCATAATCCTGGAATTTCGGTATCACAAAATTGAACGGGTTCCCGGGATTGGAGGCCCTAGTATGGACGCACGAGTGTTTTTGCGCACCTCCTGTTGATCCATAACTCTCCCACTTTCCAATGTTTTAAGCTACGCACAGTATGAATGTTGCGCTCTAAATAATAAAATAGTGATTTTTTGTTTGAAGCTCAAAAAAAGGAAAAATTCTCATTGATATATTGTATTTGAACGCTTTAACACAAAAATTTATTCTTTTCAGAAACTAAGTCATTAAAAAATATATTAATATCCGTTCAAATTTGTATAAGCAAATTTTAAATTTTAGAAAAAGTGCGTATTGTTTTACTTTATTATTTGTGATATTAAAAAAAAACTCGTTAGTATATTATGACGATGTAAATAAATGAATATTTAACATAGATCGTGTCTAATTTAGGGGTATGAATGCTCAACTGTACAAAATAATTTTTCACCACTGAGAATGTAATCGTTACCTTACGAATGATTTTAATGTTGTAGAATATACTTTTCATATTGAAGGATGCTTCAAGTATTGTAAGTTTATTGCTTTTATCGTGCTACGATACAGTTGCGTAGCACCAAACGTTTTTAAGACATAAACGTATTAAATCCTCAAAAACACAATGTTTCGTGCAATAACTTGATTTTTCCAAAGAAATCTTTTATTTAACAAGAATTATTTTAAGGGAGTAATGTAATCATCAATGTAATTTTTCATAAATGTAGAAATTTCATATTAGTATAATATAATCGCTTATTGTTTATAACAATAATCACAAATTATTTCATGTTTTACACAATAACGTCTGTAAGAAATATTTTTCGTAGTATATTATATAGCACTAGAGAAAAGGAAAATTCACATATAAATTTAAATAATCGTTTTATATTCCATAAAATAGTTGAATCTCGATTTTCTTTGTTATGCTCTATTGGTGATACTGATAGTTTAATTTATATTTTAAATCATGGTTTTCCGGTAGATTTTATTTTATAATTCATAAAGATTTTGCCAATCAAGCAATTATTTACGACCATTTATCATTTTAAAATGATTTTATTATTAATATTGTTATTTTAAATACTTATTAAAATTTGATCTGTAATACAATTTCATGTGTCTAATTCACGTATCGTTATCTATCAAGTTAATACAGAGAAGTGAGTAAAGTCGAAAATTTTATTTATATTTCCCTAATTAAGAAAAATGTGCATTTTAAACAAAAACCATAGACATAAAAGAATTTATTACTTATTTAAAATGCCATTTACTCTGTTTCTTAACAATATGTTGTTTTTATTAAAAATACTCCCATCATATTATTAATCATAAAATGTAATCAATAAAATACGAATGTCATAAAAATAACCTTCCTCCTATGCATACATAATTAGTTGAGGTGATGAGGCTTGTTTCTTGTGTGAAACAAATCCGATAGTTATCTTTAAAATGTATTATAAACACTATAATTACGTACGAAAGACTTAAATAATACAATAAATTGTGAAATGTTTTAATACATAAATCAATAATATTGTTTTATTATAAAACCGTATTGTAGAATATCCGTATATTATTATCTTTCTTCCAATTTTCTTTTTTGTCTGTAACCTAGAACAATTCCATACTTCCTTTCCACAAACTTGTTTACGTATTCATTTATAAAAGTATTTAAAACTTTAAGCATTTACTTTGTTTCGCTTATTGTGACAAATTGACACTGGATTATATTTTATTTATTGCCCGTTTGTAGTTGTTAATGTAATAGTCTTGTGTATTTTATGTAAATTGTGCATTAAAAAGTACAGCTTTATAATTATGAATAAACATAGAGTCGTCCTTAGACTTATATTCATACACATATTAATTAACTAGAAAACTGAAATTTGGAAGTGTCGACAATGTGCTGTAACATAATTGTATCAAATTGAATTTTTTTATTTGGAAACATACATTTTTAACACTAGAATGTCGTAAATAAAATAACAATTCCTTGAACGTAATGCTTCGTAACACTGACTATCTTTCTAAAAAATCATTTTTTATCATTTTCTGTTTATGCTACATAAATAAAAAAATCTTTTATTAACACAATTTTGATGTTTGTTCGATAAACATTATTATTCAGAATATTGTATCAATCGTAGTTAGACCAAACCATGGAATTTTTTATTTAGTTTGAGCGTAAAGTATTCTCTAACAGTAGGTCCCTATCTGCTTGTTGTTCTTTTTTTTCTGTCTCTGTTGTATTTATTCAGTTAACAGGTGGCGGTTACCTCTACTAGACTCAGCTCCTTACATCGAACGAATTATATGAAATCAAATAGAAAGTTATATCATGAACTGTGTAAAAAATATGTCATGAACGACTTAATGGCTATCTGCCGCAAATCAAAGGATTTAGATTATGTGTTCTATAACAGCAACGAGAATTGTATGAGAGCATAGGAGATAGAGGGATTTGATTATTTACCACCTGGAAATGGAGGGTGAGTGTTACGATCAACCTCCACTCCTTAAAATGTTTGTTTTAGACGGTGCTTTGTTTCTTTCTGTTTGAGCTTTTTGTACTTTTTCTTTTCTATTTCGGTATTATTTTTTTGTTTTCTTTTGCTCTTTATTATTTGGAAAAAAACAATATTCTTTATCTGGTGATTTGAAATAATTATTGTTTTTCTTGACAATCTTCTTTTTAAATACTAACTTTGAAAGAAATTTCGTTACAAGTAATGTAAAAGTATTCCTATTGGAAGACAAAATAAAAATTGTTTTTGCAAATGAATTCTACTAAAACGCAAAGATTCAAGAGAATACACTTAACTCTCTTTTTACACAGTTGATACGTTAAACGAAAAACTGTGTAAAAAGTGATAGAATTCATTGAAAAATTATTTGTTTGATTTGTTCCCTGAATATTAAAAAAGGAGGACTGTAATGATGAAGATACATATAATAAGTAAATTACAACATTCATCGCTCGAATAGTCTTGACACATCTAATGTGCCAAAGTATTTTGTGTCTTATTACTGTCTTGTATAGTTAAATATCTTGTTTATAAGAAATCCATTTTCCGCTTCTGTATTTTTTTTGTTTTTGGGAATCGTGATAGAACAAATAATTCGTTTAAAAATATAGTATCCGTTCTTTTTAGTAGAACGTGTTATTTTAAAACCGTGTTAAAAAGATTTGAGTGTTATTTCATTATGAAGCTATTAAGTGGGCATTACAAAAAAAATGTTAAATTAATTTAATCTATTTAAAATTCACGTTTGATGATCAAAAAAAAGTCTTCATTGTTTGTGTATTTCACAGCGGTGTCATTTTTTTTACTTGGTATTTGTTTTGAAATGATTTTTCTTTTCAATCTTCTCAACTAAATTGATAAAATCAAAATGAAAACCAAAAAATGCTTATAAATGTATAGTGTAACTACAAATTTAAAATCTCTTGATATAATTAAGAAAATCGTTGAATCATTTAATTAAGGGTTTGTTTTATTCGGGGGATGAAAAAGAAGTTTGTGTATGACTGTGACAGAACAGGGTGTCTCAAATAGTTATCTATTTAAAATCAATTCGCGATCTACCACTCTGGCACCTCTGACATATTGTTAATTATTTACAAGCCATATAGCTTTTATATGTTATACATTACATTACCTACGTACTTCTAGTGAATATTTTTTTTATTTTGCATGTTCTTCCATAACTTCGATTATGTATTTATTCTAACATTTATATCCATATTTTTATAAGCTTTTACGTATAATATTATTATTTTTGTTATTAATATTGCTAGAAAACATGTTTTTACTATTTCGATAAATAAAATGTTTGGCTTTTCTTTTTTCGTTGATAAAAAAAAAATATTTTTTATTTCGCTTGTTATTTTTATTTTTTATGAGTATGACTTTTATGTTAAATTTGAAGTTACATTTATTTTTATTTTTCGACAGAGTGCCACCAAGATTTCTTCCTCTTCAGCGGACAATGCTTTGCGAGTTGCCCCCAAAGAACCTTCGCCACGCACACATTTTTGTCCCAAGTCAACCTTAAGAAACCGAAAGAAGTCGCCACGATTCCAGAGAAGTTGGACATATCCATATCGTCTTCGTTGCGTAGAAAGAGAACTTCTTCGCACAATACACATCATAAGATAAACCAGAATGACATCAATAACACAACTTATTCAGATTTGAAGTCTATAATGAAACGTAGCTCTCAAAGCGTCTGGAGCAGTAAGGATATTGTTTCTCGGAATATAATGCTTCCTCAGGCCCCAAAAATTTGTATAGAATGCCATTACTCTTGTTTAACATGCTCCGGTCCGTATAATTATCAATGCCTGACATGTCCCATCGACGCTGTACTATACAATGCGACGGTAAGCACCGGAAACGTAAAAGAATCTTACTGTTATCCATCGCAGCTTTTGCCTCAGCTTGAAAGCGCAACGTGGATTTATAGGTTGCATGTAATCTTTTTCGTCATACTAATTATTTTTGTTATTGTTGTCTTATACTTTATACTATTATTGGTCTTAAAGAAATTTGGCTTCTGCAAATGCTGCAGCAGTGACGACGATTTAGCAACAATTAGTTACAACAGATTAGGACATGTTGATGAATATACAGATGGCGAAAAAAATATTTCAAAAGAAATTCACAGTGCAATATTTAATCATAGTGATTCTGAAAGTGAAGAATAATCACTCATTTAAACAAAAAAGTGCTTTCGAACGTAAAGTAAAAGTTTTTTTGTATTACGTTAAAAAAATATTGACTGTTAAATACGCATAACTCTTAATATCAAAATTATTAGTCATTTGTGTCATGATATTTAAATTTTGTTTACTTTTTACTCAATGCTTATTTTTATTTGGATTATTATATAATCACGTTAAATTTTAGTATACTTTTTAATATTTGGGACGTTTCGAACAAATAATTTATATTTAGATTAATTATAAAACAAAGTAATCAAATTATAGAGTGCTTCATGAGAATAGCGATATGCCTATATACCGTTTGGGTTATCATGTAAGACCAGTTAATGCTGCGTCTGACCGTAATTTATTTTATTTAGATCGAGGTAAAAACAGTGTCACCAATTTGAGACTTCCCATATCTCGACGTAAGTTGTCATCTCTTGGACAGTCAATTCCAAAATCTGGCAATCTACGCCAAGAGCTCTCTATTCGATAAAGAAAAGTTGGATACATTTAACTTCAGCAAAGTTCGGCAGTGCATTTATGTACATACAGTGGATTGTGTCATTCAATATAGAAATAAGACTTTTTAGACACATGATTTACACAATTAACGTAACGATGGACTTGGCTAGCGCACCTGAATAACCCCATTCTTTCGTCATAGCAACCAAATGGTTTTCATCGTCATAGAAGGCCGCTGATAACCATGAATGTAGTAGGCGGCTGGCGGTGGGAGCCATTGCTTCGGAATATGCAAAGAGATTTTCGAGAAACAGATTTTTTGATTGTTTTTTTTCTTACTTTACCAGTTCAATGTATAGTTTCTTTAAGGGCTGTAAACACTAATATTATGTCAATAATAGCAAGATTGTCTGATATACTAATTAGTTTTCACAAAGTAAATATCTTCTCACATTATCATATTGATTGTGTTGCATTTTCGTTAATAAACACATCAATGAAACCACAGGCGTATAATTAAAAAGATTACAATTTATTATTATAATCAAACCTGAAAAACACGCTGCAAAAATTCACTACCAATGGGCTAACTCTTCATTGTTTTCTCTTGTTATCTATTAAAATAAACGGATTACTCTTATATCGTTTTATGCTTAACATCTTCTGAAATTTTCTATGCTACAATAATTGGCCATAGTAAATGATATAAACTTAATACTCGTAGTGCTATGCATTGATTATTTAAAACAATTAGTTTCAGTCTTTTACTTATCAGTTTTATGTTATACGACACTTGAAATTTTTTGTGCAGTAAATAAAATGTTTAACATTTTTAGTTAGAGTAAAATATGGACGATGATTGGCAATTTACTTGTAACATCAGTAAAAGTCGATTATTACTTGTGATATTCATGGCATTCCATTTTGATACATTTGTCAGCGTTTTTCTAACCCTTTTGTGGCAAAGATATCTTTAATTAAAGCCTTAATTTCAATAAGACCGATTAAATATGCCATACATTTTTCATTGCGTAATAATAAAAGATATTTATTCTTAAAACATGTAAATAATCATACGAAAAAGTGTGATGGTTATTCTTATTAACTAGAAAGTTTCAGGAAAAAAAAACACTTTTATTTTTAAAACCTGTTTCTAACGTCTTAATTTAAGGGTAAGAGTTACGGTACGCGGTATTCAATTATTAAAACAAATTATTAAATCGCATATATACAAGAAATCGTTTAATTGATAGAATCTAGCTTAATATGATCAATTTCAAATCATCCCAGTTAAGTTAAGCATTCCTTAGTATCATAGTGTAATAAAGTTTATTTGTAAAAAATGAGTAGGTAGCCAGTTGCGTGCTTAAGCAATGACCTCCTATTTGTTTTCAATAAAAAGACGCATCTCAGCCAAAACGCACTATTTATTTTTGAAAAAAATACTGAACGTTAGCAAAATCTCGTTAGCTAAAATTGCAAAAAAATAAATAGTTAGTTTTGGTTGATATGCGTTTTTTTATTAAAACAATAGGAGGTCCCTGCTTAAGCACGCCACTAGATCCCTGTTCATTTTTTTTACAAATAAATTTTATAACAATGTGATAACGAATGCTTAACTCAACTTAACAAACTATCAATTAAACGATTTTTTGTATATTAGCGATTTAATAATTTGTCTTAATTATATGTAGGTGTCTCTGTATACCGTGACTCCTTACCCTTGCCGTTATTTACTCTGATTTAGATTTAAGTTTTCGAAAGTCCAAAAATGATTAACCTAGTTTTTCGAGATTGTAATACGACTCAGATTTTTTTATTGGTCCTATACCAATGTTGCGACTTACATAAGACTAGAAAACGCTGCATTAGTATATGATACAATGATTGATAGTTTAAGCCTTATTTACATATAACATGTTTTTCTCGTGGGTTGTCGAGTGAGAATGAGAGTCGTTAATCAAAAGTTATTTACCATTTATTTATGCGCGTTTTTATTTATCTTATTTGCGACTGATGTAATCGTAGTCACTTTATAAATTGCTTATTACAAAAACTCATACATTTAATCAGAATTACTACAAAGATACATTCGTGATGAGCTTAAATTTTTCCTACTGACGTAATTTTCCTATTTGCCTATTAAGTTTTCGGATAACCTGCTTCCTTGTCACTAACAGTAATCAATAAATGAATATGTTGTTTATTTGATGCGTAAACCCAATTAGTTTTATTTTTGAACAAGTACTTTTATTTTATCATTAGTATTTCTTAAATTTCTGTGACATATTCGTATTTCTATTCAAATTTTATTAACATTTAAACATTTTGTGAAGTTGTGAGCAGTGGCGGCCGGTCAATGTGGCATTGGATCAATGCACCCCTTGTATATATGCAAGGGCGGTTTTATTTCATGAAATAATATTCAAACATAAAATTTATATCATTCCCTCATTTTAAATTCATCATGTATTTATTATCTATAATAAATATATTTTATTCAAAATTTTATTTTTATTTTATTAAATTTAAAATGAGTGAATGGTATAAATGTTATGTTTAAATATTATTTCATGAAATACAACCGCCCCTGCATATACAAGGGGTGCATTGATCCAATGCGACATTGCCCGGCCGCCACTGGTTGTGAGTATTTTGATCGATGTAAATAAATTTAAATTAAGTTTGCAGTTTCTGCTGTCTTTTGTGTTACATGTTTGACTGGATAATTACTTTTAAATGTTTTACTTATTGGCCGCTACTGGTTAGGATTGTAGTATACTATTTTTGGATATATTTGGAGAGAAAGAGAAACATGTTTTGTATGATAAATAAGCAAAAATAGCGAAACAAACATAATATTTTTTTTTAAATAAACTTAATTTAATTTAATTTAATTGTTACAATAAATCATTCAAATAATAATAGTTCCTGTTGTGTAAAAACAATATTTTTCTTTAGAAAACAAGTCTGTTTAAAAAAAAAAAATATTTAGCCAATATGAGTTCCTTTTTCAGAAACATGTATTTGTTCAATATATATGTAGAAAATACAAATATAAACAGCTTTTATTTTAATTTACAGTTTTTTGTTTTTGAGAGGGCTAATTTCAACAATATAAATACGTAAAACAGTGTATTATGGTTAATGTGACCAATGGTACAATTTAAATTTGACTGCCGCATTGTAAGAAAGTGGTAGTAACAAATTTTTTGAAGGCGTTCATAAAATCCGCAAACTCTCAAAATTTTGTATTCTCGGATGTATTTTCTCCTGCGTGGGTCTAGTACATTTTTGTGTTTAAAATTATTTTTTTTAAATCGCCTTTTTGACATGTAAAATACTAGGGATAAAATTATCATAGCCCTCAACATAATAATGATTAATTGGCGTGTAAATATTACAGCTTTTAAAAAGAAAATGATTATTTATGTATTATATAAAATATTAATTGATTTAAAAGAAAATAAAACTTTGTAAAAAAAATGTAGGAAAAATTGATTGGCAATGACCTTTACTTTACGATCAGTGAAAGAGTACTTTCTCGTTACCTGTATTTTTTAAATTATGGTTGCTGTCAAAGTATATTATATTTTTTGACATGAGTTTTGTCTTTTAAGCATTATCATTTTATCATAAATATTTTTTTTCAATGTTTCAGTTATTTGTATATTTCAGATGTATGTATATGTATATATGATTTTAAAATAAATGATAAGATTTCAAAAGTAATATGTTTTTCATTACATCAATTCTGACTCTGTTATAAAAAATCTTTTGGCTGAGTTGACCCGAAAGAATTTCATTGAAATAATGTTAATACGTTTTTATTTAGTTTCACAAGAAATATAAAATACAGTTTATAGCTTTTCCAGCATTACCTCATCGTCGAAAATAGTTTTTTAAAAAGATTTGAGATCTGAAATTTTAGATACATCAAGTACGAATAATTACTTGCTTTCAAACGTAGCTTTTTTTACTTGTGGCAGTTTCGTTGCGGATGTGTGATATAAGAAGAAGACACAATTCGTTGAGATAATCTTAAGAATAAAGCTGTTGAAGTCAATTGCATGGGATCATCACATAATCAACTATACAATCGAGGGAGATGAGGGGGTTTCGGGATAATGGTTAATGTTGCACAATAATATGCTATACATAATTTTATATATCATTTAATTTTAATCTCATTTACATTTACACCGCTATATCTATAAAACATTTACCAGTAAAAACTTATTATTACTTGAGACAGGTAAATTAGAAAACCAATTTGTCGACAACACTCGTCTTAAAGATTTGAATATTAACATTACAGCGGTTAATTGAATTCAATGGCGATTTTTTCTGAAGGTAATTTCAAAACAAATATATTTCATAGTTTATTGTCAAGTTATGTTGAATTAGCAGTAGAAATTCTAGTATTATTACAGATTTCACTTTACTATAAATTAGTATGTAAATGGTTTATTCTAATGATCGATATACATTTGTACAATCCATTGAAACCTCGCATCGTGTAGCAAATTGCTACTAGCAATTTTTACGCTACCAAACCTTGCGTGTGTAAAAAAAAATCGATTCACAAAATGAAGCGAAGCCAATCGTTCATTTTTGGCTGACAATAATATTAATCAATTTTTATTTTCTTCTAAGCTAACTTTACTTCTAAAAAAAGTTTTAACCGACTAATAAAATCCCTGCTTTGAGGAATATAATATTTCACAAATCATTTATTAATATTTTTATCACCATAAGATATTGATCGCGTGAATCGTTTATATTTGTTAATTGGTAGCTATGTACATTCAACATATTTTAACGTGGCTGTTTACTTTATAAGTAAATGCCTTTGAAGTCTCCGTCAAAATAATGTAGCTATATGATAAACGTAAGAAAGTAAGATTTGAATAATAAATAATTGAGTAAACTATGACCAAGAAGCTACACGTGAATAAATTAAATAGTAATATTTGTATCTTTCGGAAGCTTGTCTTATAGCAAGTTTGTGCATGTAGAAACTAGTAAAAGTTAAATGAACGATAACGGTATTTTGCGGAGAATGAATCTCTCACATTCACCAAACTGTTCCAAAGTTATGAGCACCCGCTATCATTTTACATTAAAACAATTGCCGCAACATCTGGTTCCAACTTTTAAACTGAAATTTATCACTAAAATTCAAACACACGTGGTAATGACAATCGTATATAAATTTTAAATAATAGCCTCGGAGGCTTAAGTCTCTCAGGATTATAATAAGGACAAGTTAAAAATGTACAGTAAGGCTTCATTAATGAAAACGCATTTGAATATGTTAACTATAATACGCTGCAAACTTTTCAGTGAGTCGTCCCCCCAAAACAAAAAGAATACATATTTTTAAAAGGACCGAATACTATTTTTCATATATTTTACATTTATCGATTTTTACAATCAGAATGCTTCCGCATAGCTTCCATTTTTGTTTTTCATCCATGTCCGCTCTCAATGAGGAGTATATGGCCTTCTTATGTCTTAAAACAGATATGATAAATTGCTCAAAATATATAACCAAAAATAGTTACCGGATATTCGTTAAAAAGATATTATTTTTAAATAATTCATAATTTAAATTCTGAAACGTAACCGTAACGTATCAAGTCTATCAGAATTTTCTATCCTGTTCGCATTATCTAATCTTTGCCTAAAGGTGGATCATTATATCGTCGTTGAAATTTGAAAATTGTAAAAATACAAAAAAATACTTTCGGGAGAAATAAGGATTCTAGTTTTGCAAATGATATTTTTGAATAAAATGCAAGATACACAGTTTGTTTTTTTTTTAAAACAAAAGGTAGTGAATATATGATATTCCATAGTTGGTGACCAACGTGCGTCAACTGTTATTGTTATGGCAACACTATAATAAAAATACGCAAATGTCACATACAAATCTTGAGTATTATCACTTACACAATTACATCATTTGAAACACGGAAAGATAGTAACAATTCCCACAATATGACATTCAAATCTTTCTTCGATTACGTGAAGTTGCACATTTTCTTACTTTGAACGAAGATATATGAAAATGTTTTCAAGGGTATTTGAACCATGAATGGCATGCCTGAAACTTACGGCTAAAATTAAGCTCAACCCGTTTTTTTTAATAAAAAATTATACCTAGTTCTCACTGTGTTTTACTCGTGTAATGAAGGGTGTCGGGTTGTTTATCACGACGCGATTCCCGTTCACTGTTGCACTCGTGTGGTTTTGTTTTAATTTGCAATTTGCATAAATTGCACTGTATCACTTTTCACTGTAATTTACAATGAAACAAATAAATTTTATAAATAATTTGCACTACAGAAGCAAATGTTTAGTTAAAAACACAGTTTTACCGTATATTTGTGTTACAGATATTCTTAGTTTACTGAATACTGCTAATTCATAATAATCAACTAAAAATGGAAATGAGGTTTTAGCTAAACATATTTCTTTTTTTTATCTCTAACATTTTTATTTATATGTTTGCATAAATACATCTGTTTAAAATCTACATCGTCAATACAACAAAATTTAAGAAAACTGCACAAAAACCCTCATCGCCCATAATAAAAGGTTGAGTCAACCACCCACAGTTGTGGAATTGGGCAAGTAGTCGACCATAACCATAGTGGCTTAAAATATGTTTTACTGGTAGAAATTCTTCGAAAAAGTCGATTGAAGGAATGTGAATTTTAGTATTTTAAAGGTAGAGGTATTGTATTAAGCTTTTTAATTTGATTCAATTTAGTGTTATACATATATTTATTAATAGCCGAGTGTTTGAGTGTTCGAGTGTTTAAGTGTTAGCATGTCCGCCATTTCGCCTTTTCGATGACATCAAGAAAGATGGCCCCTCCCCCTGACCCACTGTCACCATTTTTTATTCATACTAAAGACATATTTTTTCATTACACTGACATATATGTGTAGAGATTTGAAGAAACACATTTTGTGTTGTGGAAAATCGCTGAACCTTTGATTTCACATACAAAAAACCGGCGCGGCTATGGATCGATCACGCAACTTTGGATTATCAGCCAAACGACTTACCGCTGAGGTAACGTCAGATTTCACGAGACGATAAATATAGATCATATATATAAAACATTCGAAAACGGAACTATATTTGCGATTCAAAGTGACCTCGATTGTTTGTATTAAAATTTCAAAAATGGAATATGTCAAGTAATGAGTGTCAGTGTGAGTAGTCAATAAAAAATAAATGAGTTAATAATGTATATCCCTATGGTATGACACATTATTGTATCTCATTTAAATCTTCAGAATATATTTTTACATATAGTCTCGACAGTCCCGGGGTCTTCTTCTTCTTCTCCGTAATATATTTGTTTGCATACTTGAAACATTTGGATTATTCTAAAAAATATATTATATACGATTTAAATACTGCAGGGCTGTCGATATATGTCCCGGGGTCTTCTTTTTCTCCGAAATATTTATTTGTTTAAATATGTTTAATATTTAAACAGTTCAAATTCAATAAAAAAATGGAATATATATATAAAACTCACAGGATTATTCAAATTTACAGTGCGTCATTTAATAATACCTTTCGGTCGATTCATGTTGGATATTTATGAGTAAAATATATCATTCCAAACAATGCTGGACAAAATAACAGTCAGAGGCAGTGGCGTTTATTTTTTCCCATGTCAGCTAGAATCCGCATAGTACGACTAAAATGAAATTCAATAATTAAGAAAAGTGTTTGTTAAAACATGACCAGCTCAATAAATGTCATGTATCTTTATAGTGGCGCACTTGATTCTTTCGCATGATAATAAACGGCGTGCAATGGTAATACTGAATTCGATGTGACAGTGACATCTATGTTAGTTATCAGAACAAATGGTAAATGTTTTATTTACAATGATTGAAAACTAGCGATACTGGGGTTTCCAAACCTGGGATCCCGTCCAATTTTATGATCCAGAAATCTCGTGATTGTGTCACTACAAATCCCGGGATTTCGGTACTGAGAAAATAAAACATGGAAGAGCTAAAAAAAGATCCGAATAAATCCGCAAAAATCCTAGGATTTTGGATTCGAAAATTCTTGGAAGAGCTAAAAAAGCTCCCGCGGTGGTAGTTTTTGAAAGTATTTGTTGTTAAAAAATTAAAATGTTGCACACATATTTATAAGCGTAATTTATACGGGAACCATAGTGACATTTATGTAAATTCATCAATATATTGTCGGCTTAATTCTAACATCACGAAAGTGTTTTTTTATAAATTATTGTGTTGGTGATTTCTGTTAAAAAGCATATCAACGCATATCTTTCATTCGTTTAATATCAAAATTTTCAAGTGGAAGGGGTCAAAAAACAAACAACACAACATAATATTCAGAAAAACACAATTCCTTTGTACTTATTTCCACTTTTTATTTATTAAGATCAGAACCGATTAGTCACCACTCACCACTTTAACTTTATTTTATACTCTTTGATGATCTTTGTAATTACATGTTAGAGGAGTTAAAAAAAAAAATTGTGTTAGTTAAGAGTCACTTATTCATAATTTCTACCGTAATTTGTAAATTCTTTTCAATGCCAATTGTTTATTACACCTTTTTATTTCAATTTGTATCGTATCTCTTGTTATATTTAGCTATTCTAGTTGCACGCAAGTCTTCTACATTAAGTAAATATAGAAATGTTTCAATATATTTTTCAAGTATAATTAAGAATAGTAAAATATTCTGCTACAAAAAAAAAATGTATAAGAATTCGTATCTGTATGTTGAAATATTCAGTTTTAACTCTCTCCTGAACACTAAGGGTAAACTGACTTACTCTATGTTAGAATTAAGCCGAAGATATGTGATTTAATAATATTAATTTATTACATTTAAAACGCATGATAGACAATAACCACTCTCCACTTTTTATTTAAAAAATCCACGACACTGGTTATTCAAATGAAAAAATCGACAGTATTATAATCTCAACAAATTTTACGTGTCTCATTTCCATAATCCAGAGACTTTCTCGATCCATCAAAATGCCTGACGGACTGTTTTCAGTTTACGAAACTATTTTGCAGAAAATTGTTATAACTGCTCTGCTGTTTCAGGCGGGCAATTCAAAATTAATCCAGTTACGAACTTTGATATGGGTAGAATAATCAGTGTTAAATTACTTCGATTGTTTTTTTATCGTCTAGTTGTATCAGTCAGCCGGTAAGAGGTGAACTCATTTAATCTATACATATACTTATGCGGAAAACGGAGATAAATAATATTATTCTTCCTTGTCATGACGATATGACGTTTACTTTTATTTTCTTCTTTACTCTTTCATATACAATATCATTTGTTGTACTTTTTTTATATTTTCATTTACGGTATTCGATTCTGGGTGTCACTTTTCATGAGTAGAAACACTGCAGGATTAAGCTTGCAGAGTGAAAGATTTTTTATCATGCCCGCACCCGTTGCACATGGACATATTCTTAATGGCGTTTATCTCAACAGCTGTATTTCTAAAAGAGCTTCTTGTTACTCAGTTTTTAGAGGCATAATTCATTTTTTAACTATTCAAATTACATGAATGTATTTTTGATTGATAAGCAAACAGGAATATGGAGCAATGTGAGAACATTTAGAACACCAAAGAGAACGTAAAGATTACTTTCTTTTTTATTTAACAAGAAAATGGGGTATAGTATGTCGTGAAATGAAAAGACTATTATTACATAAACAGTCTTTTAAGAAGTACATTTCAATTGCCATCACAAACATATATCAATAATAACACTTAAAAATCTTTTTTTAATATTGCTATACAAGCGAATTGGAAGCAATAATAAAAGACATAGATTTGATGGTAGATTTTTTTTTTTAAGAATAATATATATTTTTTTTAAGCCCATGTTCGCTTCCAATGTGGAGCATATGGTCTCCTAATGGAGGTATCTTAACAAAAGTTTTTTCTACGAGAACTGTTTGTTACTCAGTCGCTCGACCTCACTTTTTTCAAAGTGAATAGGGAAAGAAGGATAAGGCTAGAACAGGACTAGTGGTTGGCTAATCGCTATTCTACGCCCAGTTATTAAAGGATCAGAAGGATTGGAGGAGAGGAAATGATGTGAATTGACATCACAAACACCCAGTCTTCGATCACAACTTTGAATTGAATAATTCTCAAATTCACTGTGATCTGACCGGTAATCGAACCCAGACCTGCGTGATCGGTAGAGCAAGCTTTTACCAACTGAGCCATAGCAGACGACATATGGTTAGCTCTGAAGCTCCATGTAGGCAAACTAAAATTTATACTACGAATAAATCCATGTCACACAACAATATTCCCTCTAAGACGAAAGGTTAGTTGTGCGGAAAATCCAAAGGCTGCGCGGGACAATCCATCAAAAATTTGCGTGGCAACATTTATCATATTTCATAAAAACAATAAGGTTATCATTTCAATAACAATCAAATACCGAAAAAGGTTATTCCTATGTCTAATTGATTAAAAAATATTTTTACTCTGACCCTCATTGCTATAACATCTCTGTCTTAATATTAATACTAATCTTCAAGCTATGGCAAACTGCTTTCTTCGCATCTGTTTCAATTAAGCTTATTCGATGAAACATCGCTTTGTACCTAATCGTGCTTATTAATTACACGTATTTACCGCTAAGCCATGGCATTACTATTTTCGACCCTTATTGCGGTCATAAATCTTAATGTACCTTTACCTTCCACCCCTTAAGAATTCCCCCTTTGTAACAATAGGCATTTTATACAGACATAGTTTAGAGGGGAAATGAAATCTACAACCTCACAAAAAGTTTACCCTGGCAAGATCACAGCGCCTGCAAACAGTTTAAGATTCACGACACGAAACTTGAAATCATTTATAAATGTATTTATAATAATATGCGACCGACCGGTGTAGAACTGCATGATTGATTGATATTGTATGAAAAACAATTTCAATGTATTTACAACTCAAAACTTTAATACGAATCGCGACAGATGCAAAGATAATCCACAAATACTATTTCAAAAATCAATTATACTCACCCTACGATATTTTATTGGGAAAATGAAAAGTATAATATACTTTGATAAAATAAAAACTATTTCGAATTCTGAAACCCCCAGTGAAAAAATATTCGCGCATGCGTAGTTGTAATAAATTTCAGTATGACCCCACCTCGCGAGCGATTTCTAGACTGAAGTAGACATGCTTCGGCACATGTTAGCAGAAAAGCAAAAAAAAGTGCGTTTCTACTAAACCTAAATAACATGACATTTTGTAGAATGCGTTGTGAGTGGAAATATGAAAGCTTCTTATAAATTTACCCCATAAATGTACGTTTTCTTAAATTATGCTGCATCAAGGTTTCCTTAGATTGTGCTTAACAATAAGATGTCGATGATAAGAGGACTTGTATGTAATTGATTCCTTGTTTGACATAACAACAAGTTTTTGACGAAGCAATGGGGACTAGTTGTTAGTTTTTTAAGCTTAGAAGCTACTATAAGTGGACTCATGTTATTAACTGTAAGATTTGAGATGCTTTACTAGAAATACACCGCTAACTGGTCACGTCAAATGCATAACGATAATTTTTAATCTTACTATAAAACGGTTACTTAAAGCGCTTTGAATAATTTCATTATTTTGCTTTGATATATAGTTTTTTTATTCGAAGCTTTACACCTAGTAATGTAAAAGTGATAAAGTATGAATAAACTTTCTAGTTATCATTTGTTATATACCGCAATCTTTTCTCGTACACCGTGAAAACTTTAGCATTGAAGTAGGTCGCTGGCTTATTTAAGATGCTACACTGAGAGCCTAGAGCAGGCTCACTCGTCAAGTGAAGTAAATGCTCAGAGCTAGTTGTCTGGCCGTACTGTTGAATATTAATATTCGTGTAGCGGTCGTGAATTTGCGCTATGCCCATTAATTAAGTTTTCTTAAAATTGTCATTTTTAACAAAAAATATCGGGCTCCGCAAATTTATTTAATTTTGAAAATAGTTTTAGATATTTTCAAATAACACATGACACATTTTTCTGGAACAAGAATTGTCGAACTCTGGTATGTTTTGCTAGTTTTATATAATATTTGTAATGGTGATTAAATTGTTAAAAAATATTGATTCTTAAAAAAATATTTCAATTTGTCTTTAGATGCCAAAATATTCAATGTCATCTAAATAAATATATTAATTTGTTAAGTACCCTCTGATTGGATGTGATTTAATACTAAAATAAGTTCTACAACGTAAGCATAAAATCTAATTGAACACAGCTGCTAATTTCACAAAAACAACATTCATATAGATAAAAGCTTTAAATCATGAAATAACGAAAAGTGTTTTACAAAATATTAATAAAACGAAAAATTCAAACGCTGAACGAATAATTTAATGCAAGCAGTAAAAATTAACAACATATGTGTTGGTGCTAGGGGATCCAATCTCGGACCTTTTATGTGATCCCGGGATTGATAGTCCATGGACTATAAAATCGTGTCACAATTGTTTGAGGTTCTAAGAGAATTTCAGTATTCATAATTTTTATGGATGTGGGAGACACTATAGTTCACTGGCTCATTTCAAAAAAAAATCCCCGCTGGCTGGCATGTTATCCTGAATCCCGATATCCTGGATCACAAAATTGAACGGGATACCGGAATTGGAGACCCTACTGTCAGCTGATCTAGGTAAATGAGGTAACTACTAGATTAACTAAAATAATACTTTCGATAGATTCTGCGGTAACTTTGTGGAAGTTAATTTTAATATAAAATATAAAATAACTTAGATTAAGACTACAATTAATTTAGCAGTGCAATTACGAAAAAAAAATGGGAGAATTTCCGAAAATTAATTGTTCAACATAATATATTTCCATATTTCTGATACAATAAATCGGCAAAGACGATTGCCATATCTATTCAAACTCTATGTCGTAATGGCCCACAAAAGGCGGTTTATTCGACAGGGAACTACACAACAGGGGACTGGTTGTCTGGCCAATATATATATCAATCAGTAAATTTTGTAAATTTTAGATTTTGGCACTAGCCTCTGCTTTTATTATCATTAAAAAAATATCGATAATTCATGTTTTTCTCTTTACGGCTTAAAAACGTATATTCACAAAGTTAAGACCATTCAGTGTTTTTTTACAATGTAAATACTGGTATTTTTTTATTCTACTTATCAGTTTGTAGAAAATCAGCAATGTTACTAAATCCATCAAAAATTTTACAATTAAATTAATCGCGGACATGATATGAATATAGATAGAAAATGTTGAAAGGAGCTTATTTTAATTGTTAATTTTAAATTGGATCGTTGTCGACGCCATTCTATCTAGGTATGTTATGCAACCCAGCAAGTTCTTGTGGATCCCCTAATTGCATTGTTTCACCTCTGGGTAAGGGAATACGCTGCTTGGTAGACCAAACAATTCAGACTTCAGGAGTCTAATTCATTGTGCAATAGAGTATTTTAAATGAAAAACTACCACTTATAATAATGTTTTGTAAAACTGTTTACCGAAGTCAGCTAATAAATATTTAGAGCCTTGTTTTTTTCCTATTCAATTGAGTGGCCAAATGTTTTCAAAACGTTCTAAGCCCGAGAACATTTGAAAAATGACTTTTGCTGTATGATAAGACTGATTTTAGATTTATAAAGGTATATGTCAAACTGTCAGAGATGTGCCGAAGTGAAATTTTGTTTGCATCATGTTTTCGTGATCTGTGCTTTCAGCTACCGGATTTGATGCTGGCAAAAAAAGTGTCTTTGAAATTGATCTTCGTCTCAATACAACACGAATTCCAGAAGAGAAGTTAGTTAGTATTTAGGGATGTATGATATTTGTTTTTTTTTTATTCAATAAACATGTTTTCCTTTCTTCATCACACCGAAGACGATATTTCCTCAATGATACAGTTAAGATACATGTTTTTAGGCACAATTTGATAGGCAACAATAATAATAATAAAAAATATAAAGATATTAATAAAGGTTAATTAAATACATTGAATTGGTATAATTACACGTAAAAATAATAATTAAATAATAAAAAGCAAGAATGATAGTTAATGGCACTAATGAGACAACTTTTAATTTTGAAACAGATATAATATGATTAAGGATTGCATGGTGAGGGGCAGGGAAGGTAAACTTTTGCTCCAAAAGAAGTAGCAAATTTCTTGAAGTGAGCGAAATTTTCTGGAGACGAAACTAGATCTGGATGCCCGATAGGACCATCACGGTTATTTCTACATAACGAAAACAATATACCATGATATTTGATATTTGTTTATTGATATTGGCCTTAACTATTAAAAATTACCATTTTCATTCATTTATATTCGAAGATGTATGTATTGTTACAAACTCCCTCATGCCATCTATCCGATCCTCAAATGGGACTTAGCGAGAGCTTTCCGCTAGTTTTACGTTTGCTCTATCCTTACTCTCTTCTTAAACAGTGGTTGACCAGTTGAATAACAAGGAGTTCTCGTAGAAAAATCATCTGTTGAGATAAACTCCAATAAGAGTCCATATGCTCTTCATTGACAGTGAATGTGGTTTATTCAAGAAAAAAAAATGATACAAGTTAATAATTTTGCATTCTATCCTGTTTTTGTCTAAACATAGGATGTCTTATACAGTTAAGGTACTATAAAATTTGAATGCAGTCTAACGTTGCTTTATAATATTTTCGACAATTTAATTGGGTATTAGTTGTTATGCCCAACCTTTTTTTTTTTAATAATTCAAATTTTACAATTTAGTAAAAAAAATACCTTGAAAAATATTAAGGGCGATATTTTAAGCTGTGTAGGGGCGTCACATAGCCTAGGCACGTCACTTGGAGAAATTAAGCTGACTTTTCAATATTTCGATTTTCGCAGCTCGCACAGTTGAAGTGAGATGAAGCCCTAGCTTCAGACTGACCATAAAGCTGGTAGAGTGGAGAAGTAGGATATCTTGGATGTCTGGGTTTTATTTTTTTAATTTTTGTCGTGATTAATCAATGAGAAAATTTCTTTACGCGATGTAGTTTATTCTTTTAACCGTTTAGCTGCCGTAAATAATTAATAGTAATTACCCAGCACGCCGGCTATGATTTGCAACTATTTTTTTTAAATAGTTATTGACGAGATAGCTCGTCGCTACCGTGTTGAGCACGAACATTTTTACGAGACATCTTGTCTGTGGCAGCCATCGACTTAAAAACACATGATTATTATACGTATTGCGTCGATTTTAAAAACTTGATTGAGGTGCTGAAAAGCATTGTTAGTCTATTTTTGGGCTTACACAAATTAAAGTGGTGTAACACTGTATAATTATGATGTATAATCGTTAAAAATCAAACGTTGACAAAAAACGAATTTATATCCGACATGTTTTGAGTTCTTCTCATCCAGTAAGTAGTTCACGCTGTATAACAGAGAAACAATTCAACACATATTCAAGAATAATAGCTTTAGGTTATGTAACATATTGTTATGCAAAATATAATAACTAAACCATCTCAAATATTTAAGTATGCTTGACTCGCTTTATGAAACCGAATTTGATTGACAGGATATGTAATTTGATGCATTCTCTCCATTTCTTGAATCCAATAACGTTTTGCCTTGGGAAGAACATTAGTATACATATGTATGTATGTTCATTTATAAGCAACTTGATAAAACGATGAAGTACTTTTTCCGAATACAATTTAAATTCATTTTATTAACTCAGTAATATAATATTTTGCAGGGCTGTGAAGTCGTGTAAAAAGGACGAATCCGACTCCGACGAAATTTTAAAATAATTTAATTTTAACTGATATGTATGTATACCATCAGATCATCTTTAGTCAGCCAAGCATGAAATGTCATCACTTTTGACTATTTTGTTTGAATACAGATCATTAAATATATTTTTCAAAAAAAATTCGAGCCGTTCATTTTTTAAGACTCCGACTCCACAGTCCTGATATTTTGTTTTGTGATCACCATATTATTATGATGGTAAAACGAATCTATTCACTAATAATGCGTTTATTTCCCTTGAATTTATCGTCTACTAAATCAACAAAAAACAACGCATTATTGAAAAATATGTATTGATTGATTTTTACTATATTTTTTTTAAGTCAAGTTTCTATAATGTTGCATTTCACGAATATCTGAAACCCATCAAAATTAAATTAATTTATTGTTTTCGAAAATTTTAATAATCTGTCACTTTAAACAGTCATTCGTTTATAAATAAAAATAAAAGTATGGCTGAAAAATTATTGAATAAATAAAGTTGTTCCTAGTTTTTCTTCACTTATCTTAAACTTTAGCAAAGCGAACACAAAAATATTATTTGATATTAGAAGGTTCATTAGAAGATTTTTCACCCATCAGTATAAGTTTTTTTTCATTTTTTTTAATTCATGTCCGCTCCCAATCTGGATCATATGGCCTTCTAATGGAGGTATCTCAATAGAAGATTTTTCTACAACTGTTTGTTACTCAGTCGCTCAACCTCACTTTTTTCAAAGTGAGTAGTAGGGAAAGAAGGATAAGGCTAGAACAGGACTAGTGGTTGGCTAATCGCTATTGCTACACCCAGTTATTAAAGGATCAGAAAGATGGGAGGAGAGGAAATGATGTGAATTGACATCACAAACACCCAGTCATCGATAACAACTTTGAACTGAATAATTCTCAAATTCACTGTGATCTAACCGGGAATCGAACCCAGACCTGTGTGATCGGTAGGGCAAGCTCTAACCAACTGGGCCACAGCAGGCGACAAATTTACAATTTTAAATCAATAAAATCGAAACAGTTTCCTCAAAATACTTATTTCATTGTCCCCGTTCCGATCGATGTGCATAACCTCCTTTTTATTTGACAGGGGAAGAATCTCATCGTAGGAGAGTATATTTACGAAGAGGGGTGAATAGTTTCCCCTTTTTTATAAAATAACAAATCCACATTGGCAATCTGAAATTATGTGTTTGTTCCTGACAAATAATAAATTGAGAGTAGTTCGTGACTAGAAATTCATTGTTTGGCTCATTTTTTTTATTGATAACTATTCATCATCAAAGGTAACGAGAGCTACTTATAATTTTCAACTATTTTCACACTGCATATATTATCCTCGTCGTCCTGCGTGTTTTTGAAAAAAATAATTGTGCCTAATATATGTACACTCGAATTCGATATTTTAAATACCTATATATTGACTCAGTATAGATAGCACTACACACATTCATCAAAATATTGCTTTTATTCTATTAGAATACCAAGTATTTGATTGTTTAAATGTGTTGGACATCCGTGTTCGCTTGCGTATATTCCGGAAACCTGTGTCCGCTTGGTATTCAAGTGGTTAAATTCAATTTAACATAGAGAAAGACTAAATAGCACTCATTTCTGAAAAAAATACAATATTGGATGTGAGATCCATTCTTCTTACACGCTACACAAAATATACTACACTTTCTACGTTTTCGGACACAAAGATTTTAAGCTGCCTTTTAAATAAATTATATATTTACGACAACTACACAATAAAGACAACATAAAACATCTCAAAATTCTGAAAATCTTACGATATTCATTGGTTTCGTATTAAGATACTTGTTTGGCAAAGAAAATTTGTGATAGTTAAAAGAAATTACTCTTTTATGTGGGTAAAGTAATTACTTTAAAGATAATTTCTCTTCTATGAAAGTGTTAGATTACGCCATGACTTGCAGTTTATCAACACATTTTTCATATGCCATCCGGATTATTTTCACGTTTGAGATAAAGCTTTTTTCGATGGCTATTACTGGATATTGGATGACGAGTACACATTTCAATAAACGTATCCTACGTCAATAATTATATTACACTCGTCCTATACCGTGTTTAATTTGCATTAAAAACATCATTAATTTAATTAGTTAATTATTTACCTTTTAATTCAAATTATGTTTTATGCCGCCTGTGTGGTCGAGTGGTCAAGATCGTTGGCTACCGCTACGGTGGGCACGGGCTCGAATCCCAGTACGAGCAGTTTTATAAATTGATTTTTCAATCGATTTATGAATTTCTGTTCAAAGGCATGGATGTATATGATGTCTTAAATTCCCCCCTCCCACCTATCTTATCCTATAAACGGGGCGTATCGAGAGCGATTAGCTAACCACTAGTCCTGTCCTAGCTCTTTCCTTCTATTCCTACTCTCTTTGGAAAAAGAGAGGTTGAGCAACTGAGTAACAAGCAGTTCTCGTAGAAACTTTTCTGTTGAGATAAAATCCATTGGGAACCCATATGCTCCATTTTGGGAGCGGACTTGGTAAAAAAAAATAATGTTTTATTAAAATTGTCAATGAAATATACACAGAAAAAAATGAGATGTGACATAAACGTTGCATTATCATTAACTTAAAAGTAATTATCCGAAGAAAAATTCTAAAATGGTAAAAAAATGGTGAAGAATTTTCGTACGAAAAATAATTGATAGTTATTATTAAGAAAATGCTTACAGAGCAATCAAAATGATAAATATTTTTACTTTATTTCGCCACAATGAAGTCGTTATGTTTTACTTTTTTCGGGCAATTAAGTAAACGGAAGAAACGATAACAGAAAAACACAAAAATCGCTTTCAAATATTTTTGTACGGGTAGGAAGGAACGTCTGATAATAATTATTGTTCTCTGTTTACTGATTCTGCATGTTTATTAATAAATATTAGGAAACACACAGATTTCACCGCAGATGGAAGTTGAAAGAAGATTTTTTTGTCATAAATTTTATTTACAATCATCATCGCAAACATCAAAAATTATTGTTTTGGAATTTTGTTACACAAAAAGAGTTTTAAGCGATGTTAACTTTAAATTTAAAAAAAAAACATAAACTAACAACTTCAGTGTCAAATAGTATAAATAGTTAAAATTTACGAAAAAGCATAATTTAATAAAACATAAATCACTACTCATAGGGTGGTTTCAAATTTCTACACACATACGCCATTGCAATTCATAAAAATAATAAACATCCTTATGCTTTTATTTTATTTAAATTCTGTTAAATTTTTGACGATACTCGAGAGGTGAAGAGATCCAACTAGTAAAATGGTAAGATTTTTTTCTTGGACTGTTAAGTACAATCACGTCTTTATTTGGTGTTTTGATGAATTGCATTTTTCTTTATTTTATGGCATCACCATTGCAATGTTTATTGACTGAGGTTACTTAACTTTTTACGATGCTTCTTTTATCTCATTTCTCATATGTATAATATTACGATGCATCTAACTTTTTTTTCTAAAATACCACTTGGCTCACTTCACCTCCAATGAGCCCATATTGTAATATTATTAGTATGTACCAAAGCTAAATAAAAATATTTCCCAACGAACGTACAACTTTGAAAGCGCAAGTTCTCTTTCGATCACCGAAGTTAAGCGAATTGGTGTGGATAATTACTTGGACGCTTCACGCATTTTCATTGAATGCAATTGAAAAAAAGAAAATAAAATATTTTAAACTATTTTTATTTTTTTACCATGTGCGCTGACAATGTGGAGCATATGGCCTCCTAACTCAACAGGGGTAACTCAACAGACGTTTTTCCACTAGAACTGTTTGTTACTCAGTCGCTCAACCTCTCTTGTTCAAAGAAAGTAGTAGGGATATAAGGATAGGGACATGACAGGACTAGTGTAAGCACTAATCGCTCTCGCTACACCTATTAATTATAGGATTATTATAATATTATTAAAATATTAAAGTTTTAAATTTCTACGTACAGATGCCACTGTGAAAACTTCTGAATAATGAAAAAAATCGATAATATTAATGTTAAAAAATATAGTTTATATGAATACTGTTCATAGAAAAAGTATATGAAATCTCCTTTCGAAAAAAAAAACAAATGTTGGGATTCAAACCTAACCTAAAAAACCAATAATATCGAGTCACAATATAACGATAGCTAGTACATTTTAAATTGAAGCACTATCAAAATTTGTTTGAATTTCAAGGCAAACCTCAAGAAAAACTCAGCAAAAAAAGAACGAAAAAACTCGGGTATGTATTGTTTTATTATTTCAGTATTGGAAAGGTCAGAGGGAATTTTCAGACGTCCCAAATACCCATGTATTCAAACAGAATTCGATAAATCGATTTAAAAAAAATGCATTTTGTACTATGTATTATACATAAGACTTAAACCAGTGAACGTTGACCACTGCATCGCTGACCCAGAAATATTAATCCTACCTCAAACTTGAACGAAATCAATGTATTTTTTTGAAAAATAAAAAATATCTTTGTTGCATCGATTAATCGTCTTGGCTGTGAATTTTCATCGGAAAAATTTGGCATTGTCATATATTTATCATCTGGTCATTATTGGCAGTCCAAATTGTAAAACATGGTTGAGTTTTGCATTATTAGACGTTACTAAGTATAAGGACGACAATTATATTACAGCTGCTAATGAGATTGAATTAATAATATTAAATAATATATTAGTATGGGTAGCATAAATATTTATTTAGTCTGTGACAGCCAAATATATCATTTTCTTTTCGTTTCTCATTTTATTTCAATGTCTCAAATTTGTTATTATTGATTAACATAATACATATAAACTTATTAGCAATGAAAAAAGAATAATTATTGCAAATATAAGTAACTTAAAATAAAGCTTGGATTTGGTGTTTGTCTGGGTTCTTTGATGTGAAACAGTGTTTCTACCCCTATGGCATATTTAATATCCGGAGAATCAGCTCTCGGAAGGGAGGAAATTATTAAATTCCACAACACAACCGTTCCTGTAAGATATGAAACTCTATTATAATCGCGTTCGAAGCATTCTGTTTCGAAGAAATGAGGTAACCCTTTATTTAAATACATAAATCATTTTGCACACGGGGCTTAAATGTATTTTGGGAATATAATACGCTACATAATTATCAATATTTCCTGTTAAGATAAATATTGAAAAAATGAGTATTACAAACATATTTTCTTTTTAAAATCACAAAATTAAAAAAGGAGGTATCAAGTTAAGTATGTTCTTTTGGGCTAAATGACTCTATGATCAAGTTGCAAAAGATTTATCCGGTTGAGTTGAAGTCAATATCATTAAAATTGAAATCTTCGGCACGAGTGTTTGTGGTGTGGCTTCTTTTTAATAATATAAAACAATAAAAGTAAAAATATCCGATGTCTTCGCGATTACTAGCTGTAGTGCCATTTTTTTTTGTTTTAAATATAAAAATATAAGAATGTATTCATATGTATAGAATTAATTTGATTTAATGTCTGACTTAGAACACTTAACATCATAAAAAGATAGTGATACGTCAATCTATTCACGTCGACAAGGGCTTGCATAACAAAAAAGCATGACGAAGGTTCCCAAGACAAAATATGAGCTTTTACGAGGCCGATATGAGTTTGATACACACTTGAATTAACATTTACTGATAATGATAATATGTTTGCTATATGCATTATGTTTAAATGAAATATACACATGTATTACGATATTTCATATTATTATATTTTAATACACGATAATACTAATATCACACAACTAGATAAAATAAACAATTGTTTACTTTAAAATAAAACGACACCATACGAAAAAACGAATTATTATAAAAATATTTCATCAAAAAGTATGAGAACAATGAGTAGGTACTTACAACATTCATTGCGACAAAAATTATAAATAAGATAAAAAAATATGTTAGTTATTTTAATTACTGTTTCTAAGGTAATGTTTATTTTATGTTATTAGTTTTAAACATTAATTACATGAAACTCTGTTTTGAGTTATGTATATTTCATTTAAAGTAGTGGTGCACAAACCGCGGCTCGGGGGCCGAAATGGCATTTGTTGCGGCCCAAAATAACAAGCACTTCATCACCAAATTTATCATTGAATATGATAAAAATCCGTGTTTGATATGTGAAAAAATTATGCAGTAACAAAGGCTTATAATTTAAATCGTCATTTGAATCCCGGTACGGACAGTTTAAAAAAATGAATTTTCAATCGATTTATGAATTTTTGTTCAAAAGGATGGATCCATGTGATGTCTAAAATTACCCCCTCTCACCCATCTTATCCTTAAATCGGAACGCAGCGAGAGTGATTAGCCAATCATTTGTCTTGTCTTAGCCTTATATCCTTATATTGTCACTCACTTTGGTAAAAAGAGAGGTCGATCAACAAAGTAACAAGAAGTTCTTGTAGAAAGAATTTTCTTGAAATAAACTCTATTAGAAGTCCATATGCTCCATATTGGGAGCGGACATTGCTATAAATGGTAGTAAAGGTCGATAAAGTTGGGCTCAATGGCATAGCGGTTAGCGTTGTTGTCTTCCGCGCCGGATCTCTGGGGTTCGGTCCCAGTACCAATAGCATTTTTTCGAAGGTATGGCGCAAGCTGAGTACTACAAAGTTCGACTTTTGGCCAAACTAAAGTAATAATGAGGCAGTCGTAAGCTAGCATTATCTACATGCTGTATTAATATGAAGTCGAAATTTTGCTTAAATTTCCAATAAACCGTAGTTTTATGTGCGCGTCACAAGATATCTGTGGTTTCAACTTGATCGCCTGAAGTTGCCGAAAGGCGATACTCGGGTCGTTAGTTGCAAAACTTGTGTGAATGTACATAAGTTTAATAATATCTTTTTTATTTTGATAATTTTATTCCTGTGTTTTTTTTCAATTATCTGATTTTGATAAATTATTTTTATTTTTCAGGACAATGGTACTATTTTTTACCATTATGATATTTTGTATTCTTGCAGGGTACATTTTACAATATTAACTTAGTACTTAATGATATCGAACACAAATTACGAAAAAAAAAATCCTTAATTTTTTTTTTCCCTTTTTATCCTCTATTTATAAAAATATGTTTTCTCCAATAATAATGATCACATTAGATATCTTCCATAGAATTTTTTTTTTTTTAATATAAAAAGCGTAAATCCGTTTTTTGAAATACCTGTGCTTTTACACAAATTTCAGTTAGAACCTTGTAACACTGGCGGTTTGTTTGAATTTCAGATAGACAAGGTTTAGAAGTTTTATGGAAGCTTAAGTATTTCTAATTAACAGTTATGTCATGCCAGTACCATCATTGAGATATACAATCAGAAAGAAAGTTGGAAACATTTACAATTTTCAAAATACAAGCATTCAAAATTTCAAATGCCCATATCTTTTTTCGTGCAGCTGTCCACATAGAACCTCGTAGTAGTCGGCTTGCGATGGGTGTTTGTGATTTTTAGAAATTCTCTTCCACCCTTTGCGATTCTTTAATAACTGGTTGTAGCAAAAGCGATTAATTAAACACTAGTCCTGTCCCTGTCTTATCCTTATATGTTGTCACTATTACTCGCTATGGAAAAGAGAGGTTGAGCGACTAAGTAACAAACAGTTTTCATAAAAAATTGATAAAATGTTGAGACCCCTCCATTAGGAAGCCATACACTTCACATTGGAAACAGATATGGATAAAAAAGGTCGGTATAAGGTGCCTTAATTTTTTTCACTATGTATCAATCATTATTCACAATTTTCAATCAATTTTTCATTAAATTATTACAAGTTATAATATATTTATTTAATTTTCGATCAGAAAAAAAATACACTTAAAACTTAGAGTAAAGAATCTACAGCATTAACAAGAAAATGAACAAATTTATACAAAATTCAATTTAACACACTTGTTTCTTCATATAATATTCTTGTGTATGGCATTGTACGTGTTCAGTTTGGTTTCATAATGCAATGTAACGTACTCGGGAGCCGGGACACATGTGCCACCGATTTCTATTTCCGTTTTTGGCAACTATAATGAAATTCTTTTTCATATTACATATAATATAATACTGTTTCTGAGTACACGTTAGAATAAACTGAAACTAAATGAAAGTTCACCTTACACAACAATACCATGTACACGATAATTAGTTTTAATATTTTTAATCAAGCTGTACAACTTCAACGTCGTTCAGCAAGATTTTAATTTATCTGTATTTTTTTTATCTAGTCAGATTTTTATAAACATAGTTTTACCAGGATTGTAAAATTGATTCATATACTTACTAATCAGTGTCGCCACTTCTTTGATGGCACGACTATGGCGAAAGCCGAAATAGCTATCAACTAATAAATATAAAAACTGTAGAACTAAATACGTTGCTATTTTTACCCCATTATAGTGGAGTTCTACCAAGTAAATCCCAAGTCAATAAATAAAATTTTACTTACCTCTTCTGCGTTCCTAAATCCAGTCATAACATTAGAAATCCTTTTCCAATTCGACGATGCAGGGGATAAACAGGGAATGATATTTTATAAAAAAATCAGAAAAATAAATTTTAGTTAACAACAATGGCGGTTCCTGACCTAAAATCTTGGGTGGGCTAGAGAAAAGCATAGCATTGTATACTATTTACGAAATTTTGCATGTTTACACTTCACCTTATACATTAATCTACAAGCAAATTAACAAATACTACGACACTACTGCAATGCATAAATTATTATATAATAAAATCAATGCTAATGTAAGTCAATGGTATGTAACTAAGAAATAATATAATAATAATACGGAATCCTTAAATTCGTCTCTTTCAAAGTGAAATAACAAGTACCTACTAAAAGCAATACAGAACTGTCACTGAAAGTCAATACCTGTCACTTTCATACAATACAACGATATTGGTTTTTGTGTTTCAATGCATAAGAATGCGTAATGGGCAGATTCTGTTTAGCCCCCAACGATCAACAGAAGCTTGACAGATTGAAACACAATCGTTTGTGTTTGATGACGTTTCCGTACATACAAATACAAAAAAATCTAATCGTGCTTGATGACGTTCCAGTGTAAAGAAATATTGTCTGTGGTTGCGGGCTTGAACTATTTAGCCCCTAAGTCTTTGGTGTTGCCAGACTGACGTGACGTTGCCTGTTCTCTATGAAGTATTTATAGGGTTATTGTTTTTTTTATGCCGGCTCAGTTTAAAATTGTAATACAAAAAACAATCGAGAATATGATTGTAGGTAGACGTAACATTGTCTTATATTAACAGAGGAAAATTAAAACAAAGATATTATACTCATTTGGGAAAGGTTAGTTACGTTTATAAATATATTTATTTTGTTCAGCGGCCGAAATGTTGTTCATTTTTATTCAGCCATTTAAAGTTTTGGGTGAAAAATTCAGGTCGGGATTAGCCCACCTAGCCCAGTACCTAGAACCGCCACTGGTTAACAAGACTAAATTTTTCAGCTATAGTTTAATTAATATTTTAGAGGAGTGTTACCTTATTTTTACAAGACATATTATAATGGTGAAAACACCAAGTTCGTATTACTTTTTTTTCAAATAATAACTTACAAAAATAAATAACAAGAAAAGTAAATGTCTTGTAACACTTCCCTTCAGTGGCGGGCGGCTGGTGAAAAAAATATTAGGGAGTGCAAAAAAAAGATTAACCTAATTACCTAGAATCAAAAATTCATCATCCGCTTCTTAGATTATGAAAACACTCTGAGTTAGGACAACGTGAACTCTAATGTCCGATATTGACGATATTAACTTACTGTTTCTCTACAATCTCGTTATAGTATTTAGTCTGTCTTGAGTAATACTTTTTTATTTATGGTTTTCTTTGTGGTATTTCTCAAAAATGACGAACCTTTTAAAAGTAGAACAACCCTACAGTATGGGGAATAAACGACGAACGCATCACTGTCGCCGTAAAATCTTCTGCGCTGTATGCGTATTATGGTTTCCAATTCCGGAGCCTTTTTGTGACACTGGAATTTCGGGATTTACTATTTTTCAATCCCGGAGTTGAACGCTCAACATGGTTCATTTCTTCTATTTAAACCTGCAATCGGGGGAAAAATTTGGTAATCCGAATTGTATTTATTTAAAGACCATGCAATGCGGAACGGTCTTTTGTTTGATTCAATATGGTTGTATTATTATAACATTATGAAAATTTTAATGTGAAATATCTCGTGACCTGTTCGCCTCGTGAAGTTTTGCCATCACTTTGAAATAATAAAATACGCAACTGAGCTCTTAGATGAATTTATTGTTTTGGAATTTACTTGGTAGAACTCCATTATAATAGGGTAAAAATAGTAACGTATTTAATTATACAGCTCAAAACTGTAGAACTACGCTGCTATTTTTACCCTATTACTCTTAGATGAAATTGTTTTTTTTTTGTTGTTAAATTGATGTAGTTCCCTATTCTTCATATGTAGCCTTCGATTATTGATGTTTAGAACTCGCCATTGTTTGCACCTCTGTCCTTTGATCGTTTCTACGTTTCTTTTTATTTCTTTGATTATGTTTTCAGTCACTAATAGCAAAAAATTCTATACCTACTTCGACGTTCTATACAAATAATATTATTTTAATAATACAATTTTGAATATATTTATGTTTTACAATATATTCAAAATCAGTCCAATCAATTGAATAAATAACCTCAACCAACGTCTTTTTAAATTTTGTATTTTAAAGTATTGAAAGATTTGTCAGAAATTATGTATACTTTTATCCGTTATTTTATTATAGAATATTTCCATAAAATGATGTGCGAGATTAATAATGGTGTGCGCAGCGAAATAAATCATAAAAAATAAGATCGTCTGGAAAGAGCTATTCCACGGGAAACAAAGTAACAAAATACATTATTGGTTTTAATTTGTCAGTTAATGTTACGAAGTTAAAATTTAGCATTGAAACTCTACCAAGCCCCTTCAGTCGAAATTTTAAATGATAATCGCAAAGTTAGTTAGTGGATTCATAAACGTGTTAAGAGTTAATCCTTAACAGTTATAAAGGCACGTGTAGATATATTTAGTTACAAACTTACCTTTAAACTACTTTAAGTTAAGTGATATATTTTAATTATGTTTTAAATTGAAATAACAACTTCTTAATATTCATAACAAGAATAGTATATCAGGATTAAAGTACGATTATTACGTATCTGTTTGACTAATTATTTTTTTATTTAAACGATTTAGCCGAAAGAAGTTTTTTTTACGATATTTTCAAGGCCATCTATATATTTTTTATTTTATTTTTTTATAACAACATTAATAATTCATATTCTTGAATAAAGATACAACACACAAAATCATTTTTTAACCAGAGTCATTCCCAGCATGGAGTATAATATAGACTTATAGTCCTGATGATCTTTGGATCGCAACATTGTTTACTTAATAAACCGTTTTTTAAATGGGATAGAAAGTTAAAAGAAAAGATTGTCAAAATTGCAAATATTCACACCTCAATCAATATTCAATCGATATAAAAATGAATTAATGAACTTTTGGGATTTCAAAGGTGTGAACCAGGAACTAGGGTCTTGAGATTTTGACAGTCTACTTATCCCGAGATTTCAGGATTGAGAAAAATAGAGAAAGTTGAGCGAATTGTGAAAAAAAAGATGGTTCCAAATCTCGTTTATTTTGGGTATTCCGTAAGTTTCTTGGTTTTTGATATTGCGAATTCCGGAAAAACTAAAAAGAAAGGTCACACGACGTTTCTGTCGGGATTTTGGATTCAAAATTCTGAAAAAGCTAAAAAAAGAAAATCCGCGAATTCCTGAGTTTTTGAAATCGACGTTGTTTTCTTTGAAAAATCCCAGAATTTCAAAATTGTCGAGCCAAAAAATTCTCAATCTATAAATGGTTTTATGTCAATGGTTCAATCCCGGGATACCGGGATGGGAAGAATTGTCAATCCCAAAATCCCGGGATCACATATGTAAATGGTTCAGGATTGGATGCCCTACCAGTAGCTTAATTAGAGGAATGCTTGATTTCAGGACGTGCATAATTATGCCCACATCTTATAATTTTCATTAAACGTTTTTTTACTTTTTCTTAATTTTAAATCTCAATTTTCTGAGACCTTCTGTTATATTTAAAACATTTGCCAGCATTTTGGCGTAATTTTTAGACAAGCGATAAATTCACTGATCAATTTCAATTCTCATATCCTTTATAAAAAAATCACAGTCAGCAAATTATAAACTACTTCATTTCTACATTCCAAGGAGAAATTTAAACATTAAGAAATTCGAGTTAAATACTTTTTTTTGTAAGTTATAAAATTTTGTAAACTTACAAAAGTTTTGTCACTAACGACCCGGATTTGGTCTTTCGGCATTCAAGTACAGAGAAGGACTCGAACTGATATTTGGAAGGTAGCTTAGAATCTTTAGATATTCTATATTGTTTATGTATAAGAAGAATAATGAAAAAAATTATCATGTGAACTTTATTAATATTGATGATCTGAATACATTTTGTCTATAACGTCATGTTTTCTAAATAAAATTTATTATTAATTCATTTATAAAACTTAATTCTACCAAACACTTTAGTTTGATATTTTTAAGTATTTATTCACATGATAAAAGTGCTTCGTCAACGATCATCTATTTCTAATTGAATTAAAGTACGAACATATAAATTTATTATTTAATGAAAAAAATAATATTTTTTTATATTTCAGTAATATATCACATTTATAAAGTAATACCACGCGCATATTTTACTTTTAAGCGTAAGATTAATTTGTATTAACAATTTTATAAAATTTCGCTGCTACACCTCAAATCTTCAGCGCTGTAAAATTATTAAAAGCAGTAAAAATATAAGGTTACTCTCTATTTAAACATTATTGTCCGCAAAATATTTAAAGTAAGGCCTCAAGCACGCAATGAAATTAACATATTCATCTAAATCCTTTCCAAGATATTTATTTTATGCGTGTAGCTATATTTTAACAGAATAAAAGGCTAACTGCTTTTGTCCTGGTGTATGTTTTTCTTTCGCCAACCTTCTGCAACGTTTTTCATGTCAATGTACTATTATTTATTAAGCTATATAAAAAGTCTTGCTGATTTTTAATGGTTATATAAAGATATTTTATTTTTTTATATACATTACGCAAAATAAAGAAAAGGCTTCATGGAAAGGAAAGAATTCATGAAACTAATTAAAACTCTGTATTTATACACGTATCTATTTTTTTTCTCCACAGAAACTACGTTAGGTTAAACGAGCACGTGGTCAAGCTTTTCGTGATTTGAGCCGGGAATCGATGTTTTAAATAATTATTTTATAGTTTAGAATTTCGACTGAAGGTGCTTGATGGAAATTTATTGTCACATTTGAATTATTTTTATTCTGTACACTTCCTTTATTTATTTTGTCGATAACGACCCGGGTTTCGCTCTTCGGCATCTTGCCATTCGAAGATGCCGAAGGGCGAAACCCGGGTCGTTATCGACAAAATAAATTATGGGAGTGTATAAAATAAAAATAATTATTTTATAATCGTTGCTATTTTTTTATTACTTCTGTTTTTTTTCTTTTTACAAAAATATCTATATTGCCAATCTTCTTCTAAAGCATTTAAAATAAGCGTAACGTAAAGAGGATCTAACTGCTTAAAGCAGTCATGCACAACCTGCGACATATGAGTATCATGCAGCCTTATTACTCCATGAAGATTTTTCTATTATAGATGTGAACAAATTATTCAATAGCAAAAATACACAATCTGTATAATCATTGATAGAAAACATATATTCTGATCTGACCAGAAAAAGACATTCTTCGAAGCATGACCAAGATGGATTAAGATTTATCGAAACTTTCCAGTATAATTTTCACAATTCACAAAAGATGTTCTCACGTCAATTTATTGATGGTAAAAGGAAAAGTTAAACTGAGTACAATTCAGCTGTCAGCTGTCAAATTAGCTGTCACTGAAAAAATGTTGCTGATTCTAAATACAAATCTCTAAAAAAACACCCTATAATACATTGACATCGTTATTTGTAATCACTTTTACCCACGCAGCCCGTTAACAATCTGAAAATTGATAAACTGGCCTATTTGCTCAAAAACTTAAGCAATACTTCTTTAAATCCATAATCTTTAAACTTTATCTAATGGTTCTTTATCCAAAGCAGGTAATAGTTACAGTATAATAAATTTGCAACAGAGTTGGCATTGAAACAAAGATCGGTTAAGTGCATTGGGTCCGTTTTCAAAGCTTAAAAGACATTTTTTATTACCGAATAATTCAGTTAAGGATTTTTTTACATAGGCTATGGATTCTCTAAATGTTTTGGAAGCGAAATTTTCAAATTGAAAAGACATATTAAGACAATTATAAGGCATACAAATAGGATATAAAGTGAAACTCCGATCTACCGTTATCGCGTTATTCGTTTTTCCGCATGGATCGTGTATTTGTCATATTCCCGGCAAAGCACCCATAACAACAATGTAAATAATCCCTTATTAATCGTTGCCCGATTTACTGATTTCCTCGACATATCGTCTAAATCAGGGGTGGGGAACTTTTTTAATTTCTAAAGGCCACATTCATTTATCTGATTCAACATAAGTGCCGTAGTAAAGAAAACGTGGCCACCCCTCTCCTTTTTTTTCGACTGTCGAACATATAATGGGTTGAAACGCTCTTTTTTCAAACGCTTACGTATAATTTTATGATCAAAGTGAATATTTTGTAGTCAAAAGGCCGCAGCATTAGTCAAGAGTCCGCATGCGTCCTTAAGACTGCAGGTTCCCCTCCACTGGTCTAAATGTTATGATAATAGTGAATCGCTTGTGTTAAAAACATAAAAAAAGAAGTTATAATCGATGTTTGGGGAACTTGTTGACAAAAATACATACAATAATATTTAAAAAAAATAACGATTCAAATTTGATATTGACATCTCATCTTATCAGCTTAAGCTAAATTATGAAAATTTTGAAAAAAAATCTTGATGTAATCATATTAGAATTTTCAATAAAACAATATTTCGAAAGTTTAAAAAATACGTATTTTAAACCTCAGGACTGGATTCAACCCGTAGGCCGTAGTTTGGTGACACTACAGCAGTGTAGTGTGGAAACCGATCATCAATCGTAGATAAATTTACGTATACTTAATTAAGAATCGAAAAGAAAATATTTAAGGATAGAAACTACGAAATATTTGAAGGTGTAATCGTCCTTAAAATATCCACCTATAACAAAGGAAAATGTATTTCATGAGCGAGGAAACGTATTTTAACCATCCTTGATGTTAAGTTATTAATCTATTATTACGAATATGTACATACTTCACCTTAAGACCATTAGTCATGGGAAAATATTATTGATGACAGTAACATGTGCAAAAGCTTCTGCGCATCTGCTCTAGAAGCATTATTAGCACATGTTGGTTTCTCTGGTCCCACTAACTGACCCTACTACTATTGTAATGGTTTTGGAGGCCCGTTTCGCTTATTTATGAAATCAAATTATTTTCTACATTCTGAAAACGTAGGCTGCTAAATTTTATGTTGGAATTTTATAATAGTTTTTAAAATTATAGATTTATACACTTTTCTGTGGATTCAATGTTTTATTAGTAATATACTCTCTTTGAAAAATAACGGTTGAGCGACTGAGTAACAAGCAGTTATCGTAGAAAAACTTATGTTAAGATGCCTCCATTATGAGGCTATATGCTCTACATTGGGAGCTTAAAAATATATATAACATTATAGATTGAAATACAATAAGTTGTGAAATATAAAAATTAAATATCGGTATAAATAGACTTTTGGCCAATATGGGGGTACATATTGTAAATCGTGTAACTTTTATATTTGAAATAAATAAAATAATTTTTTTAACACATGTTTCGTTATTTGTATCACAAGTGGAAAAACAAAGTTATAAAATTTATTTTTTTATTAAAAATGAACTTCCACAAAGTTACCGCCAAATCCATCGAAGAAAATAAAATAATGTTTATAGTACTAAAGTAGAGTACTAAAAAACGTCATATGTGGCAAGGCAATAAAAAAAAAGCTCAACAGAAAAAAGGCAATGCGACAAAATCGGTGGAAAATTTATAAAAATAAAAACATCACTCCACTGCCCAAAATAAACTATCGGCCTTTTGATAAATGATATAAAAGAGACGCGAGACGCCAGCTTGTGGCAACTAGGGCCTATACAAAAACCGACTTTTGAAAAAACCAATATTGACATTCGAAAACCGGTTTTATCCGGTTTTCGAAGTTTTACTAAAAATGGATAATTCAATTGAAATAGAGAGAAAAAGTTTTTTTTGTTTAGGTTGTTTATTTATGCACATAATAATACACAACAAGAAATTATTTGCTGTTACTCCTCAGAAAATATGATTTAAGAAAACACAAAGCGTCCACTGATTGTTTTGTAACAACATTTTCTGATATCGAAAATACTCTTTCGCTGGGTAATGATGTGGGGCATCAAGACCATTCTTTAAGCCGTCAAATAAAAGATCCAAATTTTCTGTTCTTTTGTTTTTAGACTCGTTTATGGAAAATTCGGCACAACCGGTTACGATGTTGAAAAACCGGTTTTCGAATGTCACAAATTTTGCCAGAAAACCAGTTTTTGAAAACCGACAAGCCCTAGTGGCAACCCGTTTTTAATGCTTTATATGTAAAATAATTTACAAAGATATAGCACGATTGTGTAATACCATAGCAGTCTTAAGTTTCCAGCAGTGTTATAGAAAATCCAGCAAACCAAGGGTTAGTTAATTGTATGACGGTAATACGTATATCGACTCTCAACTCCAATATTTGATCTTATTTCTCGTTGAATATAATATGTATGTAACAAATTTTCTTTTTAAAGTTTTCTGTGATTCTCTATTGTTATTAATATATAATAAAATATACACGAGAAGGTAATATATACACAGGCAAATTACGTAATGAGATATCATTGTAAGAAATCTAGCGAATAGCCAAAAATGCGATGTGCGGAAGATTAGATTTTATTCGAATAGTAATGGATTCTAAAATACGCAGTTTTAATCAGTGGCGACCGATCAATGTGGCATTTGATGATTTCTTCATGTATTTATTGTCTATAATAAATATTTAAGAAAATTTTATTTTATTTAATTAAAAATATTATTTTATTTTTTTGAATTTAAAATGAGAGAATGGTATAAATGTTATATTTGAATATTACTTCATGAAATATAACCGCCCCAGCATATACAAGGATTGCATTGATCCAATGCCACATTGACCGGCCGCCACTGGTTTTAATTGTTTGTTATTATAATTTAAATTATTGATTATGACTAGAGCATCCAACTCCGTACCCTTTTTGTAATATCGGGATTGACAATTTTTCCAATCCTGGGATTACGATATTGAACATTCACAATAAAATCGTGTAGAAATTTGGGATTGAGATATTTTTGTTCGGCGATTTTAAAATGCTGGGAATTTACGGATATTCTAAAATGAAAACTGAGACCGTTTTTTTTAAGCTCTCAAAAAATTACTCGTTGTTCAATTTAAAAAAATCCAGGAATTTACCGAATTACTATTGCGCGATTTTCTAAAATTTCCTCTGGATGCCTATTAACTTTTCCTTTTAAGTTTTCTAGAATTTGAAATCCTGGGATTTCAGAATCACAAACTTGGACGGGATCCTGGGATTGGTGGCCCAAATTATGAATATTCTTTCTCCATGTAATTAAACATCTAATCTATATTCATGTTAACTGTTAAGTTTATTTCTTTCAAGTTTGGATTTTGTGTATTTTTTAAAACAAGTTATGTAATGGCCTTTTGATTAAATAATTTATTATTTTACATTTTAATACTTTCTATTTCGTATCATTAAAATAAAATATAATTATTCTAAATAGCCTATACCAATAGTAACAATCGTAATTTCGGTATTATTTATATTACTTTTAGGGTGTTCACTGTCAACATTTGGTGGAAAGGCATAATATTAATAAAAACACAATATTCCTTTGTACTTTATTCTACTTTATATTAAAGGTCAGGACTGGTTTCGCTCATTGCGCTCATTGTCAACTGATAAGAAAAATATATAAACAGTGCTATTTATAGAAAAATAAATTGAAATAAAAGGTGTAAACAACAATTGACATTGAAAATAATTTACAAATTACAGTATGAGTGACTCTACAATTACGCAAAATTAAAATGTTTAACACCTTTAACATATAATTAAAAAATCATCAAAGATTAATAAATTTTTGCCTGATGGTATTTATAAACTTAATAAAAATTTGGGAATTTTTTTAACAAAGTGAGATTCTACATTACTAAAGTAAATAACTTAATGATAATTTTGTGTTTTTCCCGCTTCCAAGTCATACTAATAATATTAATCCACATACTTATTACTTGGAAGCGGGATAATATTTAAGTTATATTATTTTATTTCATCTAAGTAAATTCACTCATTTTGTATTTGCAACTGACTCCTCTTTTTTCTGACATTTATTTGATGTTTTTTTTCACACAACGATAAGGTATTTGATTCAGATTTGTCATTCAATTATTCAACTGATTAGTCCTCTTTGCTTCCATAAATATTTTTTTGTGAAAACTTTTTATGTTACTGTTATTCTTATTTATGATTATTATAGACTTACAGCAAGCATTTGGGCAAGCTTTTCTGTAATAGATTTAATGTAGAATTGAAAAAGTAAATAATTCATTTAAAAAAAACTCTCATGTTCATTATTTTAATTGAAATCATTTTTATGCATGCTTTTATTAAATATGAATATCTTTTATGTTATCAAATGAAACCATACAATGGCGAAAACGTAAATCACATAGTAAAACAACCAGTGAAAAACCTTGCTATAGATTTTATTTTTATACTCCGATAGTGCTAAACAAAATAAACATTTTTTAGTGGATGGGGTGGAATTGATTCATTATTGCTTTCACAGTGTATTACAAAATTCATATTTGTTGATCAAACATTTTTAGTTTAACGTGATTCTCGGTAATTTCCTGTAATTAAATATCTGCATATATATGGCTTTGAAGAAAAAGTTAAATAATTAAATTCAGGCAATCCTCTATAATTCTGCCCTGCCAATAAATTAAAGTTGTAAAAAACACAGGGAATCGATGAAACGATTCACTGATAAAACTATCAATTAATAAATTAGAAAAGTGAGACTGTTTCTGGTCATCCGTATTAACTTTTTCAATAAAATGTGTAAACCAAATCAAATTCGAAGCCCTCGGCACACGTTTTGTCGGAATCAGCCTTATAACTTCAAACTAAACTAATATTTATAAGAAGTTCTCCGAATAAACAAAACATATTGAAAGGTCGATTTTATATTTGAAAAATATTTTTTAAAAAATAATTCAGAAAAAACTTATTTATATTTTTTATTAATGATAACGATTTCAAAAGTATTCAGAATAAAGGTAAATAACAAAGGTCTGTACTGAAATGGTTAAAAACCAGGCAGAAAATTTGAATAAATGAAAACTTCTACTAGGCATTTATTAAGTCGATCGAATGGATCCAGACTTACCGTTAAAAAAATATGTATTTCGGAAAATTTGGTGTAGTGATACGTTTTTTAATGCTTTTCTATTTACTTAAACTTCCGCCCAAAATGTTGAAAAAATTCTTAATAAAACAGTAAAACCTTAAATTTTAGACGAGCACTTCCGAAAAGAATATGAAGCAGAAAGTTTATTTTTCTGCTTGAACAAAAAAACAACAAGTATTAACAAAACTGAATTGAAAAAGTTTTGAAAACTTAAAACAAACTGTCAGTATATATTAATTAAAAGTCACTAACCAATAAAGTGATCTTGGAATATAACTAACACTCACTGAGATATTATATTATATCTAACTTAAAAGTAATATCAGTATACATATATTATATTTAGTCGGGTTGTGGCACAGCGGTCAACGTCGTTGGGTTTCCATGACAGATCTCACGAGTTCGAGTCCTAGCCTAGTACAAACAGCTTTTTTCATCGATTTTCTGTTCGAAGGCATGGGTGTTTGTGATGTCCAAATATTCCATCCCACACTTCCAGTCCCTAAATTACGGAGGTAGTGACGATTAGTTAATCATCAGTCTTGTCGTGGCCTCAGTCTCTCAACCTCTCTTTTTCAAAGACTGACTAACACATAGTTCTTATGGATAAAAATCTCTGTTAAGATACATCTATTAGGAGGCAATTGGGATAGGACATGGATTATTATTATATATACATATATATACATAAAAATAGATGTTCTTTGAGATTTTATTTGAATAAGCAACATTTTTTTCAGTGACATCCAATTTGATACCAACACAGAATTTGATATGGTTAATTTTAGCATGAAAAGATTTACGCCAGAAAAAATGTTTGAAAATAGTGCAAATTTAATTTCGAAAATCGTTGTTCAGTTCGCGAGAAAAAAAAGGTCCCACGCTGGCAAATGGTATAGAGGCCACAGAAAAATAAAGAAACTCAAAAGTGGCCACGTCCCCAAAAAATGAGAAACGCTGGTTTCGAAACTCTGTTTCTTCAAAAATGATGCCAGCCAAAACGGCGTCAATGGAGAGCGCTGTAGTTTTTGATTATTGACATTTTCGTTCCCCAAATGAATGAACTTGATGTAGAAATGAATTTCTATTTTTTTATTATTAAAAAAAATGTTGTTTCATGACAGTATTAACGATTTATATATGTATGTATTGTTTATCTCTTACGTGTGCAAGTTGTTCACCTTTTAGAAAAGCACTTCAATTGTCCATTGTGGTAAGAGGTTTATAATTTTGTCCGTTGCTTAGTGGCATCGATGTTAATAATGAAAAAATCTTAGATACTATTTTTTAACCCTTCACATAGGGATGGGCTGGAGAGAGCTCGGGGGGTTCGCCCGAGCCCCTTGTTAAGTTAAGAAAATCATTCGTCTCTATCAAATCAGCACCTAACTGCAAATATTTTACTATTAAATTGTAATACGAAACAGAAGACTCAATTTTTTTCAAAAAATAATTTACTTCGGTTATTAATAACAAAATATACCTAGCTGTTTATTGTCTCCTGTCCGACAATGTTTAAAAATACCGATCATGGATAATATTATATTATTAACAGATGTTTTTGGATGGGACAGACATTCTTATTTACTTAACACGTGTATACTTTTTCATTTTACGACCTTTACCTTAATTTATTATTCTGCTAATTTTGTCAAGAATATATTTCTTATACTTCTTTTGGTTTTAATATAGCCTAATTCTTGGAACGACGAATATATATTTGTAATTGAAGGATAAACAAAAACACTTATGTTCAAGAAAGCGATTTTATGGTGTCTGATTTTTTGAAAATTTATTACTTACTCATCAACTATATCAACTAAAAATAGCCTGTAAACGGATTTCGGCATTGATTATTTTATTTTTGTTTTGGCAAAAGTTTGTTTTTCGGATAACATAAAAACGTCAAAAAATTTCATGTAAAATAATAAAAATCTGATACGAAATTTAAGGAAAAATACGAAGTTAAAGGATTGTGAATAATATAATTACAAGAAAAGAAGCAAACGGTCAATCAAGCTTGTGACATGTTTAATGATGACTAAAATTAACAAGATAGTTTCCATTACATTTGGTCGTATTATTTCGTATACTTATTCACATACACCCGATCCTTTTTTACGCGATACATTCGTTCCAGAAATCGACGCGTATAGAAAATCGCGTAAAATAAACATAATTTTCATATAATTTGATAATTTGGTTCCGAAAATCAAATTATCGCGTAAAAAGGTATTATAACTAAAAAAGTTATTATTTACTCAATAACCATTACTTAATAACCATTAATTTCTTTATGTGATACAATCGTACCATGAAAAACAGATACCTATGTATACAAGCATAACGGTATTAACTTTTTGGGAGTAATTCGCTGCTGTGACTATCGGTTGCGAAATATAATCACCTTCAGGGTGTTCACTGACAATATTTGGTGATAAGGCATTATATATTTTAAAAAATCTCAATTACACTGATTGCACCTTTTCACCGGATTCGCTCATGATGAGCATTATCAACTGAAAAGAGAATACAATCTTACAGTGTTGTTTATATAGAAAAAAATAGACCCTCATAATTAAATTATTTATATAGAAAAAATCGCGTAACAATAAGTAAATCGTGTAAATAAAAGGAACGGCGCCATCAAAAAAAGTCGCGTGAAAGTTAAATCGTGCAACAAAAAAAACGTGTAAAAAAGGACCGGTGTATTTTTTTTCAATGGCCACAATAAAAACCAACGTGACGCATGCGGCCCGCGAGCCACGGAGTTTGCATCATCCATAGTGTAAAGCCATTATGGCTGAGATTTACCGAGCCCCTTGTTAGCATATTAGCAGCCCACCGCTGCCTGTGGAAAACGATAGTGAATCAGACATTTTACTCTATACATGAATACGCTTTAGATTCGGATGAGAGGTTTGATTCCACTTTTTACGGGTATTCAAAGTCCCTCAGTGATAGTTCTTTACAGTTTGATTTAAAAAGCCCATCTTATGATTTTAAATAACGAAAATGGCCAACGATGTTTACAAATTACAACCAAACTTCTTTATTTACCCAGTATACATAAAAATCCAAAAACCTTAGTTGGCGATCCACCGATATCACTATAGTGTTTTAGTCAATAATCATGTATTTTGGTAAATGTATTAGCTTGTTGAATTTATTTTTGTAACCAAAATGAACAAAAATATGTTATCAAAATAATTATATAAAAACTTACCTTACTGAACTTATTTTAACTAATAGTTGACACCTAATATCGATGTATTACTGAATTTAAAAAACGAAAATTAATGATGACGATATAGCCGGTCAACTTTAGTAATTCTAGTTAGAGTAAGAAAAGCAGATGTATCGGCTCTTGGTAGCCAAATCGTTAAGCAAAAGAGTAACAAGCTCCTTGTAATTTCCATTTAAAAACCTTTGTTTAAAAAAGCTCAAAAATAGTCGCCTGGAAGCGGACATAGGTAAACAAACGCGTGCTAGTATAATATATTATAATTTTGAGATCATATTTCAAAAACGTACCTTGAGAAGAGAAACGACATTAACTTTTCCGGTTCTAAGCTCAAGAAATGCGACCCCAATACCCACATTTTCTTAAATATCTATTTTAATATGGGTGATACAATGTTTATAATTAAGGTATTCTTATATCATAGTTTTTTGGTTTATAATTAATGTGTTCTTATATCATAATTTTTTGGACCTTTTGTAGTTTATATAAATACGCGATGCGATAACGAGATAAGCGCCCGCTTATCAGCGATCGTTTGTAAGATAACTGCGCTCAACGCGTCAGTTGCAAATTTATTTTTGTATTGGAATGAAGTCTTTTTTACGCGCAACTTAAAATATGATTATTTATTTTTAAAAAAACCACGGATTTTTATAAAAAAACATGTATGAGGAATGATTATTTTTAATGACTATTTTTTTTTAGAAATTCATAAGAATAAGGCCAATAATGAGGAAACCATTGGGGTCCCTAAACGACCCCCATCGGCAGAGAAGTATTTTTCTAGTCTCCGAGCCGCGAGAGTTAAGAAGAGAAATATTTACAAAAAATAATCGGGGTTGGAATTTTACATTTGCAGATGAATTGATCAGACTTTTTTAAGAGATGTATTTTTTTCGAATTCTGTTGTCATTAAAATATACGATACTTTCATATAAATGTAACTCAACAATCGCTGTAACGAATTCTTCGTAAAGAAGATGTGCTTTACGAGAGAAACAGTGTTTCCACTGCGTACACTGTTTACAAGTGGTTTTAAGTAATGCTTAATTTCATAAACAATTAAAGTTGACAAAAAAAAATAGACAGCCAAACATTAAACAACTAACCGAAATTATTAAATTAGTTGAGGTAATAACTGAGCACACATATTGTCAGATATGTAGCTCGGTGTATAAAATAGATAGCTCATATATTTTGCATACTAGTACTACTAAGACATCCAATTCTGGACCCTTTTTTTCATCTCGGGATTCACAAACATTCGGATCCCGGGATTGATCATTCACCATAAAATCGTGTCACAATTGTTTGAGATTCTTGGAGAATTTCAGGATTCACAATTATTTAAGGATTAACGGATTTCCTATTATAATAAAAAAGGAAGCGTTTTTTTTAACTCGCTGGCGGATTTCAAAAAAATTTGCTCACTGGCTGATTTTAAAATGAATTGAGAATTTACGGATTTCCCTATATGAAAATATGTAAGAACTTTTTTCTCTATCCTTTCAAAATGTTACTATTGCCAATAACTGCAGCGAAAAAATATTTTATTACGAGATTTAACAAATTTTCACTTGTTTTCCAGAATCCCGAAATCCCGGGATTGCGATAGTAATAATCCTGGATTCCGTGATTGGAGACCCTAACAACTACCACCCACGTGGTCACTTATATGAAAGAATAAGAATATTTGAAAAAAGGAGATGTCATAATAATATTGCATGGCACATCGTATGCTCTTCATGATAAAATTTATATCGATCGAATAAATTTAGGTTCCTCCAAGTGCTGACACTTTAACCCAAATTGTATCATAAAATAAAAGAAAAATGTTTTACGTGACACTATAAAAAAGGGTCTAACTTCAGATTAAATGCTGTTTTATTTTGGTGTAAGCTTTACGACACGATTAACCTTTTTGTATGGTTACGGGAAACCGAGTTTGCTTCAGGAACCTACTTTCAAGGAATATTTGTACCTAGGCATCATTGTCGACGTTATCGTTTTGATGGGCTAACTAAGTTAACACTAGTCCTGCCTTAGTATCCTTAGTACAGGGGTGGGCTGGAGGGGGCTCAGAAGGGCTCGCGCGAGCCCCTTGTTAAATTTTATGAAGGTCGGCGAGCCCCTTGTTAATTTAATAGAAAACAATATTCTCAGATCAAATATATAACTGCAATTTCTGAATCGTATATAATTTACGACAGCTTCGGTATACACAGTAGTACATTTTTAGCCATTTAGATTGATAAGTTTACAGTGAACTGCATATTGTCACATATTATAAGTGTATTAAGTAACAATCGATTGCTTATTTAATTATAGCATATAATTGCATAGGAGTGATAAAAAAATCACTCCTTCCCCAGAACACTGAGAATTGATTTTAGATTGAGCGAGCCCCTTGTTACTGTATTGGCAGCCCACCGCTGCCTTAGTACCATATGCTTGTATCAACATTGTATTCGAATGTTTAAACACTATATCTATTTAACTCTATACACTTTACCTATACCTAAACAGTAGTGGTTCTGAGAACCAACATTACATAATCTACACTAATTATTGATCGTCTTCGATTTCCACAATTCTGACGTAATTCTGAATGGAATTGTGAACATGATATATTATTATAAAATAATACCTACGCGAAACATAAAAACTATGACGAGTTGGTTACAACGACACAATCTGTATATTAATAACGGATAATGTTTGTATTTATTACTTCGAATTTACTACTAACCGGTTCCCGGCAAGCGTTGCAATTACACTCGAAGAAAGAAAGTGTTTGTGTTTAAATTGTGTTTATTGAAGTGCATTTTTTCTTTTCCTCTCTTTTTGACTTTGACGTTTGCTGCCGATTGTCTATGGTACGACACACGCGCCACCTACCGTAAGTTAATTGTACTATAACCTTCGAGCAAGTGCAAGCTTACTTTGTCAAAATGAACTATATGGCAGACATACAAACATTGATTTTTATATATAAGACCAACTGTTAGTTAATTTTACTATGCTTATTACCTTTTCAAAAGTGCAAGCATGCATTTTTTCCAAGCTCAAGCTGAACACACGTCACGTAATCGCGCATTCCTGCGCCCATGTATAAAGCCTGCTATTGTAATAAATTAAATTAAAAGGTATAGTATGTGTGTGTGATTTCAGATCTCCAAGAGTCCTGAAAACTCTTCTTTTTGTTTTTTTATAAGCAAGAGAAAGATATTTTTTCATAAAAAGACAATAAAAAAATAAATATTGTAGTATATAAAATAGGAAATCGACATCATTTTCATTACATTTTACGAAGAAAATGATGTGTGGCACAATTTTAAGGTTATCGTGTGATTTTCCGGATGTGTGCAAGACGCGGCCGCACTGCAGATGCGGAAGTGGGCGACAGCAGACGACACAGTAGGGCGGCTGTATGGAGATGTAGGCGGGAACGGGCTGACAGGCGCCACTTCTCGACACTGCTTGCTGCCAAACACCAAAATAGCCTCGTCGTGAGATGTGTAATTGAGCTTTGAAAACATAACAATTCTACACAAAAGTCATAATTACACACGCGCTCTTAGGAAATCAGTGTAGATGTCCCCAGTACATTGTATGTTTAAATCAAATTCGGCAGATGTTCTCACATATACTTAGCTACCAAACAAAACAATTTATCGTTTATGATTTTATTTTTTAAATGGATTTGTAGCTGAAGTATATACTGCAGGTTGCTTAATTTTTTTTATCTATAAATATAACTTTGTACTTATTTCAATATATTTTTCAATATTGTAAAACTAATCTGCAATTTTTTTAAATACTCAATAAAAATAATTCAACAAAGGTAACAACAAAATAAAGGTGTGTTTTTTTAAGTTTGGAGAAAAAATGCAAAATTAATAACATTATTTTAAGTATTTATTTTACATGTAAGTAAACGAATAAAAAGTTATTTCTGAGAAAGATATGCTAGATTTTATATTGTAAACATTACATTTGGCTTTAAAAAACGTACTGAAAATTTATTTTCTTCGCTTTTATCTTTGCAAAATCGTTAGTAATAGATTTTCTGTATACATTATCAATCTTTATTTCTGTATAAATTTCTTTTTTTTTTTCATTTTCGAAGAGCCAGCCCCAAAAATGTTTCGGCCATGGTGGTCTGCCCCCCCACCTAGCACCCTCTTTTCAGCACCACTGGCCTTGATTTACTATAGCTGTTTATCTAGTCATGGTCGAAAAAGGTTAAGACCTATCTGACTGACTACAAGGTTAGATAGAAACTAGTCGCGTTTGCCAAACCCTTCTAGGCTATCAACACCTCTCATAATGAATTTATATTATAATGCAGTGTAGGTATTGATATGTTATTTCTATAGATACAGTGTTTACACCGCTGTGCAGTTATTTTATTGATCTATGTTTCAATGCTGTGAATGGCGCTTCCGACAGTTACACCAGAGTACCTGTGAATACATAATAATGCATCGCATCGCATATAAGGTAATATCTTATATGCGTGGTGATATGTTGATTAGGGAATCCGACCCCGGTATCCCGTACAGTTCTCGATACATTTCAATCCCGGGATTAGAAGACATGATCCCGAAACTTTCGGGATTGATTTTAAAACATAAATGTGATGGTTTTCAAGCCGGCAGTTTACGCATATGCAATAAACGATGCCCAATCTAAATTCTTTGCGATATGAGATAAGCGATCTTTATGGCAGACAAAACGGTAATCAGATGCCAAGCGTATTAAATATTTGAATGCAGTTGCCGACAATAATTATTTATCTTACTTTCGGCAATAACGGCATTGCCGTTATTTATTGTTCTTTATTTCATAACTTCACATTTCAATATGTTTTTATTTATATTTCGCTTTGTTTTCTAATCTTATTGAATGTTGAATTGAATGAAATATCAATGGCAGTGATTATTTTTCGTGATTTATGTATTCATAAATATTAATTTTGTACTGTAAACCGAAACCCTAAACTAAATGGCGAAACAATTGATGCTCTGGTACTTCAGACATATTTAAAAATAATATTTAAATTACTTTTATTTACTCCAATAAAATTATTAAGAATGTATGTACACGACAATTTTAGAACTCTTCGCTCTTGCAGTCTGAAGTAATAGGTACGTTTTTCAGCAATCGAAATTAATTATTTTAAGTTATATTGCGTATTCTTACATAAAGTATGCATATTAAGTTCGTTTAATAATTATGACGCATGTTTTTTTTACGAGTAATTAAAAAATCCACTCATTCACCTGTACATCGCGAACAACTGAAATTAAGAGAGCTTTTTGGTAACGTATTGGAAGCCCACAGCTGGTTATATAATATAGAATATTTTTTAAAATTTATTTTTCACCATTATTATCAATTTGTATTTCTTAAAATAATGTACTGATCCCGGGACCAGTCCCAGGATCCCGGGATCGAAAAATTCTAATAATAATTCCAGGATCAACATTTTTTCTCGGGATTGGATTCCCTAATGGTGATCTAACCCTTTTCAAGTCGCAACCTGCATTTACAGCTTAGTCATGCAATAAAAACTTTTATAAAGATTCCCAACAATACAATAAAACTTAATATAAACTATATAACGCCACTCAAAAATAGCATAAACTATGTTTAATTGCAACGAGGAGAAGATATACAAATTGCATTACTGAAATCATAGAGAATATTATGAAATTCATTAAAAACATTTCTGTAGTATTTTTTGCCGTAACTTTAAACTATTTGTGATTGATTATAAGCATAGTTTGTGTTTTCAAAAAATTGATGATAAATGGCTTAGTGGCGATTAAATCAATATAGATAGTATTATGCTATTTACTTGTCTAACGAAAATAAGTGAAAGAGCAACGTGGAAAAATACGATTACCTATTGTTTTTCATTTAACTTTTCTTTACTATGAAATTCATATTCCGCTTAAAGAACATTTTTTATTTGTTCTTATTTTGGAGTTGGCTCGTAAGTCGCAGCTTGTGCCATTAGTAAGGTAACTGTTCAATTCGATGATACTTACGGTTAGAATATACCAATGTACATACTATGAACGACGTTTAATTTTCGGGTAAAAGATTTGGTTAATATTTATATCCTAGAAGCGGGATTTGTTTAATTGAGTTTTGCCTGCATTCCGGTTGAATTTCAAAAAAGCGGAAAGCCCATAAACGAAAGCGTTTAGTTTCCACTACCCTTTGCAAAATACATATGTATACATCTTCTGTCTTCAGCTCTAACTAAAATAAAAACCAATTTTCAAAACACGATGCAACTTGGAGAAAAACTTGGGTGCAGTCGGTCTCATCATCATCTATAAGCCTGCTCAAAATAAAAATATATTTTTTAATCCATGTCCGCTCCTAATGTAAAGCATATGGTCTCCTAATGGAGGTATCTCAAAAGATTTTTTCTACGTCTAACTGCTTGTTACTTAGTTCCCCAACCTCTCTTTTTCGACGAGAGTACAGATAGAAGGATAGAACTAGAGCAGGACTAATTATTAGCTAATCGCTTTAGTTACGTCCGTTTTAAGGATAAGATGAGTAGGGGGAAATTCATGACAACACATACCATCCATGCCTCAGGACAGAAATCAATCTATAAAAACTGTCCGTACTTGTATTCGAATCCGTGACCTCCGTGTTCTTAGCCGACGACGTTGACACTCGACCACGCAGCCGTATTTTATAATATTACGCCTTACTTAAGAGTACATGGTTATTTTATTATTTTTTGTGTGGAATTCGGCAACCTAGACCACGCGTGCCATTACGTGGGACGCGAAATAATTTTTTGATGGCACGCCTTGAAAATTACGACATAGTTAGCTAGCTTCCAAAGTTAAGCCCCAAGTGTAATTTTAGGTATTTTGATGTTTTTATGTAGCTTGTATTATTAAAGTGAAATGCAATTGTCTTAATACACAATCGATTAACTAGTTTTCTTTCAGTGGCATATTGAGTGTCCAGTACATTGCATTACCTGTTTTGTACACATCAATGCATTTGGCTTGCCGACCGCTGGCGTATATACATACATTGATGTATAAGTATATGTATGTTATGTAAGTATGTACATATGTTGGCATAGTCCTTTGCTCTAATGCAGCGGTTTCCAACCTGGGAGGCGCCAAAATTTTTTAATAAAATAATATTTTTCATACCATATTTTCTTCATATAAATAAAACTTAACGTAACGTACGGTAACAATTCAGGGTATTTATGTTTAATTTTTATTTTTCTTCCATTTTTATATATATGTACTGTGCTTTTAGTTCCTATTAAAAAATATGTGGATAGGAAGATTTAAAAATGGTGCCTTAGCAAAACATTTGTTTCGGAAATGTACAAAGCGACCTATTTGGTTGAAATTTTAGGAAAATTGAACGGTTTAAAATATAAATCAATGCAGGGATCACAAATAAATCTACTTGTTCAAAGAGACAAAGTAAAAGCTTTCATTAAAATGCTGAAGCTATGTAAATCAAATTTTCAAAAGAATGAATTATATATGTTTTTACTTTCAAAAGATTTCTGGGCCACAGCTAATGCATTTTAAAAATTATTTCAAAACATTAATTTCTCAACATTTTTGTGGATACAGAATCCATTTATCGACAGCGAAGAAGTAAAATTTGAGCTGACAACCATCGAAAAATAAAAAATGATAAAATTATCATAATGATAATAGCTCACTAAAACAAAAGTTTCAAATTGAAACAAGGATTCAATTTTGGATGAATCTTAGTGAAGAGTATAAATCTTTGTGCTTCTACCCTTCAAAACGTCCTATTTAGGCAAAACGTGTTTTTCGACACTGGTTGCAATGAAAACCAAATATTGGGCTAGGTTAATAGCCGAAAGAGATTTATGAGTTGCACTCTCCACATTGCCCTCAAGATTTGATGAAACATTTGCAACACTCACAATAAATTTTGATGCGTAAAAGTAGTTTAATTGGTAGTTTAACATAAAAATAAATTTACATGTTCGCAGTGTTTTGTTTACGAAACGTGAATTGGCGTTCCGGCACCCTTTTCTGTGCATTTTAATGTTTAAAATCAATTTAATTAAAAAAAAATAAACCTTGAAAACCACTAGCCGTTTTTTTCTTTTGAATGTAACATTGAATGCACCGGGTATCGCAACACTCAAATGTAAATTTATGTCATAATATAAAACAATGTCAGGTACATAGTTACTCTGAGACCAGAAACAGGGATTTAATGCTTGATTTATTTGCGTCTTTTGTGTCACACGTATTTCATATGCAACAAACAGTTTTGTCACTTTTGTTCATCAAACTCATCGAAGCATCTTTGACACTTTTTTATTCTTTAAAATAGTTGAATGGTGGTCACTAAAAGGAAGACAATGTTTTCGTGATGGATCTCACAGATTCGAGTCCCAGTCAACATTTTCTTTAATCGATTTATCGATTTCTGTTTAAAAGCATGAGTGTTTGTGATATCTAAGCATTTCCTTCCACCCTTTCAAATCTTTAGATTTATTTTAATAAACTAGACAAAACGAGAGATTGCTTCATCACTAGACCTGTCCTATCCCCATATTTTAATTCTTCAAAGAAAGAGAGGTTGGGTAACAAACAATTCTCGTTAAACAACTTTTGTGAGAAACATCTATTATGCTCCACATTAGGAACGGACATAGATAAGAAAAAAAACTTAGTTAAAATATTGACAAGTGAGTTCCGGCATCTTTTTTTTTAAAAAAAAGCACTGCCTGTTTTTATATTATATGTTATGTTATTGTTCTGTTAATTATGGTTTTTAGTATTTTTTATATTAAAATTGATATTATTTAAAACGTGTCTGTATTAAGTATTATATTTAAAAATAAAATGTAGGGGAGGCGCGGCAATTTTATTTCTATTTTAGGTAGGCGCAAAGGTTGGAAACCGCTTTTCTAATGTGAACTCTGGCCTGCGTTTGTCATACATCAACTGCATTAAAGTGATTGATAGGTTTTGCGGTTGAGTGTGCCAAATAGCCTCGGCGAACAGTTGTCGTAAACCCAATCACGTTCACTTAGATTTGGTAATATAAATTGTACGATTGTAACTTATTAAGACATTTTATTTTCAATGTTTTAAAAACATTTTCAATTTGTTACGCCCCTATTGCAATTACGTTTTATATATTATTAAATTTGCGAATATATATTATATATTTATTAGGTTTTATTATTCGAAGAAATTAGCGACTTACATGGTACCGCCATACTAATACCTCCTGACACTTACAACTGAAACAATATCACGTTTTTGTGCTGGTTCAACATTAAGATTTCAATTAGTACTGAACCAACATAAAAACATATTTCGATAGTCAATACTTAATAAACATATAAAATTATTTCGAATAAAAATAATTTAATTCGTAAATTAATAATTTCGATTTGCTTTATAAAAATAAATAACAAAACAGCCTATGACTGCTCATGATTTAATAAAATATATTGTTGTTGTTTAATCAGGGTAAACCGGGATCCCGTCCAATTCTGTGAACCCGAAATCCCGGGATTGCAACAGTACTGGTCCCGGTATTTCGGGATTGAGAAAATTAAACACGGAAGAGCTAAAAAAAGATGTCGCGCTGTTATTTTTGGTAAATCCGTAAATTCCTAGGATTTTGGTTTTGAAAATTCTTGGAAGAGCTAAAAAAAAAGCTCCCACGCTGGTAATTTTGGGGAATCCGCAAATTTATGGGTTTTTTGAAATTCACATGAAATTGTTTGAAAGATCCCATGATTTTCTCAATCCCAAATCCTTATTTATACACGATTTTATGTTGTGTTCAATCCTGGGATCACAGAAAGGGTCTGGGATTGGATACCCTATTTGTGAGCAGTACTTTAATCATTTTAGGTGAATTTAATGTAGATAAAATAATATTGTTTGGTATTTGACTGACACTGTTATTTATTTTTAAATCAACGTCAAAATTATTATTTTTGGTATTCAAAGTATTTTAGAAGTGAAGTGTTCAGTAAAAATATTTAAGCAGTAGTCGTTATCTTTTAAATATTGTTAAAGGTACGAGAAGGGTGTTTGTGGAGATTTTAGCTGGAAAAACACAGTCAATTTAAACACTTCCCCTACGGTGCTTTAAAATACCTACAATATGTTGCTGGCCCTTAAAGAACCAAATGAAAAAGAACCTGGTTTAAAACTTACCGCCCTTTGATGGATGCTTAAAACCCAGGACGTACATAAAAAAACGTATTTTTCACTTGGTTCTTTAAGGGCTAGCAACATATTATAGGTATTTTTAAGCACCGTAGAGGAGTGTTAAGACGTATTTTTCAATTAAAGTTTGGATGTTAAAATGATAAAAAGGTATATTTATAGTCAGAGCTTTTTTACCACGTAACGCGGTGGAACGGCGTTCCCGCACCTTTTTCGTTGGTATTTTCAATGTTTCAAATACATATTCACAAACTTATATTTGTGTTTTACTTGAAAGCTGTTTGTTCCTATCTTAGATCTCTTTTGAATGTCATGTACCGGGTACCGTAACACTCATAAATTAGTTAACCGCTAATCTTATCCGGGCCATATCATTATATACTTACTATCTTCGAAAAAAAGTGGGTTAGCAACTGAGTAACAAGCTGTTCTCGTATAAAAGTTACTATTGAGATACATCTATTATGAAGACATGTTTTACATTGAAAACGCACATGAATTTAAAAAAAAGTCTTTAGGAAAAAGCTTGTCAAGAAATGAGTTTTGGTACCTTTTTTCCATTTAATGGATCTTTTCCGAGCCATTATATATAGCTAAATTAACGTAAGCTGAAAAATTTTACTGACGAGGACGTAAAGCTGGAATAGCTATCAAACAAAGAAAAAAAATCGTAGAATTAAAATAAATAGCTATTTTTGTTTTTATTTAAATGTATGTAGTACTACAAATTAAGTTCCAATTAGGGCTTATACAAAAACCGACTTTTTAAAAAACCGGTTTTCGAATGGTAATATTATTTGTAAACCGGTTTTATCCGGTTTTCGAAGTTTTACAAAAAAATGGATAATTAAATTAAAATACGGAGAAAATGATTATTTTTTTATGTTGTTTATTTAAATACATAATACACAACAAGAAATTATTTGGTGTAACTCTTCAGAAAATATAATTTAAAAAAAAACACAAAGCGCCCACTGATCGTGTTGTAACAAAACTTCCTGATATCGAAAAAACTTTTTCGCTGGCACGGCATATGTTTTTTAAGCTATCAAATAAAAGATGCAAATTTTCTATATTTTTATTTATGGACTCGTTTATGGAAAATTTAGCACAACCGGTTACCAAATTGAAAAACCGGTTTTTGAATGTCACAATTTTTTCCTTAAAGCCGGTTTTTGAAAACCGACAAGCCTTAGTGCCATTGCAATCATTTTTTTTTATTTCCTTAGCAATATGTAATGGTAATTGGAAGTTATTGCAAAAAAATACGTTGTGTGAGAAGACCTTTACAAAACTTAAATGTCATTTGCAGACGCTTGTATTAGAGTACGTTACTTTTGCGATTTAGTCTAGACGGAAAACCATTTGGAATCATTTCAAGGGGTCTTTTATACGATTTGTAGTGGGAGAGATCAAAATTTAAATTATTCCGTCAATTGATTTGAGCTTATTTTTGACAACGGTTTTAATGAGAATTTGTTATTTGTTTTTGATCAAACTTGTAATCAAGTTTTTCATCATGCTGAATGTTTTTAAAATTTTTATTATTTTAATTTAAAAAAAAACAGTAGATTAATATTGTATTTGAATAAACAAAAAATGAAACATTTATAAAATAAAAACTAAAACAGTTTGTCACTTCAATGTATAAAAACAATTACAGTGGAACCTCGATCTACCGTTCTCGCATTGTTCGTTTTCCCGCATGGATCGTTTATTTTTCATAGTCCCGGCCACACACCCATAAGAAAATTGTAAAAGAATCCCGCATTAATCGTTCTCTGATTTACCGTTTTTCCTCGATCTATCGTTTGAATACTTTGGTCCCGTCACGAATATTATCCCGATTGACCGTTTTCGTTGAATATTTTTCATAAATAGTTTTGCCTCGCATTACGCTTCACGTTTTTTTCAGTGTAACCCCGATCTACCGTTCCCTCTTTCTTCGTTTTTTTTTGCATTGATCGTTTATATTTTACTTGACCGAGACCCCGTCATAACAATATTGAATAATTCAACGTTATCATTCCCCGATTTACTGATTTCCTCGATTTATCATCTAAATAATATTATCGCTTCGTCCCAATTATTATCCCGATTGACCGTTTTTGTAGAACATTTTTTTTGGTTCAAATAGTTTTACAGTGCATTTAGTTACATACAGAATTAAGCTTTTTGAAAATGAAACATTTTTTTGGTCTTACTTGATGATTTCCCGCATTATTCGTTCATTTATTACGGTCCCTTGAAAAACGTAGAATCGAGGTTCCACTGTATATGTAAATCAGTCTAAATCCGAAGCTTTCAGCCTTTCAAATAATTACTTTATATCCCATATAAAACTTTATTTATTTTTAAATTGTGCATTTCTGACAATTTTTATTATTAATTTCAATGACAGTTAACATATAATATTGTCTTGCATCGCGCTCAATAAAACGTGGCACAGTTAATGTTCAGTTATTAACTAGGGCTTCCAATACCGGGAAATTGGGATTCGGATTTCTACATTTTGGTGATTCCGGTATCGTCTTAGTACCAATCTCAAAATTTCGAAAATCACTGTAATAGAGTTTTAAAAAAAGCTCGATAGGGCTGGAACAGTTAGTCACTGGCAGACGTAAATTTTTCAAGGATGGAGTAAAAAAAATGTCTCTGAGCTTAGAATTATTTTTGGAATTTGTTAATTCGACACTTTTTGAAATGGTAGAGATAAAAGCTTCAAGTTGAGAATAATTTTGGAATCTGTTAATTATATTTTTGTGTTAATGATTTCAAGCGACTGTGCCTTACGAAAAGAACGAAAGCATGAAATTATGCCAAATGATCTATCCCGGGATCAAAGGATTGAAAGTTTAAGAATCCCGAAATCCCGTGATTACAAAAAGGGTCGAGGATTGGAAACCCTATTATTAACTTGTCCAACAAAAAAATACTAAAGCTTTTACTTATTTGTGATATCCCTGGTGTTTATTTAATAGCGCTACCATAACAAAATTGAAAGCTTTCAAATGGCCGTATGGCTTATCACAACGAAGCTAATATGTTAGACTTAGACCTTAAAGTTACTTGGTTATGCAATCATTTTGTATATGGGAATGATAAATCTCTAATCGTTTTTGAATAATGTATTTTTTTAAATGGTAACTGTTTGTTAAGAGTTTTTTAAATAATATATAATAAATAAAATTAATAATGTAAATTTCTTGACAAATAGACGACTGAACAATTTAAAAAATATGGATACTACTTTTGGGTTTGCTTAAAACAGTGGTGAGCTTAGTAAGCTGCATCCCTTTGAATGAATACGTTACCGCACCCCATTTAAAAATTGGTTTTGATTTTTTTTTATTCTGCAATATACATTTACAGTAAGATATATCTTTTTTTTTAAATACAAGCATATATTTTTATATTATAGACAAAACAATATCTGTTGTTGTCTGTTCGTTATAATACTAGTTGGGCGAACTCATTTTAAAAAAGACACGCGTTCGTTAGTCATGACATGGATTTAAGTAATTTCTCGCTTAAGTTTTTGTGAGGAAAAGCGATGAGAATCCCATTTCACACAAGTAAATGGTGGCAAAAGGTAGAATTGGACTACAAGGCTTCTTTCCCCGGCTGCAAAAAATGTTATAACTGCTTAGACCAGATTTTCTGTAATTCCAGTTGTTCCAATTTCATTTGATGAAGCTCATTACATTTTTACTATCATTCATCGAATTTAAGTTTTAGAGAAACAATCTGTATGGTAAGCCCGTTTCCCCCAACGGGAGGTTCTTTTTTATAATCAAAAATCAAAAAATTACAGGTGCGAAAAATCAAATGCAAACATACTTATTGAATATACCAAAAGGTCTAAACTCAATCAATTTTCCAAATGATTTTTTTATGAATATAATGTGATTGGAATATGTAAATAAAATATTATAATAAGATTTAAAGATAATATAGTTTTCAGAAAGAATCGTGAAATAAAACTGACAATGCTAGAAATGAAAATGACTTTAACCTAAATCTAACAATGTGGAAGCCTAACTCTTATAAGATTTCCGTATAAAAACTGTATTTTAGGTCGTCACCTCACATTCATTCTTCCCCTGTCGTGATCGTTCAATTATCAATATTTTTACATTTATTTTCACACCTCACTCTCGACCTCGAGCAAGCTACATACAATTGATCATAAGTAAACATCGGTCGTGGAAAAAAAATACCTACTCTTTTAAACTTTTGAGCATTAACTACACTTTCTGCTCGAATACTATCAAATCAAAATCCGCATTCCTATTATTTAAATGATTTGACTTTTTGCCTACAAGCTACGCAAAAAATATATAGAAGGTTGAGATTCTCGTTTCTATGTTGCTTGAGCTTTTCTGTTGATGCTTTTGTATTTGTACGCTGCTGTGTCGGAAATCTTTTCCGTCTTGGGCTTTTTGACTACAAATGCTTTATCGAAATTCTTACTTAAGATCTGTAGTGTTTTGATTTGCTTGAAAACTATAATGTTCATGAAAAGATGGGGTATTATTTTTACGCAAATACGCTTTACTGTTTTGAACAACAGAAATTTAAAAGAAGAAATACAAAAGTCCCAATATGTACTCAATATCCTGTCCCTTGAAAATTCACGTAGAAAACAAAGAACAGAGGCGTACGCGAAGCCGGCAACCGTCCACAACTAATAAATCATGTGCCTTCTATTTTTCTCTCAAACATTATTTTGGTGGTTAAATTTATTGCCGCATTAATATCGTTTCCCGGCATTACCTTCGCGTATCCCCCTACTTCATAACCATTTAAGAATCATAAACCCACAATATCATAACAGATTTTTTATTATTTCCCTAAACATTGTTGTTCAATTGAATTGCTGTCAAAATGATAAGAAAAAAAATGAATATATTCAATGCATTGTTTTATTGACCAAGTTCAAGCGTTTTCTAAATCATAATACATGATAAAGAGTAAGTTAAACGTAGTTATAATAAGTATTAGAATATAATTAAAATTTTCCGATTGCATATAAATATGTAGATGAAAAATAATTATTTAAATAATATAAATCAAGAACATAAGGTTTCATTATTTGCGCGTACGTTCGATGAAATCAATTATTACCAGTTTGAATGACAAAGATGGAAATATAATATTGAAATTTTTAATAAAAACACAATAATCCTTTGTACTTCATTCCACTTTATTTAATATGTCAGGACCGGTTTCGCTCATTACGAGCATCGTCAACTGATGCTCGTAATGAGCGAAACCGGTCCTGACATATTAAATAAAGTGGAATGAAGTACAAAGGATTATTGTGTTTTTATTAATATAATGCCTTTCCACCAAGTATTGACAGTGAACACCCTAAAAGTGATTGAAATTTTTGTTTTAAAGTTTAAAAAAATCACTGTTTTGAGATAACGCTCAAGTCAGAAAGCGGATATATCATCATTAAGTTTTGAATAACTTCTTAGATTATTAAGTCGATTAAAGTATCCTTAAATGTTTTCAACAAAATAATAAAAACTGCATGCAGAGATGGTATACGTATATATATTTTTTTCATACATTAAATTTTAATCTTTTCAGACTAAAAAAATAATTCAATTAAAAGTTTCTTAAGTCAACCGAGAACTGAGCGCCAAGCTTAACACCGTAAAACTTTCGAGTCAAATCAACAATGCCAACTTTAATTGCTTTTTCTAAGTTTATCTTCGTGAAGCCAAGTGATAAAATTATTATTCACATTGATATGTAGGTGGATATGTTTAAAGAGTATAGGAAAGCAATCCTTACCAATGTGTTTATTTATTAGCATTACTAGACTGTGTTCTTTGTACTTTAGTTCATTTATGTTTTAAAATCAGCGGTGGGCTGCCAATATGTTAACAAGGGGCTCGCTTAATTTCGGTCATAATGCATTCACACCATGGATGATGTATACTCCGTGGTCCGCAGTCCGGATACGGCCCGTTTGTTTTGTGACTCTTGAATATTTAATCTTGAAAAAAAAATATAACACACGTAAATTATTGAATTTCATACATGTGAGAGAACTTATATATATAGATAGGCGTACTGATTTTACAGCTTAATATTTCAAATTTGAAACCAAATTTCTAAAATTGTTATAACTTTTACCAAAACAAAGGTCGCAGTAACTTTTGAATTGTATAGGTAAATGGTTAGGGTCTTCTTTATTGGTTATATGCACCCAAAATATTACATATGTATTTTACAAAAAAATATGGAACAACAAAGACTTATGTTTCATAACAAAATTTAACCATACAAATTCAAACAAATATTTGTCACGTTCATACATAGTGACCGATTCGACATATTTTCCATATTTTTTTTTTTAATGTACAGCATTTTTATTTGGTGTGCCGCGGTAATAATCTCATTCTCCAGTGTGCCGTGAAGTAAAAAATGTTTGGCAGACACTGCCATAGGTGATAACCACTAAATACATATAATATTTATAACACTATAGATATTTGTCAAGTAGAGTTGACATAAGGTGAACCACTTACCTGTCAGTTAATCCGATATATAGATCACAGTTACAAGAAGTAATTTTCGTGTTTATATGTCAGCAAATACCTGATGTTATTAAAAATAAGGGGTTATATTTTTAACCGTTTAACCTCCTACTTAAGCCCACATTATGTATGACTTTCTATCACATTTTGAATCAAAGATATTTTTTATAAAATATATTGTGCGAAGAAAACAATTTTATAAATAGATTATTCGGAATGTACTAAATACTGTATATATTTAAGCTGTACAATTTTAAATAACAACGTAGGTACCAGTTGAATTGGATAAGATAAAATCATTAAAAATTCAATTATATATGATAAATTAGATAAGATTATATTACAATACAAATTTTCTCTACCAAAAATACACTTGAATATATGACGTGATTCCAAAATATGTACCGATAATATTGAAAATAAAATATTTATTTATATGCCTTTTTCAACCATTTCCGTTTCAAATACAAATAACGCATGAAACCGAAATATTTATTTTGCAATGATATTAATACCGCTACCGATAAACTGAAATTGAATAAATTAAAATATTATAATCAAATACAACACATATGAATGGATATAGTTTTTCAAATGAAATTATGTCGATAAATAAATGAAACATTATTTTTAGATAATTTATGATAATCAAAATTTGATATAATGTTTGAATATCAAGTATGAATGTCTATTTCATTTTATTAGAAATAAATGAAATTTGTCTCGAAATTAATAAAATGATATTGTAAAATAGTAATCAGAAACAGTCAATCTATACTTTAATACAAAATAATAATAATTGACAATCTTGATTATCATTTTTGGGATGGCATTAAAATTAGTTTTATTTATTTCATTAATCTGCTCTTAAATTTACAAACTATAAGTAAAGTTTAATTACGAAATAGACATGCCTGTGAGTATGAAATTCTCATTTTAATCTCGGTACTTGCGCTAGAGCTTTTTAGCAGCCAGAAACTGTGCTTTAATTTCATCATATTCATAATGTAAACAGTTGAGTGACGAGTGCTTTTCAGTAGATGGCGTCAGACGTACTTTGAAAACAAGATAGCATCAGCAGCCTTCAGCAAGAGCTTTTGAAAGCATATCTGCGACTCAACATGTCAGGAAATATTTATGTTTACTTCGTGGAACCACTCTCACTATCGTAAATGTTGCACAAGATTTTTTTATGAATATTTTTTTCTCACTTGGGTATATGTATGTTATGTAATTCACACACCTAAAAACAAACAGTCATATAAGATGTACATACAATTCATATTGATACAGAAGTCTCGTTTACTTGATTTTAAATGTGAATGGCCTTTATATGACTGTATAAAGTATAGCCGCCTGTGTGGTCGAGTAGTCAACATCGTTGACTACCGCTACGGAGGGCACGGGTTCGAATCCCAGTACTGGCAGTTTTATAAATTGATTTTACAATCGATTTATGAATTTCTGTTCAAAGGCATGGATGTATGTGATGTCTTGAATTCCCCCCTCCCACCCATTCTATCCTATAAACGGGGTGTATCGAGAGCGATTAGCTAACCACTAGTCCTGTCCTAGCCCTTTCCTTCTATTCCTACTCTCTTTGGAAAAAGAAAGGTTGAGCAACTGAGTAACAAGCAGTTCTCGTAGAAACATTTCTGTTGAGATAAACTCCATTAGGAGTCCATATGCTCCATTTTGGGAGCGGACATGGTAAAAAAAAAAAAAAAGTATATGCGTACAAATTATGTTCATAACATGTAGCACAGGTAGATAGATACCATTTTATAAGGTAAATATTTATTTTGAAACATAGTTTTAAATTCAAACATCTGAATAATTTGATAATAAAGTTATACTTTTTGTATCATAATTTTTATGTTAGTTTTGTATTTAAAATGCCAAAATCCATATATATTTCGAATATAAAGAATACTTGGGCTTTCATTTTAATATATTTTGTAAATCCATCAGTAATTACTTCTAATTCATCAATTCGGTTAGCTTTTCATTTATCATTAGCATTTGGTTTTCACACTATGGAATAATAAATGAATTTTAATGGTTTGCCTTTTATAATCACGGCGCAGTATTGCTTCGTACAAGCGGCATAGCCACCGTACAGCAGAGTCATGCAATGCACGAGGACCCTGCAAAAAGGGCTGGATATTTTAAAAATTATAAGAGACATTTCATATAAATGCTTTTGCTGTCTATTAAGAACACCCGTGGAAATTTTTGAACTTTGGATATGAAATGTTCAGTGTTCAGAATTGAAAATGTAATTTATGTAACTTCAATTGTTTTCATGAAGCTTGAATTCTCTTAGTACTACCAAAACAGCCATGAGATTAGGTTAGCAATAATTTGATACGGGTATGTATGTACATATGTAGCTAGATGATGCATTAACATTTCCGATGATTTCGCTCATGGCAAGAATATTCGGACAAATTGCGAAATAAGCTCGAAAAATTGTGTTTTATATTTATATATTTTAATTACAAAACATTTTTATTCAAAATTTCCCTATTTTTTTTAAATTTTTTGTGTTGTCTTTAAATTGTACATTTATGTACAGTGAAACCTCGATTCTACGTTTTTCAAGGGACCGTAATAAATGAACGAAAAATGCGGGAAACCGATAATGCGGGAAATCTTCAAATAACACCAAAAAAAAGGTTAATTTTCAAAAAACTTGTTTATTAAATTTTTTTATTAAAGAACAAATAAATATATTTTTAACTTGTTTAATACAAACTAAGTAGCCAATTTGCAGTTTGGCACTTAAATTTTAACAAACACTCGCGTACATTTCTAAGTCAACTCCTTTTTGCTATATCGACTCGTTTTTCTCCTGATTTTTTTTCCAATGTCTTGAATTATTTTCAGTTTCTCAACTAGAGTTCTAGTTTTCTTCATTTAGGTATTTTAGTTTTGATTTTTTAGGTAGAAAAATTCACGCAATCAGATGCAATGTAAGGCTATTTATGAGTGAAAAAAAAAGTCTACAAAAATGGTCAATCGGGATAGATAGTAACTGGGACGGGACGACAATATTTAGATGATAGATCGAGGAAATCGGTAAATCGGGAAATTATTAACGTGGAATTACTAAACATTATTATTACGGGGTCTTGGTCGAGTAAAAAATAAACGATCGATGCAAAAAACGAAGATAGTGGAACGGAAGATCGGGGTTCCACTGAAAAAAACGCGAAACGAAATGCGAGGTAAGACTATTTATGAGAAATATTCAACGAAAACGGTCAATCGGGATAATATTTTCGACGGGACCAAAATATTTGAACGATAGATCGAGGAAAACGGTAAATCGGGGAACGATTAATGCGGGATTGTTTTACATTGTGTTTGGCCGGGACTATGAAAAATTAACGAACTATGCGGGAAAACGAACAATGCGAGAACGGTAGATCGGGGTTCCACTGTATATAAATTTTATTAAAATTCATCGAAATTGTTTATTATTTGAAATTCAACTCTTAATAAAAAAAAATTGCTAACATTTTTAATGCCCTAAAACACTAAAATGCAAAAAAGATATGCTAAAATTGACAAAAATAGGTGATCAGGATTATGAAAAAAATAATGACATGTATTAAATTGTATTTGATTTAAGGGATAAAACCAGTGCTTTTTTCTCATGTAACGCGGTTGAACAGCGTTCCGGGAACTTTTTTTTTGGTATCATTTTTGATGTTTCAAATTTATATTTGTAAAATGTTATTTTTATAATATTTTGTTTTGAAAACATTTGATTTTTCTCTCAAAAAGCATTGGCTGTTAGTCCCTTATATAATGTGCTAGGTATCGTAATAGTCATAAATTAATGACTAATGCTTGAATTAGTTCACTATTTGTGTCATCAAGTTCGTCGGAGCACATTTTAACTCTTCCATCCATTAAAATACGTTGATCGGTGGTCACTCAGAGGAAGTCAAGGCTTCCGTAACGGATCTCAAAAATTCGAGTCCCAGTACGACAGCATTTTCTTCAATCGATTTATGTACGAAGGCATGAGTGTTTGTGATATCTAAAAAAATCCTCCCGCCCTTCCAATCAATAAACGGAGCAAAGTGAAAGCGATTAGTTAGCCATTAGTCCTATTCTAGGCCTATCCTTCTATCCTAACTCTTTTCGAAAAAAAGGTAGGTGAGTAACATGCAGTTCTCGTAAAAAACTTCTGTTGAGATACCTACATATGCTCTATCCGCATTGGTAACAAACATGAATTAGAAAAACAATTTTAATAAAAGGGTTGAGAAGAAGTGAGTTCCGGTACCTTTTCTTTTTTTTTAAAAAAAGCACTGGATAAAACAGTATTTAATTGAGTATAATAAAATAGACAAGTAAATAGGAAATACTTACCGTCTTTATTTACATTATACAAACATACGAAATACGTACAATCTCCTATTTGACATAGACAATACACGCATCTTTCAAGTTAGGTCGAAACAGTTCAAAATTACCCAAATAATCTCATCTCTGGTGAATTGTCTTATATATTGAATCTAGGAGATTAATTCCTGATTACTATAACGGCAGGTAGGGCAAAAAGGGACTCGCTTTTCGACATGCTAGATCTTAAGATTAGCATCAACGAGTATTTTGAATTAAGCAACGTTTAAATTTTCAATGCTTAAGTCTAGACCAGGCACGGGGAACTTGCGGTATTTTGGATACTTTGGTGCGGCATTTGACTGATGCCATTTTTTTACTAATAAATCTGTATACTTTTTCATAAATACACAATTTTACCACTTTTAAGGTGTTCACTGTCAATTCTTGGTGGAATGGCATTATAATAAAAATAATAAAAGATTTTTAGTACTTTTTCCACTTAAAATTTATTTGATCAGGACCGGTTTCGCTCCTCGCGAGCATTATCAACTGATAAGAAAAATAAATTAAGCACCTTGACACCTATTTCAATTTAACTTGTATAAATAGCACTGTATATAAATATGGCGATTTATTATTTACAATAATTATATTTAGTTTAAATTCAATCGAACAATTCATAAAAGCTTGCTATCTTTGCAAGAAATGTTATTGGTTGTCTTGTCTGCTGCCAACATAAATCATATGCTTTTATAATGAAGCTAAGAAGTTAATCAACAAGATCTTCTTGTGACTTAGTCGTGAAACTGTTAGTATTGAGATTTCAACCAATGGACACCCAGCCCTTCTATTTAGAATGGCACATTTTTTTTACCAAGTGTTTGAGCGAAGCAGCAATCGACAAATCCAATCTTTTAGGTCGCAAATAACAAAATTAAATTAATCTTTTAATGTTGACAGTTTTATAATCGATCTCCATCATTCAGTTTTAGCATGAAAATTGTCATTAAAAATAATGAAGGTATCTAAGCATAGTAGTGGAAAGTGTATGTGTTGATTTTCTGTCGAGAAACGCCGGAAAATAGTTTTCTATACATTTTTATAAATTGATTTCTGGATTTCTGTCCGAAGGCATGGATGTATGCGATGGCTTGAATTACCTCCCACCCATCCTACCCTTAAAATGGGCGTATCGTAGCGACAGCGATTAGTTAACCGCTAGTCCTGTTCTAGTCCTATCCTTCTATCCCTACAATCTTTGATAAAATCCATTAAGAGTCTAAATGGTCCACATTGCAAGCGGCGGACATGGTTAATAAAATTTAGGTAGTAAAAATATTTAAAACTAATTTGTCATAAATAGAAAAAAATGCTCTTTAAAAAATGTTTTTTTTTTAAATCGAGCTAGAAGGTTGTGGATTGTAGGATAATATATGTCTTAGGTAGGACCTATAAGGTAGTATATCTTCTACTGCATAAGCCTTTTTTACTATTTGAGTTTACATGATTCACTCGAATAAATATGAAATCAAAAATTCTGTTCAATTTGTTTTTCGATAAAAGAGATGTTTAACTTGGAATTATTTTTTTACATTTAAATTGTAACCTGAAGACCACCCACTCTACCATGTACTTTCGAATGCCATTTCAAAACTAATACTAGCTTTTACATTTCGAAAAAGCTTTTATATTTTAAAAATATGAACACTTATAACTCTTGAAAATGAAAACTTGAAAATGTCTTGCGCGCCAAGTTTCGCGTGCCAAACGTTTGCCAGCTATTTGCCATCCTGAAGGTACCTACCTACTCCATATAAGAAAAGTGTACCAATTAGGTACACAATACCATTGGCGGATTCAAGGGGGAGGCCATGGGGGCCATGGCCCCCTCCTGAGGAGATTTTTTCCCCCATTTTTTTGATTTATTAAAACTTAATTGTGAAATGGGCTCTTTAATTGTTAAAATTATTTTGTTTTATAGAATAAATACTAAATTATGTATTGACTATTTTTATATAGATATATTATTTTTAAATCATCTATTTTTTAATGTATTATTTATGTATCATGTTTATTTTCAAATTAATTGGCCCCCTCCTTGGACAATTTCTGGATCCGCCAATGCACAATACCTACTGTTAAGCTCGTGAAAGGCGGGGAGAGAATTAAAAACTGAATAGTGATTTGTAAATTAAGAGATATTAAATGGTTGATTTTTTATTTGGTTAAATAAAATTTTGATTAACTCAGTTCAAATCATCATTACTAAATTTTCAAAACGAAGAACAATTGCTTAAAGTTAAAGTTTTTAACAGCATTGTTGAAAAGATTGACTGACAGTCAAAAATATTTCGTTTTATAAACTTAGTAAAATTATGAAGATGTCAGATGTGAATATTTTAAAGTAGTGTTTCTCAACCCTTTTGGGAGCGTGGCCCCTTTTGAGTGTCTTTATTTTTTTTTAGCTCACCGAGGAATTTAAAATCCTCAATTTGCTCAAAATTACCGGTGGCCCCCCCTGAACTGTGTTGTGGCTCCCCAAAACAAAAATAAATCTATGTGGCCCCCTTAGAACACGCTGTGGCCCATCGTTGAGAAACCCTGTTTTATAGTGTTAACAGACCACTTAGATTTTAAAATGATTCAAGTGATAACACGGTTAAGATGAAACGATGAGAAATATAATAATAGTTATTCATTGTCATTTAATTAAATTTCTTCAATTAATACGTAAATGAAAAGAAAATGTTTTCCATCTACGTTATGTCAGTATTTTCCTTGAACATGCTTTAGGCGCCTTGGTCGAGTCTCGTGGAATTTTAACAAATTGTTTCGTAAAGAATGCTGTTATTACATTTTCAATATGAAGAGTGTCAAATAATAAATAAATATGTTTCTACTATCTACATATTGAATGATAAATGTTTTTTTTACGTGTACTCGTAAATTGTACGTGTGAATTGAAAAGCAACTGACAATTATTTATATTATATTGCCTTCTCGTGATTTTTTTATTATTGGATTGTTATAGGACTAAATAATACATGTCGCCAATTAAAGTTATACGGCTTGGTAATTTGTTTTTTAATGTTTTTGAGATAATAATTAAATACGACCTTACATTTTTATTTTATAAAAACCGATTAAACATAATTTAATAATTGTTCTTATTTATACGAAATATCAGTTTTCATAGTCAAAGCAATAGTTATAGCTAAAAAATCTTAGAATCTAAAAAATTTTAACCATGTCCGCTCCCAATGTGAAGCATATGGACTCCTAATAGAGTTTATCTCAACAGAAGTGTTTCTACGAGAACTGCTTGTTACTCAGTTGCTCAACCTCTTTTTTTCCAAAGAGAGTAGGGATAGAAGGATAGAGCTAGGACAGGACTAGTGGTAAGCTAATCGCTCTCGATACGCCCCGTTCATAGGAAAGAATGGGTGGGAGAGAGGGAATTTCAAGACATCACATACATCCATGCCTCGAACAGAAATTCATAAATCGATTGAAAAATCAATTTATAAAACTGTCCGTACCGGGATTTGAACCCGTGCCCTCCGTAACCGAAGTCAACAACGCTGACCACTCGTCCACACAGGCGGCTAAATCAAATCAAATCTAAAATTTAGGTATGTACATATTAAACATAATGATAACATTAACAGATAATGTTTAAATTTTATTTTCCCATCGATGATCGAACTGTAGTAACCTAGTAGCGATATAAATGGTGTTTTTAAGATATATAAAACTTTAAAATTAAATAAAACACACACAATTTGTCGTACTGGGCTTATTGGAAAGATAATGTGATGCCATTAGTGTGTGATATGATTTTTCAATTGATTTATGAATTTCTGTTCGAAGGCATGGATGTGTGTAATGTCTTGAATTCCCACTCCTATCCTATCCTATGAACGGGGCGTATCGAGAGCGATTAGCTTATCACTAGTCCTGTCCTAGCCCATCATTCTATTCCTACTCTCTTTGAAAAAAGAGAGGTTGAGCAACCGAGTAACAAGCAGTTCTCGTAGAAACACTTCTGTTGAGATAAACTCCATTAGGAGTCCATACGATCCATATTGGAAGAGGACATGGTAAAAAAAAAAGTGTGATTTAGGGCTCGCATGCACCACCAATCCGGCCCGCGAAAATTCCCAGTATTTAGAACTACAGTATGTATGTTGATATGATGAGAGAAGTCTTGGTCTTTGTGATTTAGTGGAGAAGTCTCTGCAGCCCTTAGATCAAACAGTTTATAGACCCCTAATTTAGAGCTGACTCGAAGAAAGCACAATTTTCGTTAATTAATCCATCCATGAAACTTTTAAGAAAACGATCGTTTAGAGGAGGATGATGTGACACCAAATATATTTATTTTTCGTTATTATCCAATGTAAAAATGTCCATCTTGAATGCAGTAATGTTGCTGCTGCGTGACACATGCCGTCGTCATCGAAATTTGAGATAGAGAACCATTGGCACTGAGTACTGTTCATGTCGACAATTGCAACTGTCGAAAAGCTACCTTAACGCTATTTGATAACCCAATCGATATGTGAATTTATAGCCACAGCGAAGAAGCGCATTTTCACAATTTTATGGCATTCACACTTAATAATAATATTTTCATTCTTGCCTTCTTTTGTGATTTAGAAGATTTGTTTTTGATTTTGTACGCCATACGTTCTCGAAGACTGTGCATTTTCATGAAATATCACCAGTGGCGGTTCCTGACCTAAAATCTTGGGTGGGCTAGAGAAAAGCATATTTCCACTTCACCTTATACATTAATCTGCAAGCAAATTAACAAATACTACGACACTACTGCAATGCATGAATTATTATATAATAAAATGAATGCTATAATGTAACTAAGAAATAATAGAATACGGAATCCTTAAAGTACCTACTAAAAGCAATACAGAACTGTCACACTGAAAGTCAATACCTGTCACTTTCATACAATACAACGATATTGGTTTTGTGTTTCAATGCATAAGTATGCGTAATGGGCAGATTCTGTTTAGCCCCCAACGATCAACAGAAGCTTGACAGATTGAAACACAATCGTTTGTGTTTGATGACGTTTCCGTACATACAAATACAAAAAAATCTAATCGTGCTTGATTGCGCCCCAGTGTAAAGAAATATTGTCTGTGGTTACGGGCTTGAACGATTTAGCCCTTGAGTCTTTGGTGTTGCCAGACTGACGTGACGTTGCCTGTTCTCTATGAATTATTTATAGGGTTATTGTTTTTTTTATGCCGGCTCAGTTTAAAATTATAATACAAAACACAATCGAGAATATGATTGTAGATAGACGTAACATTGTCTTATATTGACAGAGGAAAATTAAAACAAAGATATTATATTCATTTGGGAAAGGTTAGCTATGCTTATAAATGTATTTATTTTGTTCAGCGGCCGAATTGCTGTTCATTTTTATTCAGCCATCTAAAGTTTTGGGTGAAAAATGCAGGTCGGGCTTAGCCCACCTAGCCCAGTACCTAGAACCGCCACTGAATATCACACCTAAATATGCCCCTACTTCCAATTATTTCTAATTCAACATCATCTGTTAGGATAAAACATGTTCGTCTCTCTGGTCTAATTGTAATCAGATGGGTCTGGGTTCAAGTTTTGGTGAAGGTTGGTATCAAATATAGATTTCACCTCCTGGTGTGTTTTAAAAATAAGTCTTAAAAATAAACTTTAATTGTTTGTCTTTTTAAAAAAGATATTTTTTTATTATTATTTTACAGATTCAAACTAATGTAGCAATCAAGCAAAATCGAATAGGAATTTCTTTGTAATGGAAAATTCCAATTTTAGATTTCTTGGAAAAAGGAAAAGGAGCCTAGTGATTTGTAACTTGGGTGAATCTATTATGAGCAATAAAAAAAATAAGTCCTAATTGGGAAATTGGTTATTGGTAATACAAAAGTCTGTTTGAAAATGTCATCATACTCAACAGACTCATGTCTTGACAGTGCTGCTTTACGGTTGCGAATCATGGCACATTACGAAAGCGTAAGAGTTACCGTATACTGTGCTTTGAAAACGGATACCTGAGGCGAATACTAGGGGTACGGTGGTCTGAATTTGTCAGGAACACGGAGATGAGAGAGAGGACTAACCAGTCCCTTATTACATCCAAAATAAAAAAGCGACGATGGACCTGGCATGGACATGTGCTGCGGAGGCCCAAGAGGGTCTGAACCATGCCTGTCTCTCCTACCAACCGGATGAATTACAACTTCGTGATCATTCACATGATGTATTCAGCGAAGCTACAGCGCGCTGGGATGACTTGGGAAGAAGGAAAAAAACTGACGGGATATAGAGAATCTAGGAGGAACCATGTGGAGACCATATGCTCGTTATAGGGAGCAAATATGGAGAAAAAAAACTCAACAGATGCTGTATTAACAAAAACATAAGGAGAATAAGTAATAACCGTGTTACTATCAATAAAAAATAAATGAATAAAGAATTTCAAAGGAAATTTTTGATCTTATGATTTCTCTTGTATATGTACATAATATTATTATGCACTCTGGATATATTTTAACTTACCGTTTTATAATTATGTAGTTTTGAAAATTGTAGAAGGCATCCCTTATTTTAATAAGGTAAGCCATGACTTTTTTTATGCGATATTGTTTTTATGTGGCATCCTGTGGAAGCAGGGTTGCCAGATCTTCAAAATCACAGATCGGGAAATTCACTATTTCGAAAACTTTTATACATGTACAGGTCGGGATTATAGAGAGACATGCAATGCGGGACTCGGGATTTGTCGATTGAGCTCGGGACAGTCCCGCTCAAATAGGGACGCCTGGCAACCCTGTGTGGAAGGCAAATATAACATATGCATATTATATTATGAAAAAGAGACCTGATTGTATCTGATCTCTTAAATAAAAATATTGGTGAAACAATCATGAGACATAAAGACAAAAGGCAGTAAAGGTAAGTTAATTCACAATATCTTTTTGGCTCATGCAAAAGTTTTAAATGCCAATGCTTTTATATAAGATGTGCAGTGCTTTTTTTTTTAAAAAATTAGGTGCCGAATCTCACTTCTTGTCAAGCTTTTCACTACTTTTTTTCTGATCCATGTCCATTTCCAATGTGAAGCATATGGTTTCCTAATGGAGGTTTTTTAAAGTTTTTTTACGAGTACTGCCTGTTACTTAGTTGCTTGACCTTCTCTTTTTTTGAAGAGAGTAAAGATAGAAATATAGGGCTAGGACAGGACTAGTGGTTTAATTATCACTGTCATTTGATCCGTTAATTTAGGGATTGGAAGTCAGGGAAGGATTTTTTGAATATCATAAACATCCACGCCTTCAAACAGAAATCAATGCCTCAATTGAAAAACTGGTTTTTGTACTGGGGCTTGAACCTGTGAGATCCATCACGGAAGCCAACAACATTGTCCACTGCTCACGGACCTCAGACGGAAACTGTTTTGGTATTCAACGAGTCTTTCATTGAGGTAATAATGGTTAGATTCATTTGCAAAAACTACATTCACTTAAAGATATGTGAATAAAATTTGGTGTACGAATTAGTTTTTAGTTTTTAGCCCTAAGTGCAATTGCCTCCATATCTTTTCCATCAAAAATCCTTTTTCAATTGACTCTTTTGAAGTGGAATAAAATATTTTGAGTCAATAAGAAGACTCCACGAAAACTTGTATGTATATTATTAGTTCTGACAATTCTTGAGAGCGTCACACAGCTATTTATTGAATAAACCAGAAATTCTAAAAATAAAATAAATATATCTCCGGGCACATATCGACAGCCCTGCCCTGCAGTATTTTAATTGTAAATTATTTAATTTTTGGAATAATGTATAGGTTTGCTAACAATCATTTTTCGTAGTAGCATAAATCGACCTCGGGGCATATATCGACAGCCCTGCAGTATTTAAATTGTAAAATAGCAGAAATAGACCGCATAAATTATTGAATTTTTGGAATAATGTTAAAGTTTGCTAACAACCATTTTTCGTAGTAGCAGAAATTTCGTAAATTATTGAATTTTTGGAATAATGTTTAAGTTTGCTAACAATCATTTTTCGTAGTAGCAGAAATAGACCTCATAAATTATTGAATTTTTGGAATAATGTTTAAGTTTGCTAACAACCATTTTTCGTAGTAGCAGAAATAGACCTTCTAAATTACTTAATTTTTGAATAATGTTTGCAAGTTTGCAAGTTTGCATCTTTCTTGACGTCATCGAAAACGGAACCGACAGACGGACATTATCTACTATTAATATATAGATGATGCATGCGTTTGTGGAATATAGAATATGACTCATTTCGATTCCATTTAGTTCTTGGAGATTTATTTCGCTTCGCAACACATTAAATATAGATTTTTCTTTGCTATAGATTATAAATTATGCAGCTCGAATTGTTTTCTTTTTAGCGAAGAGCTCAAAAAAATTCCAAAGCTATAATAGAGATATATTTTGATATTACTATATAACTGTTGATGTTGATTGTAATAATGTATTTTAGAAGGATTTTGAGTTTTTTAAATTTTAAAATTCAAAATAAACGATAATATATAATATATATTTCCCATGCTTCAGTTGTTGACATAGAGAAGAATTGAAAATTGGAGGAATGTTTATGAGGGGTGCTACTAAACTAAAAGAAAAAGTGAAAACACAAAACGTTCATGGCATATATTTACAGGCAGTACAACAAATCAAGTATCACAGTTACAATAAAATTATTTTTCACAAGTTTATTTCAACATACGTAGTAAGTACTTGGTCAATTTGAATTTCTTATATTCACTGAACATAATTTATTAACTACCAATCATAACATTAGTATGTGATGGCAATGGTTTATGGATGTTAGAATGACATTCAAAAGTAACAATATTTATTTCATTTGACCAATAAACAAATCTTTTGTTTTTTTCAAATTGCATCACTAAGTATTTATTGAAAAAGTAAAACACTTTTTGTAGTATTTCAACATTATTTATTAATAATCAGAACCTGTTTCACTTATTGCGAGCAGTTGATAATACTTGCAATGAGAAAAACTGCTCCTGATCTTTAATAAATAATGTAGAATTAGTACAAAAAAGTACTATTATTTTTTAATATAATGCATTTCCACTAAGAATTGACAGTGACACATTAAAAGTGACAAAAGTATTTGATATTGAATAAACCGAATCGACTACATTTGTATAAAAAGAAGTGAATCAAGAGATATACTTTCATAAACTGGGAAAAAAGATATTGAAAATGATGCATGGACTTTTATTTTAATGATACAAAATGTAACGTATGTTCATTATTATTTATAATTAGAATATAATTAGAAGAAAAGAGTTTCTCTAATAACGTAGGAATAAAATTGGAAATTGGAAAACTTTAAAACTTATTACGTGACGTTTATCATAAACTATAATTAATAACATCTATTCTAAAATAAGTGATAAATAAAATAACACCACAAATAAAATTATCAATAATTAGATACACATATTTTATTTTCCATAAAAATTCTACCATCAGTATAGTATTAAATTCCTCCATTATACGTTAACATTAAAAGTAAGATAGAAACAATCGTCTAAATATAAGAATGACGCTGCGAGAAACACTGTATCATTACTTGTATTGTCAGAAGTATATAACAGAGTGTGTTCCAAGAATGATACCTTACAATGCTACGGCGAATGTGCGCAAAACAGAATTTTCACAGCTCCGCTGCTTATGATACAATAATATTCATTGAAAATGAAACTTCCGCTTCAAGTAAATATTAATCAGTTAGATGCAAAAATTACAAACATGGACGTTATTTATCAGCCACATTAAAAAAATACAATAACACTGATATATAATTGAGTTTAACAGTCATAAACAAAAACAATTTCATGTATTTTTTATTACAAATATCCAATTTGTTAATCTTCATATGACTCACCGAATATCATTTACCATCCATCTCAATAATCTAAAAACAGTTTTTGCTTTTCTATCAACAAATTATGACTCTTGTTTGACTTTGGTCGTTGCTGACAGATGCAAACTAAGATTTTTTTACCAACTTGATATGGCCTATGTTTGTGTTCAGTGGTGGTGGGAGAACGAGTTTGTGTACTCACATTTACATTTATATTTCTAACTAACATCTGTTCATGAATATTTTACAGAGTTGGATAGCTTAAAATTAAAGCAAAAAAGTCTCCCGAAAATTCTCAATACTACTACATTTTCCTTAATCAGCACTGGAAACGTAACAATAAATGGACTAGTTGATTTTAAAAATGTAAGAATCATTTTATATTTCAATAATGGTTCTACACGATGTCTACTGAATATAACATCTACATATATTATTTTTTTCAGACAAATAATCACACTGAAATATTGCTTGGAAACAATGGTTCTGTAAATAAAACTAAATTGTGGTAAAGATTCATGTAAATTTTTATTTAAAAGTCAAAACTATCCAGTATTCTAATTAAGGAAAATATTCAATTAAGTGTCGTAGTTTTTATGAATAGTTTTTACTGTATTCCTCATTATTTCTCTAACCTCCCCCTCCCCCCGAAGAATATAACAATTATTTATAATCTGATAGTAAAAAAGGTATGAGTACAAAATAATTATTTAGCCGTCGGTATTACTTTATTACTGTCAAAACTGTCGAGGAAGTCTTGTTTTGATAATTACTACTAACATTTGAACCATCGTAATTAGTTATTAATGTATGAAATACTTTTGCAATCAGTCGCTTGGTTATTTTAACAATAAAAGCAATTATACCATTTAATGCCATGTGGTTTGTAAGGTGTTTTGCATTTCCATCTCTGAGAAAAATATTTTTAAATAAGTTGTTTAACAAAAGTTTGTCACTTAAACAAAACTGATTCCCCAGAGGACAATCTTTCACAAACAAAAGAAATATAAAAATAATTTTATAATTTGAACAAAACTATTAGAATAAAATAGAACATTTTATTTAATCCTTCAAGCTCGGTTTATGTGCTGTGCACTGGATCAAAAGCCACTCACGAGGACGGACACGTGCTCTGCACGCAACAACAATACCCTGTTTTATCTTCCATTTATAACAGCAATAGTTAACTGATTACAACAAGAGTATATACAAATTTAAGTAGTGATTATTTTTTGCTGTATTTGATTGATTTGATTCGAAAAAGTTATCAACAGAGAAATAGAATTTTTTTATGAGTGTCTATGAGTCGGCGCCTGGCGCTTTTTAGAGACTATAGGCGATCTTATTGATATTTTCAAGGAGAAAACTACTTGATTACTTCTGGTGACATAGAGTGATTAGCTTGAATGTCACCAAATATGTTTTTTTAAAACAAAAAAAACAGTTTATCTTTTAATTAATGTGTTCAAGCTGGATGCATTATTATGTTATTAATAAGAAACGAAAAAACGAAATTCTAGTAGCTCTCACAGTGTAAATTAAATATTTTTTTTATATAAATCATTTTATATTAATATCAACTTTAAGTACTGCTGTTTCTGTAAAAAAATATGTTACGTCGTCCGTGTGACTGAAAATCGATTTTAGGTTGCCGAACCTGAAGGATTAATTAAGGTATGATTAAAATGGAATTCAGTAAAAAAAAATCTTACAATTTTTATTGCTTTATAGTAAAGAATAATACAGTAAAACCCCCATTTACACTTAAGTCGAGACTGTGTAATTTGGAGTAGTGCAATTGGGGGAGTGAATCTCATACAAAATTAGGGATTTTGTTTTTTCCGTGAATAATATAAAACTAAGAGTTCCCTTAGTTTTGCAAAAAAAAAAATATGGACGAAATATTTAGTTACTAAGATAAAATGCAAAGCGCACCAAAATCCAACACATAGACAGTCTCCCGGTTATGCGTGTATAGCCTGGCACGTGTTGAATACACAGACGCTAGCCAACATTTGACTGTATGCATCGCACAGACGACTGTCTCGTCGCAACGACAATGGAATGCGACCGTTCAATTGGGCGATTTGCGGCAAATATTTCAAGTTAGCGTGTAATTTGGGGTAGTGTAATTGGGGGTTCCACAGTAATTGTATACAATAATTATTTTTTATTTTATTACCAAGACCATTTTTGATAAATTTGATAGTACTCACTTGCTAAAGAAAGTGATCAACTCAGGAAAAAAAACCCCTTGCTCAAGATCTCAAACATTAAACTGAACAAATCTTATGTTGATATTGGCCTTTGATTGAACTGAAATAACCAACCCAGAGAGCGATAATCGGTAAATAATTTTGTCTTACATATGATACAAAGAAAAAACTTCTTCCTCGTAATATTTGCCGTCGCAAAAATTCCAATATCATAAAGAAGTTATTTTAACATAATACAATAATATTCTGCAACTGTAGCTATGACATGGTTGATTTTTAATTTTGATATTTGAGATCTTAGGCATGGCTGTTTGTGATTACTGTATTTCATGAGTTTTATTTGAGTGATGTAGTTAAATTTTTCCATTGAATTTATATCATGCAGGTTATAAATAACTGGCTATGGCGACATTTTTTTAAAATGCAATTTTGTATTCACATATTATTATTTTTGTAGCTTAATATACATAAAACAATTATTAAAAATGCTAATAAAAAACTCAAATGAATCGATTATGTTTTACTTTCTCCTGTGAGGCTGTGTTTGATGAGGTAACGACGTTTACATTCTACGATCGGCGTAGAATTTCATATATGTGACAATATAATATGTTCACAAGAATTATGAAGTTATGAAATCAACAGTCAGAGATGGAAATTGACGAGCGTAATATTTGCAGATTCACTCTTCCAGAGCAGACAAGCGATTTCCGATACGTTTGGCTGCTTTTACATTTATACATTACTTTAACTGGTATACACAAGTTTTTATGATAATAAATATTTCTATATTATATGTGTAATGTGTAATATATTATTTATGTTTTATGAAACATTAACAATGTAATTTATGTAATATAATTTGTCGGTTAAAGATTGAAATGCGGTAAGAACTTGCGTAGACTTAACTTCAGGAAAAGTTTAAAAATCGATAAAGATAATAATTAAAAATACTTTTTCAAATAATCAATATTAAATTCAAAAATTTATGCTTATTTCGAATAAGATTATATAAGTTTATTGATAATTTCCACTGTACAACGATCAATATTTTATTTTATATAGGGTAAATATAATGATGAATAACGTTTATTAATTACAAATAACAGTTTATTACATGCAGTTAAATATAAATGCAACTATTCATTTAACCAATGTGTGATGTAATTGTGAAATTTTACATGCATTATTGAATAAGTTTCATAAGTTTATTATAGATATCTTAAAAATAGCTTTCATACACGATTAAATAATCTTTACTTGATATATTTAAAAAATGGAAAAAAATCCACTGGAAAACTTTAAAACTTTGTAAAAGAGTTTTTTTTATAACTGTTTTAAGTATTTTTTTAATCCAATTAATTTTCAAAATGATATATCGATTTTTTAAAAAAGTAAATTTTGAGTTACAGAAATGCAAATAAGTATTTTAAAAAAAACGTAATATTTTAAGATTGATGTAAAAAATAAAATAAAAAAACCACTTACAATTGTACTGCCGCAGTTAGAAAAAAGACAGCTATCGGCAAGAGATGAAAGTAATAATATAACTTGAAGTGACCAACAAAATTTTATAAAAAACTATTTAGGTTAAAATAAATATTTTAATAAAATCACAAGTTTATTGATCAGAATACGATCTTTCCCAATGGTTGTCTTCCTCCTTACAACGGTTGTGTACTTGACTAAGATTAAGACTTGAGCTCCGAGGAATATAAGTCATTCCTTATCTTTTCAATGGTTGATTGTACTGTAGTACTGTAAGAATATACCGAAACTTAAATATAATGTTAAATTAAACTACTTAAATATTTAAATTTTAATGACGAAAAATCGCACTTTAAAATTCCAAAGTTTGCAGATATATTATAAAACAGTTCAATTTATTTACAAAAATGTATCTATTGACTACTTAAAAATCAATTACATATGCAGAGAAAATGAGAAAGTCATCAAACAGGAGATATTTATATATCTTTAGTGATATATAAATTGTTAGAAATAAAGTAAACTGTAAGTGTTAAAATTTATAAGTACTCATCTTGTCAAATCATGATGAAAGTTTCTTAATATCATCGGCAAACAAGCAAAAGGCGATAATTAATTCAAAAACCGGCTGTTTTGAGTTATGAATGCAGATAGATAAATTTTAACACGCTTTATCTTTTGAAAAAAACAAGTTCAACCATATTTTGCGTATTTTTATATAATTCGAACATAATATACACACAAACATTTCCTATAAAAGCTATTTTCGGCAACATAAAAACTATAAATAATTTCAACCATAAATAACTTGTGAATATAATTTGTTAATCATTATTGAATTTCATGAAGTTTTGTTTTTACATTGATAAGTAAAAGTAAAGTGTATAAATAGAGATGTTAAGATTTCATGATTATTAAAAATTACGATTATCTCAATACAAGATTTTTCGACTTATTGCCTTCTGCCAGTATACTGACGACATATGGAAAGTGGATAGATATGCTGACAACACCGTGAGAGTTTTATTTATTTACTCGAATTTTCAAGAGCTTTTTTTTTATTAATCATAGTAATAGTTTGAATAGCTACATTTTAATCATCTATCAATTTAATTTCCATCATATTAACAGTGTTTTGACTAGAAATGAGTTTGCCCTTCCTGAGTTTGAAGAAACATACATTTCTTTACTGACTTGCACATATCTATGTAATGAAAAATTGCAAGCTTACAACATTTGCTAGTCCTCCATAAAAACATAAAAGACGTCCCTGGTTTTGACTGAGAAAGTAAGTCACAATTTTAAACGAGTTCACTATGGCTTTGGTGAGTATCAGAAAATGAGGAAAACCAGAAAAACCACATACTCCACTCTAATATTTTACTGATAATTTGATGTATTTCTTATATTGTGTACATGGATAATATTATTCATGAAAATTAAAGGTTCATTGCAAAAAGAAAATGGTAGTGGAGTGAACAACCGTCATAAATTTCTTCAAATGTGGCAGAGTTGAGTAAAAGGTCCTTCAAATCGTAGATTTTTAAAACCAACCAACCAACCAAAAAGATTTTACAAGCCAAAGAGCCTTCAATAGAAATATTTGTTTGCATAAGACTGAATAATCTGTCGCGAAAACAATATTATTGAGGGTTACAAAAAAAACTATTTCTCGCTAACACAATCGCTATTAGGCACTCATTATACATTCCGGAGCAGGTTTGAAACTCCATTTCTTGCTTTAAATGTTGTTTAAAATATTAATACTATTCAAATTTTCAAGAAGTACTCTAGCAATAGTGTCTGTCATAAGTGTTATAAGAAGTACTCTTTATTATTAGTATGTATACATTATTTTTTCCATATTCTTGTCAACAATTAGAATTATAATATAACTATCATGCAAAAACTGTGTTTTAAAGAGTATTGCTATCTTCAAAGATGCATTTTAAGATGTGTAGCATTTATGTTGGTGAATTAGGTGTTTGCACAATGAAAAAAGGTCACATGTGAAACTTGCGAAATATTAACAAATCATTCAACGACCCAGATTAAAAATAATTAATAATATACCAATTCAGATACACAATCCTGTACTATTGAAACAATACTGAAGATATTATTTCAATTTATTAAACAGATGCAATCTCAAATACATTCTAATCTATGAAATAAATATAAAACACTAAATCTTTTATTTAATACTCTTATAAAAAGACAACAATGTTCGAAATATTTCCTTACTTACTTAAAATTAATGAATTGTCAATACATTTGGAATATTTAGCTATTCTTAACATTTCTACTTGACAATTTTCTAAGCACTTTCCATAAGAAAAATTGTTTGTGCCTTGTCAAACATTTACAATAAGTACAAAATACCAGGGACTGTGTAACTGAAATAAGTAAATTATAAAAAATATTTAAACAATCATAATAATCTATGTTTTTATATGACATTAAGCATTACTTTTGCATAATTTAATGCAATTGAGATACTTTAAAATCATAAAAAGGAGGACATAATTTATGATTACCCAGAATCAATAATTACAAGCTTAATTGAATTTAAGAAAAAATATATTTACGTAGGTCACTCAGGTATAAAAAAAAATCTTTTTCATGTAAATATACTTACAGTACGCAATATTTTATTTGTTTAGTTGAAAAATACTGGCAATAAAAAAATTCAAAACGGGAAATATAAATGATGCTTCTGAGCAACCGACCGATGCTTAGGGTATAATATATATTATGTTTATGATTTATTTAAATTTTTCATTATCCTTAAACCAAATTCAGTTCGGTGCACAGTGAAAAATCACATTTTGTGCTGAGCTTAACTGTTGTGATGGAAGATTCACCATCGCAAACTTAAAAGATGTGCATAATCAATAATCTAAATCAATTACTCGACAACTTAGATAAATATTTATTAATTATAACCAAATAAAATAATGGTCATTCAAATACAATCTTGAGGAAGTTTTATATTATTCATAGAAGACTTACGGCCGTATAATTTTATTTATATTAAGTTCTCCATAAAAATAACATCAGATATTCACAAGTCAAACAAGCTGTAGAAGATTGCTATGCAAACAAGTACATATTTAAAATTTATCAATCAATAAATAAGTTTACTTCATCCCTTGAAAGAGTAAAGATATATCATTTTGTGATGTGAACGTTGAAATATTAAACAAACGGAACTTCAAATTGAAAAGATATTGCAATTATATACGATAAAGAATGAACACACTGATTTGGACAGAGCTGAAGAAATACCGTTTAAATATTTAATTACATTTGACAGACAGCGGTCATGCGGAATATTATCAGAACCTTCCCCGTGAGTCGGCTGCCATATTGGTTCAGTACAAACAGCCCACTTAAGATAGCGTAGCTAAACACACGTTTTTCTTTCTCTTTTGATAATCTTTCTCGGTGTGACAAAATGACTTCAGTACATTTTTCCACATTCTTGCACACTTTGCGCTTATTAGAACACAATCAATGAATGTTGTCAGACTCGGTTCAAATATTAGGTGGCGGGTTCTCAGTTCTAATGTCAGATTTTAACTTCACAAACTCTTTGGCTACTTCATCATTGTTCCTTTGTGATAAAATTCGTAAAATCGTCCAACCCGTCTCGTCCATTTGAATGCGGCTTCCAAGAGACAGCCAGCACGCGCAAGAACCCTGTAAAAGTATCATAATATGATGATATTTTATTTGCTTTCCATTTAAGGTGTTGTCATTATTTCAAAATATGTTTTATAGAAATATAAAAGATACGATTTTTCTAATATGGGGTGACATGTTGACATCAAATTAGTGTTCATAAAATTCAAAGATATTTTTGTTTCATTTGCCCCTGTTCGTATTAAGATTGTCCCCGCTATTTTAGGTAAACTTTTGCATAAATGTCAGATATTTCAAAATGTAGATGTCAAGATCATGTTACCATAAAAGTAGGTTCATTGAAATAAATCGCAGAGGTGGGCTCGGAGGGGCTTGAGTGAGCCCCTTGTTAAATTAAAAAAGAACAATATTATTTGATAAAATCAGTACATTATTGCAATTCCTGATAAATATATTATGTATGACAGTGTAAGTATAACGTTTGAAACATGGAATTTGAACCTATTTCTGCATCAATCTTGGAATACTAATAATCTGAGATAGGTAAGTACATTTTTCAGCTATTGACATGTATTATTTTACGGTATATTGCGTGTTGTTACATAATATAAGCACAATTAGTAAAATTTGATTGCTTTAATAATTATTCCGCAAAGTCGTATAAGAGAAATAAAAAATCTGCTCCTTCCCCGGAACACCACTAATATCTTTGAGATTAAGCGAGCTTCTCGTTAGTATATTTACAGCCCATCACTGACTAAACGAAATATTATATCCATTAATTTTTAGCTTTGCAGCAAATGTAATTCATTGGACCAACACACTTTTCCCAGTTGTCACATCAATTGTATATTACTAAATATACATCAAAAGTTACTATTACAAATTGCTAAATTGCATGCACATATTCTATAACCTTTTGTTGAATAAAATATTAAATATCTCTGCCAATTCAGAGAGGTTTAGTAGCAATACTATTGACAACTTAAATTTCATATTAACAAGGTTAATTCTTAAATATGAACCCCGATATAAACATGCAGGGAACATAATAATTATTGAATCAAATGTGAGCCAATAATGATTGGACTAGTGCAGTAATCGCATTCTACAAATGGAATTAGTTAAAGCTGTTCTTATTTACCTGATCAGCTATGTCTTTTAGTTGCATGACGGCTACTCCAACAAGTCTATCTTCTCTTGCAAAGCAATAGTCTTTTACGCATACATGGAGTTCAAAGAGCCCAAGTTGTTCTTCTCCTCCAATCATGCTAGAAGTATATTACAAGATTGTAATACAAAATATATCTTCCACTAGATGAATATAATTTTTTGATGAAAAAAATAGTTTTAAATTATTATTAATTTTATTAAATTTAAATTTGGCTGTAATGCCAATAATGCCAATAGGCCAAATATTTTAAAGTTGAAAGATCATACAAGAAAAACTCGATGAGAATTTTTTGTAAGCCTCTCGAACTTAACTCGAGGAGAATTGACATCACAAACACCCACGTCTTAGATCTCAAATTTAACTTGAACAAATCTTAATTTGACATTGACCTTACTGGGAATCGAACTCAGACCCACCAGATCGGTAGAGTAAGCTCTAACCATTTTGACCACAGCGGCTTGTTTTTTTGGAGATAGATTGTGATTTTTCAACTGTTGAGGTAAAAGCATATTGACCCGTGATTGGCAAAAAATTGTAAGCGGCAATTATTGATACAAATGATTTCTAAAATTAAAAAGACTTATAGCACTACTTACAAGTGAAAGGTCTCATTGTATTTTGGACTCCAGTTATTTGATTTTGACTTTGTAGCGAACTTTCGTTTCTTGTCAGCTAAATGAGGACCGATAAGATTCACTTCTACAAACGGTCTGAACATTCCGGATGCTATCTGCCATTTCAAATCGTTGGCTGCGATAACTGTAAAATATATCAATCGGGACAGTTACACAATATTAAATTATTAAAAAAATGTTAAGGGAAATCAGTTGTTTTATTTTATCTTTTTTTGGGCATATTTTGTCTCTATACGGAGCTCGTAGCCACCACATGATCGCTAAGTATTCTATATCTTGCCAATCTTCCTATGGTAAGTAATCAGGGGCTTCAAATTTCAGAATTTTTACATTCAGAGATAACTGAGCAAAGAGTTAAAAAGTTACCAAAACTTTTATTGCAGATGGATTTGATTTTTGCAAAACATTTTTATAAAGAAATTTAATAAATTATGGAAAACATGAAATGTAATTTTAGTATGACAAAGTCCCCATCCTTTGTCAAATGTTCTGTGGCTTCGTTCTTTTATCTAGGTGTTCGAGACAGATTTCGTGTTTTCAGGAAAATTAGCGGAATAATTTTACCTAAAGATTAATTGTTTTTAAACTTATATTGATCTCTGAATAGAAAACAACTTTTGAATTCTGTGAATGTTTTCGTGAAATTATTTTGTCACAGCATGACACTTTATTAGAGTGCATTGACCGATGGGTACTCGAATAAAACAATAAAATAGTTTATAGTTAAATTTGAACTGATATTAGAAACAGATATTACTAACAATTAATACACATGGCAAAATTAATGACAAGTACAGGGGTATCTTAAAACAAACTAAAAATTACTAATTTGGATTACACGTGTTTTTTGATAATCGATGCGACCCCTCCCCACCATTAGCCCGGGTGATCGGGAGTTGACAGTACTACTATTGGCTATATTCATATTGGGAGTGGTCATATTAAAAAAATATAATAATTAGTTGTATAATATAGATCTTGTGATGACATTAGAATATTCATTTTTACGCAATAAGCGACAATACCTTTGACGGTAACTTTGTGTTCCCCAGTCGAAGGATGCGTGAACAGATCAACTTGAAGTGAGACTTCTCCCACACTACCGTCTTCTGATGCTGTAGTATCTGAAGGAATACATAAACGCCACAATTAACATTAAACTTAAATTAATTATTGTTTTATTTTTTACCCAGGCGGTGTTGACTATGCAACTGGTGTAAGGACAAGAGCCAAATAACTTCTAATGAAAGATCAATTTTAAACGTTACTTCCTTAGTTGCCATAACTTCTTTAAATTCAATAAAAGCTATCACTCTAGATCAGTGGTTCTTGTGAAATGGTTTAAATTAAAAATATACACACACATTTACATAGAAATACAAAAAAAAAATATCCAAACTTTGATGGCTAGGTTATTTTGTAATGCATGTAAAATATGTCAAAATAAAAAATTCTCCCGCACCCCCGGAAATGCTTTCTCGCACCCCCGGCTAAGAACCACTGCTCTAGATTGAATATTATATTTTGATAGTAAAAAATATTACATTATTAATATCTTAAATTAAATTTCAGGGTTCACATTCAGAAAATTAGATAATCTATGTAGTTAATTAATCAGTGAACTACATAGAAGATATTTATCAAATTTTTATTAACTTTTGTAGATTTTTTTCCAGCAGCTATTTTTCATAAATCTTAAGCTACCTGTTCCAAAATAAACAAGATAAAGTTTTGCAGGATAATTACTTCAAGAAGTTATTATATAGGAACTTGTAATATTTTGTTTTAAATATCTGTAATTTAAAACTATTTAGATCTTAGTTTTGGATAGTTCCGTAATAAGTAAGCAATTTACAGGAACAGGTGGTACATATGTGATTATATTCAAAGCACTAACTAATAGTAAAAATGATGTTAAAATGGTACTTACCACACACAACTTTTTTGAAATGGTAAGTTTGAATATATATAATTTGCATAATAATTTAAAAAACTTATTTGATGAAAAAAACTCTAAATCTATCAACCTAGGACAATCACGAAATATAATAATATGTTATACATTACAATAAGTCATTATATTACAATATTAATTTTGCTAATATGCTCAGTTCAGTAAATAGGTAGCAACTGAAATTTAAATAAAGATGAAAATGATATTATAAGGTGGCTGAAATAAGAACATTAGTTAATTCAATACACTCACCTTTCTTTTTATATAATACATATGTGACAATAATTTGTTTATATTATAGATTAAGTGAAAAGTATTATTAATTATTTTTGTTACAATGGCTCCTAAGTGAAAACCATGACAATAATACATTTGAAAAATCATGATAAAATTCTGAACTAAATATTCTTTTTTTTGTGTGGTTAACATAGCGATATTGCTATGAAATCGATAAAAATAGTCAATATTTGTTACTACAAAATTGTTATTACATACCCAAAGTGAATAAAAAATGACAAATGATGTACATATGTACTTTTATTAGTAATTTAAGTAATTAAGTTGCAGATCTGTAGTGCATAACATAAAAAATGTGATTTTGTGTTACTCCTTTTCTAATAAATTGTGTTGCTTGAGTAAAAAATATTTTTTGGAATACATAATATTTTTTCTAACGCTCAATATTATCAAGTGGCTACAGTATAAACCATAAAAAATATTTACCGACAATATTGGTTCAGACAAACAATTCAAACATAATATATATCCAAGAAATGCAATGTGCCAATCGGAAAGTATAAGCTATGATTGGATAAGTGTATATTAAAATTGATGCTTTTGAAGTAAATTGAGGAATTTTAATTAGTTAGGTGTATAGGTAATTTTTAAGTTCATTTCTATACCCTTAAACACTCCTTAGTCATAATCTAATATTGCAAAAGTAGGTTAAACCTTGTGCAAATGCAAAATCTCTACAAAACTATACAAAAGTAGAAACTATAGTGATACCTAAAAGCGAAATAATGTAGCTAAGCTACAGATACTATTAAAATTCTACTCAATATTATGATGCTATGCTATTGTGAATATAAAATATCACAAACGTATCGAGTGGTTGGATAATTGGTTTATAAACATGACAATTTTTAAAGCTGATCATTTCACACGGTATAAAGGTTCCCTAATTATATGCCAAGTGCCTACGACTAAAAATAAGTAGGTTGTGCAGCGATAACTTGTTTAAACAAATAATATCAAAAGTACCCAAATCACAATATTATATTATATTCATTCAATGTCACACCATTTTAAGATCTCTTCATATTATATATTATGTGTGTATATTTAGTTGATACAAACCATTTTAGTGTTCAAAATATGAATGATGGCAAACAGTAATTGTATTAAAAAAATAAATACTCATTTGTACTAATTCCAACTTTTATTTAATAAGGTTTTTCTCATGACTAGCACTATCAACTGATAAGAGAATACAGTGTTATTTATACAAAACAAAATAAAATTAATAAAGTGTAATAAGCAATTGGTAATTTTATCAATGTAGCATTATAAATTATTTTGTAAAAATTATCAGATTATAATTGTGTTTGAATTTACTATTTTATTTAGCTTAATAACTCTTTGATGAGTTTTGTAATTATATTTTAAAGGTTTCGAACATTTTCATTTTAGTAAATTTAGAGTCAGTTATTCATATTTTAAACCTTTATTTGTAAATTCCTTTCAACACCAATTGTTTTTACAGCTTATTAATTTTATTTTGCTTTGTAGAAATAACACTGTAAAATTTTATTTTCTTATCACTTGATAATGAGCGATGTCATAAGCGAAACGGGTCATGATCTTATCAAATAAAAGTGGGAATTAGTAAAAATAAGTATATAATTTTTTGAATATAATGTCTTTCCACCAACTATGAACTCCAGTGAACACTCGTAGAGTATTATCGAGGTAATATCTTTTTGGTCAGGAATGTGTCCTAAATATTTCCAGCTTGTATCGGCCTATATTATTAATAAGATTTCCAAAAATATTGAAATTATTATTTTATATGGTTTATTCGCTGAAAACAGAAAGTCTCATAATATGAACTATTCGTATCATTAATTTTCAACTGTAACAGAAACCAAAACTATGATTCAAAACATTAAAATTATTAAGCTCACCATTAAACATAGAGATATTATCTTGGAATAATTTCTTAAATCGTCTATTATTCAGTTTGTCACCGTTCTTCAATGGAACAGATAAAAAATTAAACACGAATAATTAAAATATTCTTAATGAAGGCTTCACAGAAGTTGAGCAGAGAAAATAATTACTGAGACTATTGACCATAATTTGAGAACTTGACTCATGTAGACACACATACAGTAGAACCACGATTATTCGGACTAATCAGGGATGAAGGTAGTCCGGATAAGGAAAAATCCGGATAATCGAAAAAATCTTAATTGATAAGAAAAGTCATCTACGTATGTACATTCAGTATGAATATTTTTTATTTCTACATATATGTACACAGCTTCAGTATTTATTTATGTTTTATTAAAAAATTCAAGTATTGATTTTTGGTTAAAGTAACTAGCTGTTCTTTTTGAAGCTGCCAAATCGCGAATACTTTCAAGACATATAAGTTATCCTAAGTTACACTCTTCTTGGCTTCATGGCGACATCTAAGCACTGAAAAGCCTTAGAATGTGCAGGACCAATATCTCCTCCATTGCAAATCTCTTCTTTGTCTTCTCGGTCTTGTTCATCTGAGACAAATATTTCTTTGATAATTTTCATCAAAATTTGAAATCCAAGATCGTTCGCATCGCAATTTAACCAATTTCTTGGTTACATCTTCTTCGTCACATTCAGCACATATTTAAATTGTTGCTTTTGCTTCAGCAATGTCTCTTATAACAATTTATAGTGTGTATCTTATACTTTCATATAGTTGTTTCTGATTTCTCACTGTTGACAAATCTAAGGAGTTCCAACACTCAGAAATTTTACCGTAAGCATTTCATAGATCTGGTTTTAAGCAATCTATTGATAGGTGAGATACTGCATTGTCCAGTGTCTAGTTAAAAGTAATGTTTTTCCTCTTTTATCTATGGAGTTTGGATTTGGATTGATCTGTTTTTCATACCATCGTTTAAGAATTTCATCATTCATTTTGGTTTTTTTCTGATGGTAATATTCAACTGGAAAACTTCTTTGATTTCCAACAACGCAAAACATCGAATAAAATGGTATGCCTTCCATCAAATCCGTAAACAACGGTGGAAACAATTCGCTATGTGAAAATGAGTAAATTCGTAAAATTTTTGTTTACATATTTTGAGAAATCCGGATAATCGAGGTTCTACTGTATTATAAATATATGCGGCCATCCAGTGAAAGGAACATGGTTTACTACTGGCTAATTAGTGTTACGGCAACAAAAAAACATTGACTTGTTTGGCAAGAAATAGTAAAATTACCTTTGTGATGAATTTCACAAGTGAGATGTTCAATAAGATAATGATCAATGTCTAAGGTGTTGTAACTTGTAATATGTGAACCGAGTGTGTACGAAAATTCTGTAGAAATTCAAAAATAGGATGTGATTACGGTGGTAAAGTAATTTGCTGTCTTCAATGCACAGCTTTGCCATTAGACTAATATTATTTTTTATTTACATGCAAAGTATTCATATTTCTTTTGTGATTTAGGTATTTTGTGATATTTTAAGAATTGCTGCAATAATTGATAGCATGAATTAGGATGAGTCAAGAAATATTTGCTACGTGTTTTTTTGATATATTTGGTGTTAACCTTGACGACTGGTCTTTCGCCGGACGGCTCTTAAGGGCTCCTCGAGACCCTCCAGTCCGTCTTCTTCATCTCTGTCACTGGCCACTGATCGTTGTCTCATTAACGTGTCTTTGTTATTAAGTGGCACTGGAGGGGGGTCATAAATTATATTGTAGCTGTGTGACTTATTTTTAGGAATATAACTCATCCGTTTTATAAGCATTAAAACAATTTAATTTGATGATGAACCATAAAATATGAGTAAAAAATAATTGTTGGCTTTTCAAATAATCTCTACTATTGATGAGCCTTTGTATTAATCAACTATTTAAGAATTGATCACTTTCACAATGTTTATTGCTTAATCTCTTAATCTCTGCTAAAAATATAATCTTAAATATGAAATTTGCACACTGGAAAAATAGCTGAATTTATTAAACATACAAGGATGTCAATGTAACGTCAGAGATTTTAAAAATATTATGTGGTACCAAGGTAAATTGAATTCTGGCAAGTTAATTATTTTTTTTTCTAAAATTGACAGCTTTGCAATTAAAAGAGAATTTATACAATATAATTCGTTTGGTGGGATTATGTTTCTCATAGAAATGAAGCAAGTGTAATATGAATTACAATGATGTTGTGTGAAAATACAACTGAACTAGCAAAGTAATTTTATGTTGAAGATGAATTTTCTCAAAGTAACTGCCAATTCCATTTAAAATTTTAAACTTCAAAGATGCCATCGTAGTCATAAATCTATTGTTAAAATGAATCGCCAAGTTGTTAAGCCCGCTCTGGCCGATTTTTAAATTAACAAAGTTAAGGAAGTAGTCGAGAGCTCTATTGCAAAAACTACTATTGAATCTAGTTTCATCAGAAATTCAAAATGAATATTGAGGCGCACCACAAAATCCACTTCACATGAAAACATTAATTTTCAAAATCCTCTCTACACGACAAATCAATCAGACGTCGAAAAACATGCCAAAACGTTCACCAGTGTATAGTGAGAAATGTCTTGATTTCGCCGCTCTGATTATTTGACAGATTTTTTGATTAATAATGGATGGTTCTTCAGTAAATTTGACGGAATCTCAACCAAGGGAATCAAAGGAGTGTTTGAGAAATCTAGATGTGTGGAAATACAATGTGTTATCAAAATAAATGTATTTAATGTTTGATTATCTCAATAGTGGCCGTTCTTTCTCTTTTTTCGATAATAATCCAGTGGCGCCAACGATAATTTTTAGTTTTGTGTGGCTTATTTTTAATACCCTGTTTTTTTTTGTGCCAGAAATATCTCATTATAGACATATTATTATTTTATGGCTACAATATTTTTTATAGGTAAAATTAATTATGGAATATTTTTATTGTACTTTAGTTACAATAAACATGAGCCCCCCCTGAAATATTATAGCCTATCGAAAACATTTTTCTTTGCGCCAAAATCAATTCTATCTACATGACATACGAGTGCCAAAATCTGTTCTTAGGATAAATCGAATACTTTTATAGACAATTGTTCGGAATATAAATTGAATTTTAGGTTTTATTCTACTTTTACTTGTATCCCGGAAGATATTGAATAACTTAAAAACACTGTATTATATACCCAAAATACTATTTCGTGATTTACTCAAAACTCAAATTAACCTTCAGAGCAGGCTTTTCAACTTGGTGACTCAAGTGTGCAATTCGTTTATTTGACTTATATTTGAGAGAAATAGCAACATATTAATATATTAAATCAATCTTAAAAACTATAATGTTTAATGATGCGTGGGTTTTATGTCGTGAATTTATATTAAGATTTGATAATTATTTTGATATTAGAGTTTACCCCTAAGAATGTCAATATGTTGTGCAAGATTTAGTTGTCAAATATTAAATGTATGTCTTTCTATTAATCACTTAAACTTTAACAAATACGAACCTTCATTAAGTTGACTTGTGACAAACGTCTTTATAAGAGTATCAGTAGTCTGCGTGTATAGGGAAAGAGCATATCGAAGAGATTGAAGCTCCGGACTTCGCTCTAGGAAAGTTTTCTTCAATCCGTTTCCACCAGCATGGAAATACAGCTTGATGGTATCCAGAGCAGCATCCAATACTGCGCACTGCTTCGGTGATAGATTTCTTTCCACAACAGTCAGATGCTGGAAAGATTAAAAAAACCATCGATTAATTAAAGACATTTTGCAAATTAACGAGGAGATAAAATAGAACATTGAATTGTTGTTCTTCAAAGATATTTTAAAATGTGCATTACTTAATTAATAGTGAAAATGCGACATAAATAGATTTTACATATTTGAGCAATTAGTATGACAAGATATTAATTAGTATTAAATCAAACAATGACTAAAGTGATGATTTTTGTGTTTCTGTTTAAATTTGAAGAGAAATCCATTATATTAAATTGCTATCTATTTTCTTGTGTAAATATTACTAAGTTGTTGCATAACCTTAAAATAGAAATATTTTTACATAGTGGAAAAGAAAAAAACTTAACGTTTAATAATTGTTAAAATTAAATAAACCAAAACCGAGGTTTAATTTTGGATTAACTTAAAAAAATCAGGGAAATAATCCGAAAGGATCTGTCGCTCTGACATGTTGTGTTATTTTAACAATGCTTTACCTCTTTCGAAATGTCCATTACACCAGAAAGAGCATGCTTAACGTCTTGTTTCCCAGCCATGTGATTTTTAAACAGCCTTGACATGTCTTCAATTTTAGCGTTAGCCGCAAGGTTTTTAGCATTATCAGTCAGGTTCTTAAACATCATCTGAAAAATCAATCAAAGAATAAATATTAAACTATTATTAAGTTGTGTTATAGCAGTTTTGTTTTCATAAAATAAAATAAATACAAAAGATTTGATTAAATATATTGTTTTCTTTGCATTGTTCTTAAAATTACCGTGAGTTGTTTATTCAATGAATTTAGAAGACAATGTACTTACAGTTTTATCTGTCATAGGTGGTAAAACTACTGTTTTTTCTAATATCTTCATAACTATTTTCCAAAGCTCTTTCAAAAGGCGCTTCAAGACTGTCTTCTCACAGGATTCAGCATACATAGTCAAGGAGCCATCCTATAATTAAAAAGTCAACAGGTGAATGACGATAATGATCTCACATTAAATCACTCATCAAATATTATTTTAAATACAGATAAATAAGAAAATCATTACCAATATATCCATCAGTGGTCTTAGAACTTCATCAGCTTCTGGTTGTGCTGCTCTCGGGGGAGCGGTTCCAGTTCCAGTACCGCCTTTCACTCCTTGCAGCAAGTCTCCTAATTCCCGTACAGAGCCTGTGATTCTAGTTTCCAAACTGAAAAAAAATCAAAATATTACTAAATTTGTTTTTACAAAAAGTTATAACGACAATGTTGAATGGTGATGTGGTGAAATTCATCAAATTTGATGTAGTTATAAATTAATGTTTGAAAAAAGGTTGTATAAAGGGAAGAAGTGTTGAGCTAAAATGAGTCTACCTATTAGCAAAAAGTACAGCAAGATGATCGAGAGACCCGTTGAGACTCTGTTGCAGTTCATGCAAAATGTCTGCCGCATCTGTTTCTAATCTTGATCCACCCATTTGTTCAAACATCCTTTCCAGCTGGACTCTCAGTTGCTGGATGTTGTTCATCAGAATGCATGCCTGGAAAATAGTGATAATTAAAAAATATTTGCAACACTTTGTCTTTATTTACTATCTGTAGAATGCAATTTTCATTTTAATGGTATTCATAATCTTTGGGATTGAAAATTTTAAGAAAAACTGAATTAGAGAATGGTCCAGGTAGCACGCAATCAAATCATTTTTTTCTTTGACTAGAACAAGGATGGCGAACCTTTTTCGCAAGTGGGTCAAATTTGATTTAAAAAATATAAAAAATCATGTCACGGGTCACATAGATTGAATAATTAAGGCTTTAAATAAAAACAATCATTTCTAAAAGTTCAAGCGGGTTAGATAATTTCTCACATGGGTCACTGTGTGACCCGCGGGTCCCTTGTTCGCCATCCCTGGACTAGAGTAATAATACATAGCTCGTTAGTAATATTTACCAACAAAAACAAATAATGTTGAAAAATACTAAGAAAATGTTGTCAAATACTATTAATGATTGCTTAAAACCTACTATTCTTTCTTCCTTAAGATGCTCTGGAAATTCTTTCTTCACAATATCTGCGTACGCAATGAGGACTTTGACAATGGTTTTCGCGAAGCGCTTCATATATCTCTTCCATATTTCAGGGTCGGGGCATTCCAATTTGGATACCACATCAAAGCATTGTGTCAATTGTGTAAACACATCAACGACTGAGTTTGAGAACAGGGCGTGCTCACTCGATTTCTGGAACTGTTTGAAAAAAAGATCACTAAGCATAAGTAAATGTCTTTGTTATTTGGAAAAATTACTCTCCTGTAATGCTATGTTATGAAGCTTTAATGCATGCATGTCGAAAACGCGACCTATTTTTTGCGCCTGTGTGGTCTAGTGGTCAATGTCGTTGGCTTCGGTTACGGAGGTCCCGGGTTCGAATCCCGGTACGGACAGTTTTATAAATTGATTTTTCAATCGATTTATGAATTTCTGTTCGAAGGCATGGATGTATGTGATGTCTTGAATTCCCCTCTCCCACCCATCCTATCCTATGAACGGGGCGTATCGAGAGCGATTAGCTAACCACTAGTCCTGTCCTAGCCCTGTCCTTCTATTCCTACTCACTTTAGTAAAAGAGAGGTTGAGCAACTGAGTAACAAGCAGTTCTCGTAAAAACACATCTGTTGAGATAAACTCCATTAGGAGTCCATATGCTCCACATTGGGAGCGGACATGGTTTAAAAAAAAAAAAAAAAATACGTCCCTGAGATTCTGCGTGTCTTTGAGAAAAATAATTTCGCCTAATATACACTCGAATTCGATATTTTAAAAACATATATTGACTACACATATTCATCAAAATATTGCTTATATTCTATTAGAATACCAAGTATTTGATTTTTTAAATGTCTTGGACATCCGTGTTTGCTTGCATATGTTCCGGACACCTGTGTCCGCTTGGTATTCAAGTGGTTAATAAACATTGTCAAGTTTTTGTAAAAACAATGAAAACTATTCAATTTATTTATTAACAGCTTTTATAGATTATATTTAATTTGCAAGATTCTTGTATCTATAGGACTGTTATTTTATAAGTAGGTGGATAATAGTTCAGTGGCGGCCGGTCAATGTGGCATTGGATCAATGTACCCCTTGTATATGCAGGGGCGGTTATATTTCATGAAATATTATTCAAACATAACATATATACCATTCACTCATTTAACCTAATTCAAAAGTTTTTCCACTATCGCTATAAATGTTTACATACTTACCTATTTATAAAATATGTTTTTTTTTGGCATGCCACATATTTGCCATCGCTAGTTTAAATTTAAAACCAACCAGGAGTCACGGGCTCCTGAAGTTTTAGGTGAAGTATGAGTCGTAAAATAATGGGGGACTGTTTTTTTCAATTAAACTAATTTTTAGTTTTAATATATAATCTAGGGTAATAGAAGTTGTGTTTCTTAAAAATATATGAACATGTATAATAATACAACTATGTATAAATATATATTGGAATTTAGGCATAAAAGATAGAAAAGAAGCTTACTCCATCTTTTTTATCTCGATTGAAGGCACCATTTAGATATTCTAATGAAACATCATCATTCTCGTTGAGCCACTGCATCACAAACGGTTCAAACCATGCCGGATATTCAGGAACGGCTCCACAGTAAGGGGGGACATCTTTCACATAATTCGTATGCAACCATTTTACCTGAAATGAAAACAATATTATGGAAGCGTCTTGTCCTGATTCAGAGAGTTTCAAGAATGTAAGTTTCAAGTCTTGTTATCATGTATACAGTAGCAGCTGATTTTTAAGACGAGTTTGCTATTGTGGCCAATCATAGGACAAGGTTGACTGGTGATGTGCTTGGAGTTTTTTTGCAGTAATTTGTCTGTAGAAAGTTAATCGCAATTCTAGCATGAACCTGAGGTATTTTACTGAGTGGGCCCACGAAGTGTAAGTGTTAGGCATCTGGATGCTTTTAATGTCCTTATCGTGTTTGTCAGGCCTGCGACTGAAAGTTATCGCAGTGCTTTTCTCCGGGTGGATTTTAATCTTCCAGTCGGAGCACCAGGTGGATATGTTCGTGATTGCTTTTTGCACAGGCGCGGTGGCTCTGTTACTGTTTAGCGATCTGGCTAGGATGGCTGTATTGTCGGCATATTGCGCATCGATTGTTTCGTTGCTGCCTGGTTAAGCCTATATTTATATTCTGAAATAAATATGTTGTGATAATATGCTTTTGCATGTTTTTGTTTACATGAACGTTGACATGTCATTAAACTTACATGAACATTATTAGGTACCAATTTATTAGTTACAAAAGTCAAGGAACAGCTGTAAAATACTACCTACATATGTTAAAATACACTGATTCATTAATATAATGTTACTTACGCATTTTTTATTGCATTGAAAATAAATAATTACCTTGAAATGGAGATTCATATAAGCGGAAGACTTGCAAAGGCGATGTTGTTCATGTTCTTCTAAAGCATATTTCATATCCACAGCGAACAGTCCCCACATAGTGGCCGCCGATAGCTGAAATATTTATAACATAATTCTTTACAATTTGCGATGGCCAAAGCAAGTTTGAAAAATATTTTTTTGGGTTCTTATAAAGATAGTTACTTTTGCTTTTTGATGTTTAAAAGTTACTAAAAAATTTATGAAGTTTTAATGATAGACATTTTTAGCTTGTCCGTTCCTAAAACTATACACAATTAGAATAGAGTATTTAACAAATAATATTTCATGAGATCAAGTCGTCAGTTAACAAAATTGGTTTTCTATTCATAAAAATTGAATATAAATGTAATTTTCAGTTCAAGTTCATCAGTGCACTTGAACGCCTGAAGATGCTGAAAGGCGAAACCCGGGTCGTTAGTGACAAAATTTGTGTGAATGTACATAATTTGAACGATTCAAATTTAAGAATATAAATGATTCAATGGTAGACACACATACCTATAAATTAAAAACATAGCTACGTGGGCATTTGAACTGTTTGTAACCCGTCCACAGTCAGACAATTATGATTTGTTTTTTAAAAACCAAAGATATTTCTTCTTTCTATAAGAATTCAAATAAAAGTAATTTGATTATACTGCAGGAAATAAGGAGTGGTCGAGTGGTCAACGTCGTTGGCTTCGGTTACGGAGGTCCCGGGTTCAAATCCCGGAATGGACAGTTTTACAAATTGATTTTTCAATCGATTTATGAATTTCTGTTCGAAGGCATGGATGTATGTAATGTCTTGAATTCTCCCCTTCCTCCCGCCAGTCTTCTTGCTTCCTCTCGTGTCATCCCAGCGTCCTGTAGCTCCACCGAGTACATCCTATAGATGTCATCAGTGGCCTTCCATAACGTTGGAATCAATCCGGCTTAATATTACAATAAATAAAATGAATATGAAATAAATAAAACTTACTTGGCCAATATTTAGCTCTTGAGGAAATTGGTTTAATACCGGAGCGTAACTATTTCTATCTTCTTCTATCACAGATACAATAAGCGCAATCAGTTTGTGCCAAAAGTCGACGGTGTCTAATTGCGGCCCGTGGTCCGATGGGTCACGTTTTGCTTCGTTTGGATCCACCTAAAATAAAGTATTATTTATTATACGTGAAAGAATTTTCTATAATGGTTTTCAAAACACAGATTTGAAGTATTAATTATTAATCACGCAAATGAACAATGAAATACAAATCGATGTTAAGGTTGTCTGTAAGTACAAAAAAGCAGACGCTCAGCTAACAAAATTATGGTATTTTATCATTGATCGTTAAATTGCAAAAATGGGAAAAAATTAATGAATTTAACAATACTAGCTGTAAGCCCGTTGCCCACAACAGGGGGGATTTTTGTTGAATTTTTAAATAGTCAGAAAATTTACTGGCGTGAAAAATAAATTGCAAACCTATTTATTAAATAAGCCAGAAAAACTAAACGTAATTAATTCTCTAAATGGATTTTTTTAGGAATACACCCAATTCTCTAAAAGAATTAAAATACACACTGGGACTGCAAAAAAAATATATAAATAGCGGATATAATAAAATATATTCATAAAAATCATAATTGAGCTGCCCTGCCGAGCTGCTATATCCAATATCGACAGCCCTGCAGTATTCATATTTTATAATTTTTAGAAAAATTCAAATGTTTCAAGTATGCAAAAAAATATATTTCGGAGAAGAAGAACAAGACCCTGGGACATATATCGACAGTCCTGCAGTATTTATATTTCATAATTTTTAGAATAATTCAAATGTTTCAAGTATGCAAACAAATATATTTCGGAGAAAAAGAAAGAGACCTCGGGACATATATTGATAGCCCTGCAATATTTATATTTTATATAACATAAATTTAGAATAATTCAAATGTTTCAAGTATGCAAACAAATATATTTCAGAGAAGAAGAAGAAGACCCCGGGACATATTTCGACAGCCCTGACACTTAAAAAAATCCTTTCTACTAAAAAAATACACTGCACGAAAAGTATATGCAGTATTCATATTTTGAAATTTTTATAATAACTGAAATGTTCAAGTATCAGTGGTGCACAAACCGCGGCCCGAAATGACATTTCTTGCGGCCCAAAATAAGATCACCAAATTTTTAATTGAATATGATAAAAATCTATGTTTGATATGTGAAAAAATTATGCAGTAACAAACTTTTATAATTTGAATCATCACTGACAGAAAACTTAATTCTATTCCTTGATTATTTAATATGATTATATTTTCATGGGTTTACATTTGTGCTCGTAATTCATCTTTTTACAATAAGTTCCGTCTGTGGTGCATGTTAAGTCTGTTTATAGATTATTGTTTTTAAAACACGCTTTGTTTGTTGCTTAAAACATTTTCTAGCCCTTTCTCTCAGCATCTATCAACGAGGCCAATTAATCATTGCAACTAGAATTGATCGATTGGCAGAACCACGATCAATTTGAATAAAAATAATAAACATAAGATTTTTTCCAATGTTTTGAAAATTACAAAAGTAACGTTACTAAAACCACTTTAAAATGCGAACTAAAGCCAGATTGTTATGAAATTTTGACAAGTATTCTTTGAAAGTTCGTGCTTTCTAAAAATCACATGGAAGTCTCAAGAGTAGCGCCATCTATATGTTATACTACGAACTTATTGAATGATGTGTTAATACACCCAATCCTTTTTTTTACGCGGTACTTCACATTCATATAATTTGATCACGGTTCCGAAAATCAAAATATCGCGTAAAAAAGTATCAAAAACGTATGAACAAACAAAAATTGTTCTTCAAGTTCGCGCATTTTTTTTTACAAATAAAATTTAATTTATCTATTGATTATAAAAATACAATGAGAAACAGATACATATTGTGTATACATGCATAATTGTATTCACTTATGTATAGGAGTTATTCGCTGCTGTCACTGTCGGTTACGAATTGTAATCGTCTGCAATTTTTTGAACTAATGTATTGAATTTGAATTTTGCACGGGCTCATTTGATGAAATGCTGTTTTTCCTAGATTCTTGATCTGAGTCAATTATTATTACATTGGATTTGTTTTGTTGATCGAACGAACAGTTGAAACTGATTTGTTAAAATACGTAAATGTAAAATATTTTATTTTTAAATCCACGTGTTTATTTGGTACGTGCCTAAAATATCACCATATATTTTTTTTGATGCAATAATATTTGCATCTTCGGTTCGTATTTATTATACTGTATTTAAAATATGTAGACATCTTGAGTGCATTTATTTTACAGAGTAACTGTCGGTGGTAAAATTTATAATTGGGAAACTTTTTATTCAACGAACTTAATAAATTAATTGTATTTAAACAAGTCTTAGAGCAAATCACATGACATGATTTTGCGCAGAATCATCACTTCTTTAAACGCAAGGTCACCATTTCTAAATTTAAAAAAAATCGCGTAAAAAAGTAACGGTGCCGTCCAAAAAAATCGCGTAAAATCAAAATCGTGTAAAATTTTTTTTTTTTTAAATTTCTGTTTTATTTTTTTCATATGTGTGGTCTACCCCTTAGTAATGTTTTTTTGGCCCACCAATGATTTAGGTTTTGCACCTCTGCTGTAGACCATTGAACATTGATCAAAAACACTTTAAAATACTGTAGTTAAAGTAATTAAAATTGAGAATTTCAATTGAAATGAAAAATAAAGAAAGTATTCATACCTGAAACTCTCTATTGTAGAGTTCGTAGCAGTTTTCAAAGAGAAATTGATAGGTGGAGCGCAGACAAGCTTTGACACAGTCTTTTACTACAGTGGAAGCTCTCGGAGGGCTACTCAGTTCTTGTACCTATAAAAGAAATACATTTCTTAAGTGTTTTTCACTTTACTAACTCCTACAGATACATGAAAGAAAAACAACTTTTTAACGGTGTGAAGTATATATATATAATAGTATACATAGTTTAATAGATTGAAAGTCAATGTGAATATTTTATTCAGGTGTAATTAAATGACACCAAAAACATGATAACAAGGATTGATGAAATAACTAAATGAATTAACGAATATGTTTTAATTAAAATACCATGTTTTAACCTTGATTACAAAATGAAACATACATCGATTACTTTAAGACGTAATGGTGTTAAAGATGATATCAGCTTCGGAAAGGCAAAAGAATATTACCAACAGTTTTATTTTTTTGATAATGACAATGTATAAAACTTGTTATACGTTAATAAGGATGTAAGCTGATTATGACAAATTTGTTTGAAAAAAAGGACTGCCTGTGAAAATTGCGACCAAGAAAAAGGACTTAAACGTTTTTCCTTAAACATTAAGCTAGGTCTGTGGAGTCGTGAAGAAATAAGACGATTCCGATTCCGACCACAGCTTAAACACGACATTAAATATTTTTTTGGGCTTAGTAATAAGCAGTGACGCTTCTTTTGACCCTAGCAATTTGAATACACATTAAACAAGTGATTCGAAGTTATTAGCTTTTTTCGTGCACGACTCCGGTTAAAAAAGTCTGAATCCACGACTGTGACTTTGACTCCATTGATTCATTTTGCCTTAGTCCTAAAATGATAAAAAAATGTTTTTTGTGTTTCCTGCAAAACTTAATAATTGAGAAACTCCTGGCGCTTATCATCATTATTCTGTATATTTTATGTAAGATTTTTTTAATGATTTAATAATACTCTTTGAAAAGAAAACAGTACAAATAATTCAAAATATATTATAAATTAACAAAAGATTTTTTTTGTTATGTTTGTATACCTTCATCCTGAAGAAGGTAATGCTTGTTAAAAGGTCTACAGTGCTTTTGAGGTCCATAAGTTTTTCTTGGCTGGAAGCTGGGAAGTTGTTTCTGTACATGGAGAGATCTATCCGCAAGGAGTTGTGAAGCTGGTCGAGTAGTTTGACGAATTTCTCTTTCTGTAGGTATATAATAGTAACGTTAAATTATAATTGAAATTAATTTATTTGATTTTTTACATGAATACTACTTCAAAACATATATATGAACAAAAAAAATAAATTATAAGCCGTAATATACACATATATATAAATATATTAATTTTAATTATGAAACAAACTCAATGAGATTTTGTTACGAGTCATTTGAGGTCACTCGAGGAGAAAAAATACAGTAATAAAATCTTTTAATTTTATAATGCGCACAATGGTCCGGCACGGTTGGCATCATTATTTACGTATAGTAATATAAATGCTTGCGTCATCCACTTTCATTCGTTCAAGATATATTTCTGTGGAAAAAAGATAAAAATATTTATATGTCTAATAAAAGCAAACTCAAGATTTTAAGCATTTTACTAAATGTCTGTTTTTCGAAAATGTCACGATTTACTTTGACAGTAAACATAATTAAATGACTCCTTTATGATTCAGTGTCATCCGTTCGACTTATTTCGCCAAAACATTTGGGAAAACAGATATGCAAGGTATAAGAAGAAAAAAGTGTAAAAAAATTGATGAATTACCCCAAAATTGGAGGCAGCAAATCGGTCGCTGGCCGAAACGGCTGACGACGCAGTGGTGTGAGCATAATAGGCGTTAATGTTCGCCAGCAGTGTACTCATCACGGCTGGTACTCCGGCGCACAAGTACTTCGTCGAAAGACAGTGGAAATGCCTGCAAATCGAAGGCGAGCCTAATTCTTCCATACCGTTAAATATATTATAAATAATAAAATTAAAAACCCACTTATCGGCCATTACAAACATCAATATAATTCGTTATAAAATTATTATAAAATATAATAGACCAGTTAAATCATATTATCAAATTCTAATATTTTACATATTTGAATAAAGTATGTATTATATTTAAGTAGCGTAATAAATCTTTGTCCAATAGTTATAACTCGTTGTAATGTACTGAAACGATTTCATTACTGTAACCTGCTTTTTATCGTTGTTGTAAAGAAAGCCGTTCAATTACTTTTTTATCTCCACGGTATAAACTAAACCTAATTTCAAGCTGCCAAGCTCGTAGTCGTAAATTCACAATCTTTTGACCACACATCAGAATTTTTGAAAACTATCAAATAATAATACCAGAGATGTGGAGTCGTGTAAAAAAAGACGATTCTTACTCCAGCTTAAAATAAAAAACGACTCTGACTCCGAAGAAATTTTTCAATAATTTCATTTTAACTTATATATATTGTTTCGAGCCGCACGTTTTTCAATTCTCCGACTCCGACTCCACAGCCCTGGATAATACATAAACCTAGGGCTTCGGCCCGGGTACTCGCACATTTAAAAAAAAACCAAAAAGCGGGTAATTTTTAATGGGTATCCGGTCATTCATTTCAATATATTAATAATTTTTACATATACTTTTTTCGAAATGAAAAATTCTTCGGAAATACTTATTTCATTAAATTAAAATTGATATGTTATTCCACAAAATTGTCAGAAGCATCTTCCGACAAAGTATCTATTTACAAATAAACTAAAGCTTGTTTCTATTTTTAAACATAAAATTACAAATAGAGGTTTGCCTATTTACAGTTATAGTTGAAACATGGGCTACAATTTTGTATACAACCTGTTATCAATTTTAATTTTATTATTAAAAATAAACTTCTACAAAGTAACTGCCGCACCCTAAAAAAATACCTACTTAGTTGATTACATTTTAGGCATTCGGGGCTGTTAAATGAACTGCTCTTTTTTTCTCGATGTTTGTAAGAATGTAAACAGAAAAATATTTTGTAGTACACATTTTGTATAAACCATTTATATGTATTTTAATATAATAATGCCTTCTTCGATGATTTCTCTGGAAGTTTTAAAACTGTTATTTGAAAAATATTTATAAAAAAAGTTTCCGGTGGTTCAAAGTATAGTATATATTTTTTGTACCCGTATCTAGTACCAAAATTTAAACTCTATTTTTCGCACTAAGCTCAAACTTACGAAGGTATATCACAACTGATCGTTATTCCAAAATTTCTTTTTAATTAAACAAATAAGTATTTACCACTTCAGTTTACCAATAAGTTTACCAGCACATGGAAGATATCGACTGAGAAAAGGAAAAAGGACGTAACCCACACATATCAAATTTTACAGGAGGCCCAATAAACGTGTTTTGATGATGTTAGGCCATATACAAATTATGAATTATACACAACCTTGAAGTTCACGGAGACTTCAAAACTGGTGTTTAATTGACATAATCTAATATTAATTAAAGAAATTGTCTTGGAAAAACCTTTATTTCAGTCTTTTTTCTTGGTTTTAATTTTTTACAAGGTCATCTTTTTCAAACTTGCTAAATTTAGATACTAGCTCGGCATTTGCAGCTTGGATCCTTTTGAATTTTTGATAGAGCGTGTATCAAGTTTGATACAGTGTGATTATCGAAAAAAACCTGTTTTGAAAAAACTGTTACGTCCTTTTTCCTTTCAACTGTCGATATAATTAAATTCTAAGAATATTAAAACCCCAACCTATTTACGATAAGAGCCAATTAACAATAGCCTTTGATCTACTTCAGAGAAACGTGTAATATAAATGTTTTTCGAGCCAAGGTTATATCAATAAATTATATAATAATTGAAGTCTGTAGACGCGCGTCTAGAGGTCTTCAAGAGCGTACATTGTACAGAAATCAATGACAATGTTTTACATATATTGTTTGTCTTGAAAACATCTAATTTTATCGCATAAAAACTGTACCTGTTCAAAACGAAAAAACCTTATTTTAAGATTTTGCTTTTGTTTAATTGAAGATATATTTAGAATTCTTATCAATTTGATTAATTAATTGAAAAGTGGGTCATTTACGAATCGGGTTTTTGAGAAGACATTAACTTCCAAAGAAACATAATTAAGTTACTAGATGTAAGGTTTTGTGCCACTTTGTGTAGTTTATAACGGAATGATCAATATATCCATTTTTATTATACAGCAAAAATATTTTTTAATATTTAATATATAGCTATTAGAGACATCTTCCACAGTTATCTGAAGGTTGAAATGCCGTTAGCGAAATACTGATAATGTTTCCAAGTAAATTGATATATTTATACTAGAGGTCTGCACGGGCCGAAATTTGATAAAAATATAAGCCCAGAGCGGCTTCGGGTCGGATGACAATAAATAATATGTGAATAAGTCGCAGAATCAAATGTTTGATAGAGTAGGTCTTTTTCTTACACAACCGGTGTTCACTCATGATTAATTTTATGTATTTAGGTTGCTCAAAAGTGAGGAGTGACAGTTCTCTAAAATAAAAGTGTTGGAAAGATCGCGACAGGAAAAGAAAGAATAATACAAGAAGATGCAGTTTTTAAGGAAAATCTTTTAAGAATTAGGCTTCACATCTTAGATTTAGGATAAAATCATTTTAATTTTAAATATTGTCAGTTTAATTTGTTGATACTTTCTAAAAATTAATTATAATCAGCGGAAACTGAATAATCAATACCATTTATAAATCTTTTTTTTTATTGGCAGATTCCAATTACTTATATACATTCCATTTTTTTTTCAATTTGGAGAATTATTTAAGTTTATACTTTTGGTTTATTCGATAAAAAAAAGTTTGATTGTTTACGCTGATAATTTTTTTACTTTTTGATATTGCGTAAAATTTCCTCCCAACAGGCTTAAAGCTAGTTATACACTGACATTAGTTATTTTATTTGCAACGATGCTATGGTCCGTGAGAAATATGATAGGGGAGGCCTTTACTCGTAGTGACATTTAACAATAACGACTTAGAATAGAAATATTTAGATATACCTACGTATGATATTTTAAACTTACGTCATGGCCTGGTAGATAGATTCGATTCCATATCTCATAGCAAACTCGTCCACAATCTCTTCCGGTGGTTCATCGAAATAAATTTTCCACGCCTCGTCTCCTTTTGCTTTAGGCAGAGTGACTGCTCCCCCAGCTTCTTCGCAAAGATAATGAAACTGGTTTTCATGAAGGCACGTGTACTGTAAAAAATTACACATACAAATATTTTGTATAACACGATTTTCCAAAATGCATTGGTGTCGTAATAAAATGATATTTGCTCAGTAAAACATCGAATATTGAAAATGCATGCAATCGTATAGTATGTGTATACAGGTTATGTGGCGTAACTAAAAAGCGAATACAGTCAAATGATGTAATTAAAAAAAATGAGTTCTTAAGTAATCGTGTGAATTATTTAAACAATTTGTAGCAAAGTATCAAAAAGACAAAGAACTCGTTGTCAAAAGCATGTAGTTTTGTATGAATTTTCGTTGGGACTTTAATGTAGTTCTCGGTGATTTAAAACTGTTGTATAAAAATATCATATAAATAATGCAGAGCTTACAAGCAAATACTAGGCACAAAAAGTCTCTATTTTGAAAAAAATACTTTTAATGTAAGAATTTATCGTATTTAGAATGTTTTCGCACTATCTATCAAATCGAGTCAAGTGTCAACGTCGTTCACTTAGAAAACGGAGGTCACTCCAAGGAGATTGATTTTAAAATCGATTTATGGATTTCTGTCCGAAGCTATGGATGTATGTGATGTCTTGATTTCCCTCCTAATCATCCTATCCTAAAAACGGGCGTAACGAGAGCGATTAGCTAACCACTGATCCTGTCCTAGACCCATCCTTCTATCCATTTTACTCACTTTGAAAAAGGGAGGTCGAGCAACTGAGTAACAAATAGTTCTCGTAGAAAAAATCTGTTGAGATACATTCATTAGGAGGTCATATACTCCACATTGGGAGTGGGCATGGATTAAAAAAATCTAGCCAATTTAGAATAATGAGAATGAGCTCCTTTTGAAATTATAATAGAGAAATAGAGAAAATGAAATTATAAATATCTGTCAACAAGAGGATGAATTAATTTTACTTAACGGATACCCAATACGTATGATTATGTAATGCATCGAATGCTTGACAGATATTTCAATCAAGCCACGGTGATAACAGTAAGGACTAATATATACAACTATGAACCACAACCGCATCATTTAACCACAGGTTTATAAGGATCAATGGACTACTGGAATAATACTGATTGGGTGGAATACAGGACAATAGATATCATAACTCGAGAAGCGCTGTTTGGCTCAAAATCTTAAAATAGTTTATGGCCATTGTAAATCAAATTGCGGTATTGTATAATATAATTTAATATGTAAACAATAACATTATTAGGCGATGGGAAAGTGCATATTTTTGATTATCGATGTAGTTAAACTATAAATAAGATATCAAAGTATTTTGCTTTTGTGTTATGGTGTTTTTATTATAATCACGATGCCAGATGTCACACGTTGTCACGGGCTATTTTTTATTGATTTAAAAATAAAGATCAAGCACAAGTTTTATTTGCATTAATCGTTTATTTTTAATGATATTAATCAGGGCTTCGAACCGGAACGGAACCGAAAACCGTTAAAACTGTTATTTTTTCCGGAACGAAAACCGGAACCGAACCGAAAAAATAATATCGGCTTTTTTTTCGGTTCACGGTTTTTATTTTATTTTGAGGATTTCAAAATTTTCGATGGGCCATAAAAAAAAAACGAGTCACGGAGATGTTTTGAGCAAATCGGTAAATTCCTGGGTTTTTGGATTCGAGCTGAACCGAAAACCGAAAACCGATAAAAACCGTTATTTTTGCCGGAGCGAAAACCGGAACCGAACCGATATATATTTTTTTACTTGAACCGGAACGAAAAAAATAGCGGATCGAAGCCCTGATATTAATTACTATTACTATGAAGGTGGTATGCTAAAATGTTTTCTATATTTTCAAGATATTTAAAAGTGATCTACATCATGTGGGTCGTTCATGGTTCCATTCACTCGACTCGATATCGAAAACCGGGTAAATAGTTAGTGAAAAGTGTATACATATTTTGGGTTCTATGGCGCAGCGGTTGGCGGTATTGGCTTCCATGCCAGTAAGAACATCATTTTTTCAAGCAATTTCTGTTCGATGACATGGGTGATTGTGATGTCTAAAAATTCCCTCCCGCAATTCCGATCCTTCAATAACTGGGCGTAGCGAGAGCGATTAGTCAACCACTAGTCTTGTTCAAGCCATATCCTTCTATCCCGACTACTCTCTTTGGAAAAGAGAGGTTGAACGAATGAGTAACAAACAATTCTCTGTTAAGATACTTTAATTGAAAGTCCATATGCTGCACAATGGGAGCAAACACGTATAAAATAAATAAATATTTGTTTCACATTCATTTGCTTTTATTTTTTCCAGTTTTGATAACCAGCTGGAAAAACTTGTATACATAAAAATCTAATCATTGGTTGAAATATCAACGAGTAAAAAATCTGTAGTGCTATTCCCTCGAGTATAGCACCTGAACGGTCTGAAATATTCAACACAATCACGCATTTGGTATTTTAAGCTGTCTGAAATAAGTAAGTGCTATGGACGCGGTAAAAACGCTACTAAGATTTGTTGCTCGGCATCGGTGACCGACAAATGTGTTGTTAATTTTTTATTTATGTACCTTTCGGATAATGCGAAAGGTTGTGAAACATGAGGCGTTCACTTTATTAGTAAACTTCTATTTTTTTTGCTGACTGACAGCTTTGATGAAGATAAATTGATGTATTGGACAAATTGCAATCATCCAAATTGGCGAATAAAACTGTTTGAATTTTATTTGAAAGAAAACCGTCTCTAGTAAAAGCGCTAAATGTGAATTTAAACATTAAAACATTTTTTTAAATCCATGTCCGTTTTCAATTTGAATAATATGGCCTCCTAATTGAGTGTATCTCAACAGAAATCTCTTCTTCAAGAACTGTTTGTTACTCGGTTGCTTAACATATGTATAGAGTAGAGATTAAAGTAAGAGAGAAGTAGGAAATTAAGGAAACGGCTAGGAAACGATTAGTGATTAAGTAATCTCTCGCTACGCCCTGTTATTTAAGGATTCGAAAGGTAGGAGCAGTGGCGGATTAAGCACATGGGAGGCCCCAGGCTTAATAAAATTTGGAGATCCTGTTTTTCGGACAACTAAGATCGTCAGAAAATTCCATGAAAAATAATAAAAATATACAAAAATTTGGTCAAAAAGTAGATGAATTATATAGTAGAGGCCCCAAATGCGTGCCTCATTTGCTTATAGGGTAATCCGCCACTGGGTGAGAGAGAATATTTAGACACCCATGCCTTCGAACATAAATCAATAAATTAATTGAGCCCATTAGGGGTGAAGTGAGCCAAGTAGTATTTAAGAAAAAAGTTAGGTGTGTTGTATTATTCTACAAGCCCTAAAATTAAAATTAAAGTGAAGTAGCTTCAGTTAATACACATAAGAATAGTGTTATCTCCGTATAATGTAAATATGCAATCCAAAAAAACATCAAATACAGACGTGATTGTACTTAAAAGTCCAAGATTTTTTTACCATTTTACTAGTTGGCTCATTTCTTGAGGGCTCAATTGAAAAACTGGCTTCATTCTGGGGCTGTGAGATCCGTCACGGAAGCCAATGAAGTAGAATGCTGCGCCAAGACGCGACATTTCATACAAAAAATAAATACAATTAAAAGGTTCTACCTGGACGTGATATGGAGCAACTTTTTCTTCCCCTTTGATCTCAACGTTGATGTGTAGACGAATCGCTCCAGAAACAGCTGACTTGTCTGTTCTCTTTTCCAGGTTGTACCACACGTCCATTTCACCCGAGAGCGTTCTCACCTAAGAGGATAAAATGCTTTGAACTGCACTACACTATTGTATTTTGAACACAGTAAAAGTTAATGAAATGTTACGAATTGTATGTTTCAACTAGTTGGACTCGAAACATTTTAAAATGAGAAACTGCTATATGTATTTATGTTTGATATTTGAAACTAATAGTAACTGTACATATACATAAACGTTTTTTATTGTCTAAACAACACGGAGTACATAAAAAATATGTTGAATATTATATTAAAGGAGGTTTTTAAAAATTATTTGGATTTCAAAAGCCATCAGTCGTTAAAATTTTCTTGCAAAAGTATTTTTTAATAATTTAACAATATAACTGAAAAAAACATGTTTTTCACACTAAATAATGTAATTTGTTTCAGCATGTTTTTTAGATGAAAATAACTGTTTTTCATGCTAATTGAACATTCGTTAAATTTTATTTTTACAGACTTCAAAAAGCTAAAATAAGCTTTTATTTAAAATACGTTTTTGTAAAAAAATATTTGATCAAAGGTCGTCACTCAGATTTCAAAAATATTTATCTAATTATTTTATATACTATACATAGCTCGCTATAATAGGCATAGTAATGGTATCCTTTTTAAGTGTGAAATATAGAGTAATGTATTTTCGCAATGTTATTTTTGTCTATTTATAATATAAGCTTTTTTTATATACTTCGAAAATGTAATTTAAATAATTATGTATAGCTGACATAGAAAATGTTAAAGCCGCGTGCACTTTGTCATTATTTTAACAGCAGCTATATATTTATTATCTACTTTGATACAAAGTGATTGTATTGAGCTAATTTATTTTATTATGTGGTGACTAGAGTTTCTGAATCGAGACAACACGAAAATAAATTCCCGGGAAATCGACGCTTTTCCAGTGTCGGTTTCCGGAACATTTTAATAAAACAACCCGAGTCTCGAGACAAACAAAATGTGTATAACGTTGATTTTATTCTTTCAAAAGAAAGAAAGTACGTTTTTTTTTATAATTAGAAAAATATTCATTTAGAACAGCATTTTTGAATCGGAAAGGAATAAAAAAAAATAAAAAAAAATATATTATTTTAAAATAAAATTACTTTTATACGGATGTGTAGCATGTGCTAGTTTGCAAATTATCGAAATAAAACCATAAAATTAATGGCCAAATTATTATATTTTGAAGGAAATGGTTTCTTCGTAAAAATTAAAGGATGTGTGAAAACAGCAATATAATTATTTATAAAACAATTTTGCGGTCTTTTTAATTTTTAAGTAGATACCGACAGAGAAGTTTATGGTCAAAGGAAAATAATAACAATACATTACGAATTAACTTGCCTTTCTTAGTATTGGATTGTTATTTGAGTTATGAACTTTATAATTTGTAACGACACACAGCTTCTGAATGAAAATGTCAAAAGGATATTATGTAGCTAAAGCTAGCTTTATATATTAATTTAACTAGGTTTCTTATTTATAACGGCTTTTTTTAAACATTATAATGAATAAAAATCAACCCAGAAAATATATTAGATAACCGAAAGTATTTATTTAAGATGAATAATATTATATTTATGTGTTTATAATCAAAACATAATCTCAAAACAGTTTTAAATATATTTTTTTAAGAAAATTAAATATTTAAAGAACTCAACTGTACTTCATGCATAGAAATATGTACATATATTTTTTAAATACTACTACGGTATCAGGTCGCGAGAATTTCCCGTGATATAAAATTTTTATGTCTCGATTCCCGGGACACGAAAAAAGCCGAAACTTTAGAATCCCTAGTAGTGACTGTTTGATATTGAATGAAAAAAAACTCATTTTTATGAAAATATTGAAGATCCACATTTAGATTGCAACAAAAACTATTAGGTTTTTAATTGTATTGAAAGCTCAAAATGTTATTTTTTTTTAAATATTTTACACAATTTAATATTGAAATTCTACCGTCGAAATCTAAAGTTATATAAATATTTATATATTTCTAAAGAGCATTAAAAACGAAACTAATAATATCACTACAGTTTCTAAAAACAATCATCAATCCTTTTTTTAATCGTTGTAGGTATTGTATTTATTATTGATTATTTGAGTTTATAACAGCTACAATTTACTTGCAAACTATAAATAGTACAGAAATGAATTGCAATATAAATACTATCTTATACTTAGTTGCAGTTAGTAATGTTAGCTCAGTGCACAATAATGCTTTTGAAGCATAGATGTACACCTGCAATGCGGGGTCCAAATTAAATACTTTCCCAGTTCTCAGACAAAGTTGAAAGCCATTGTTTCTCAAGTCGAGTTTTGGTATTCTTCAAAGGAAGACAGTAAAACATTTTTTTTATTCATTTAAATCATAAAAAAACAATAAGTAGTGTCTTATTTACTCAGACGCTTTATGAGACTGATTACGTATTTGGCGGTTTGTGTCATTAAATTTATTGTTTTATTATAAATTTCCATGAATTTCTTAAAATATATATACCCATAAATTTAAGGCGCATTGACAAAATACTATGTAATGAAACAATGTTACATTAGAAAAATTAATTATTTGAAACTTATTTACATGGACAGAGTAATAATTTTTCAAGATACATTCAAGTTTTAAATATTACAAAATATGTTCCCTGTAGTTAAATGGTAACCTTCAAAGTTTTCGTCGTAAAGTGTGAGCTCGTAGTTTACTTTTTTTATAATTAAATATTTGTTGGATCCTGAAAATTGTAATAAGTTAAAATGACTCAACTCTCAGGACTTTTCTAGCCTCTTCGTAATTATTTTGAGGTAAGTATTTTAAATATAAGTATGTATCATCATCTGCATATTAAAGTACATCTTCTCTTGTGATTTCTATTGGAAAATAGTATGAAACATAGAACCTTGCACAACATTAATATTGATGAAGTGGGTTGATATTGAATGGTGATCAAGTTCTGTTATTTTTTGCAATGAATCGAAAATGTATATTATTTAAGTAAACTCTTAAAATTTGAACCAAGGTTTTTTAACCTCGTGTTCATACTTTCTGTTTGACTGTTTGACAGTAATTTTAATATTTTAAAGCTACTATTACTACCTACTTCCAGATTGATTCAATCTTAACTCGATGGTTGCCACATACGAGATATCTCGTGAATTTTTTCGTGCTCAACAGGCCAAATACGAGTTATCTCGTCAATAACTAATTAAATTAATAGTCGCAAATTATAGCCGGCCTGCTAGGTAATTACTATTAATTATTTACGGCAACGAAAAAGTTAAACGACTCTTATTAATAAAATACAATGAGAATAATATAAATAATTGGCTTTTTGATGTGAATTCGTGATGGCGCCAGAAATATAATTGGCTAAATATTAATAAATATTTTATTCATTTTGTATCAAACTGGAAAGTATTTTTTTTTTAAATTTACCTCTATAATAGTTTGTCCCAGAAAATCGTCGGATTCTCTGGTCAGTTTCTGCCTCAGCTTTGACTTAAGGTCGTTATCTTCATCCCACACTCGTACTTTTATTCGATCGGATGAGTTGTGGCACTCGCTGTAAAAAAAACATTAATAGCTTGGTTGAAATCTTAAGACCTTTACTGTCAACTATTATATATTTTTCGGTAGTAAATATAATACTGGGTTTTTAGAGGCATGATGTTTATGGGAATAATTTTTATTTTACTGTACATTTATTTTTTCTTGTTTTTTCTATTTCTTAAACATATTTGTAAACTTAAATATAATAAACACATTTTTAAATATAGATATTACAAAAAATGTTTGATTGCGTATATAAAATTGATATGCTTACAGGTTCTTTAGTAAATTAAATAAATAATTACAACATAAATTTCAATCGTTCAAATTCACACACATTTTGTTAGTGACAAAATTTAGATTGAAATTTAATATTGAAATTCCACCAATCACCTTCAATCGAAATCTTAAATTACTACATAGATGTATTTGTTTTTAAATTACTTTAAATATAGTTTTAACACTTTGTCATATTTTAAAAATGTAATTTCAATGACTAGATAGCTCAAAAATTAAAATATACATTTTTACTAATACCCACATTTATTGAATAAGATCAGGGTTGGTTTTACTTATGATGAACATTTTTCAACTGATAAGAGGATACAATGTTATTTGTACAAAACAAAGTCAAATTAACAAGGTGTAATAAACAATTGGTATTGAATAGAATTTACAAATTAAAGTACAAAATATAATAAGTGACACCAAGTCAAATAAAATTAAAATGCTTCAAACCTTTAAATGTAACTACAAAACTCGTCAAAGAGTAATTAATCTAAATTTGTTGTCACTCATTCATATTTTGTCCATTTTTTTAAAAATTCTTTTCAATATTAATTGCTTATTATACCTTGTAAATTACGTTAATTTTAATTTGTATAAATAACACTGTAACATTGTATTCTCTTATCAGTTGATAATTCCTGTCATGAGCGAAACCAGTCTTGATCTTAATAAATAAAAGTATAAGTTATTACAAATTTATATTTTATTTTTAAAATATAATGTCTTTACACCTAGTATTGACAGTGAACACCCTATAGGTAGTATATTATGTTCTTGCTAAGCATACATATTATAAAGAATTTAACGTCATTATCTATTAAATATGTTGTAATTTTATAAAAACCAATGAATCAAAACAAAATTTTCAAATATACAATAAACTTTAATAATTAAAAAAGATATTTGCACAAAATTATACGAGACAATTCACTAATAGGTCATAATATAATAAACAATTTCAATCGACTCACAAGTAGAATTTTTCGTTCCAAACTGGATTTAGTTCTTGCGGCATGGTCCGCGTGCGTTTCTTAATTTTTGATACTTGGACTGTAACGTAGGGATCGGAGGTTCCACTTTTGTCCTTAGCGATCAGACCTTGGGCACAAATAACTGCGCCGCGATGAAAAAATATGACAAGATTAGTTATGACAATCGCTATTATCATTAAGTAATTGTATGATTCATGAATTAGTGTGAATGATAGACAATGAATGATATACGAAAAAATATTGTTGGGCTTACAACGCCACTGATTTACTTTTACGGCAATCAGCTGATAACGATTCAAATAAATGTTGATATGCTTAAATAACTTTACTTTGCTATATATAAATATAAGCAAATACGTCTAGATTTTGGAATACTTTAAATACGTTAAATGTAAATATCGCCTCAAATGAATAAAAAATAACATTTAAATACTACTTAAAAAAAGATTCTCATTAACAACTTTATAGTGAAATTCTACTATGATAAAAAAGTTATGGCATGGAAAACTTTTCAAAATAGCTTCCCTATTTATGTAATTGTCAAATTATTCTTATATGCAAAGCGATTTCAAATAATAATTCAGAGAAATAAATTAAGCCGTTTAAAACAAAAAAATGTGATGTTAGATTTTTAAGGATTTTTCATGTAAGTAAAAACGGCGGCGGTATGGAAGAATTGTTATTTTATTTGTAATTATTTTATTTAAAGAAAATGCATTAGCTATGTAAAAACTAAGCCAATGAAAAATGCGATTTTTTTTTAATATTAAAAAAAAATATATTTGTATCCTAAGTTTATAATTTTTATATTTAATACGCAAATATTATGAAATGATCGATAATATATTTACTTCTCATAACAAACTGTTCATTCGTGCTAGTATTAAAATCTTACATTTATAAATGAGGTTAAAATAATCATATTATTTACTATTAAATAATAATGATAATAAATGAAGTTTTATAAAGTTTTGCATATCTTTTAGTAAAGTGCTAAAATGTTCTATTTCATTTATTTCATAACCATCATTTGAACCGTTCAAATTGTGTACATTCCCACAGGTTTTGTCACCAACGTTCTGGGTTTTACTTTTTGACATCTTTAGGCGTTCAAGTACACGGATGAACTTAAACTGACGCCTGGTAAATTAGTGTATCGTGTACGTATGAAATAAATTTATTTATTACTAAGTTGAAATCTGTGAGTGAAGAGTTTTCTTAAGTCACTTGATGTCGCTTCAAAATGTCTAATGCTCATTACGAAGTATGAATAATTAAAGCATGAATATTATTTATCTATCGTAAACATGAGTTATCACAAATTAATTAATCCGATTTAAATTTTTATTGCTATTACAAATAACTAAACAAAAACACATCTACTAATAAAGCTTCATACAACTAAAGCACTGAAGGCCAGATACCTGTTTCATAAACTACAAGCATGTACATTAAACATTTCACAACACGCAAGCTTAATATGCACTTTTAAAAGTATAATATATGCACATAAATACCTGGACTCGATCACCGAAGAGTAATGAATGAAGGTACTTGTTTGATAATGGGTTAGAATAATTAGAATTTTTATCAATACAAAATAATCGCACAATTTCCGAGTCTTTAAATTCAAACAATGTTAAAAGCTTTTATTTCACCAAACATAATTAAAACAGCAGGCCCTTAATATTTTTTGTCTATAAAAGGGTTAACTTTAAAAAACATAGATTTTTAGGCACAGACGTCATATCAACCTTTTTTATATTATATTACAAATGTAGCCTGAAAAAAAGGCTGAGTCGACTGTCATATTTGATTTATTAAATTTATTTTTATTTTGAGAGTGTACCAGTCAACTTGTAATATTTAATCATTATCATGTTTTATAACGAAACTACATCAAAAATTTTGCAGCACTCGGGATCTAATGTGCGATAAAAATTGAAGAGAAAAACAAACAGACGAAGCGAGATACGGAGAATACAAAAATCTAAAAGTCTAATAATTTGGAAACTTTCAGCACCGATAGAAAAAAAGAAGTAAAAAATTAAACTATTAAATTCTCAATAGTTCAAACCATAAAGATAGTTTTCATTTTCATGAAGATTGAAGACTTGTAGATATGGAATACCTTGATTTCATCAATGTATAATAAGTATACCTGTTATGTTGATGTTGGAATGGTTTGATAATATGTGTATGTATTGTAAGTTTTATCATAACGTGTTAAATTTGTGTGTGTGTAATGTGTAAATAATTGAGTATAGAGTACGGAAAAATAGATTTGACTTAATCTACCAAAGTGCTCATTTGCTTATGTGCGGATACGAGGTAAAATTTATTTTGTTTTATTGAACTCTTTTGTTTTCATCTTGGCTACAAATGCGTGAATTTTCATTCTCTGGCATTTAAAAGATATGGTACTTCGTTGTTATACGCGAGGCGGCGAAACCTTTCCATATGAAACGACACATAATATAAAATGTGATCATACGTCCCGTTTTAAGGTTAGTATATCTTATAAGGTTAGTATATCTATAGTAGATCTTGAAATTACCCGTTTTCTCTAGGACGGCAATCTAAATAACAATTCCAAATCGCGATAAATCAAAAAATTAGCCAACTAAACCATAACCAAGATAAAGAATTATTTAATGAGTATTCATTTCTAACTACATTACACCGCAAACAGCGACAAAATAGACCTCTAGGAATATTTCGTGTGCATTTCTGTTATTTTCATAAATAAATTAAAATTATGCTGAAATATTCGTTTTATTGAATATACAGACTATTAACAATGAACCGTTTTGATGAAATATGCCCATAATTATGAAAGTGGCGTAAGTCATGTTTCTTTCGTTTTGAGATATTTAAAGGTTTGCGTTTCAATGTTTTAAACAATATTTTTACATTAAGCAATGTAAGGTTTCAAAACTTCTATAGTCTACTAGACGTACAGCTTATTTTGACATATAAATTTTGCATGTAGCTTATAAGAAAATAATATTTATTTGGTTCAAATGACTTTAAAAATGAAAGTTAGCAGAATGAATTATGCTCATTATGATGAAAGTGGTCTAAGAAATTTTTCATACGTTTTGATAGATTTAAAGTATTGTTTAACACTATATAAAAGTTTTTTTTGAGAATAATTATTTATTAATAATATTAATAATTAATTAATATTAAAAATTAATTAGTATGAAATATTAATAATTGATATTAATTATTATTGAGAAAAATTATTTATTAATTATATTTTTTTATTCATTAACATTTTTATAATTAATGTTTATAAGTTATTGATTTTAATTCAACTTTAATTTTCTATTTTAATGAAGTTTTATATAGCATCTTATATGGTATATTTTTTTAAAAATCGCATCCATTGAGCTACTATCTGACGATGAGATAATGGTAATGAAATCAAATTCAGGATTGCAAATAAAATAACACAGAGTAAAAAATAATGATGCAATAAGACGCGTGGTACACGTACAACTGACTTAGTCTGTTGTCAAAATTAACAAAAGTGGCGTATCGTTGAAAGTGACTGCAATACTCTGAATTAATGCTATATTTTCAGCATTTTTTTATGTTTGACATAGATAATATTACTTTACAACAATATGAACCGAAATAAATGAAAAACTCATTTTTTTAAATTTCTTGACTTACGCCACTTTCATAATTATGGGCACAAATAATGAATAATCACATTGCTATATTTATTTTTTTATCCATGTCCGCTCCCAATTTGGAGAATATGGCCTCCTAATTAAGATATCTCAATAGATTTTTTCTACGAGGACTGTTTGTTACTCAGTTGCTCAACCTCTATTACTCAAAGTGAGTAGTAGGAAATAAAGGATAAGGCTAGGACAGAACTAATGGTTAGCTAATCGCTCTCGCTACACCCAATTATTAAAGGATCGGTAAGGGTAGGAGGGAATTTTAGACCTCTCAAACACCCATGCCTTTTTAACAGAAATCCATAAATCGATCGAAAAAATGTTGTTCGTACTGGGATTCGAACCCGTGAAGTCCGGCACGAGAGCCTAATAAGCTAACTGTCGCACCATAGAAGCCGACAATAATTACCGCGCAACTAACGCCTTGAAGTAGACGTTCGAGAACACATAGAAAGAGCAGTTTTTAATGTGAAATTGGTCGAGGAAATTGACGTAAAAGTGCACCGAGAAACGTTGCATTTTTCAGTGCCTGACGATAAACAACCAAGTACCAAAGATATTTTTCTATTTAGAAAACATGATGACTTTATAAACAAAGTTAATGATATTTAAAAAACTCACAGAACTTATATTTTTTCGTAAAATATTTGAGATATTTGAAGATGATACTCTTTTTATTAAAATTCGGGAACTGGTTGCCGTTCAAAAGATTCCCCATATATAATACAATATATTACATAGTTTTACACAAATAAGATTTTTTTTTGAAGTGTTATTTATACGAGTTGCACAGGGTGCTTATAGATTATACATAAAAATATGTCTGTTAACATGTGATTAAAAATGTGCAAGAAGAATTTAGAAAATAGTGAGAAAAATTGCATTTTTTAAGAAAATTAGTAATTTGTTGTTTAATATGTATATATAAATATAGAAGTGAAATGTGGGTAGTGAATTTTTGGTGAAGATTTTGATGATTAGTAGATTTATACTAACATACAGAAAATATGAAGAAAATACTGGAAAGATACAGGATACAAATCTAAATTTAAAACGGGATTAATTATTACTAAGGAACTGAGGGACTAAAATGTTTTATCACTTCAAATATTATTGTTTATAAGATCTTAGCGCATAAATCTTATAACATCGATAAAAAGTATTGTTTATTAAAATATAGCGTTAATGCTTGATTTAATGAAATGCCTTCAAATTTCTAGCATAACTAAAATGAAATAACGTTATTTCTATCTACTAATTAATGCACAAAAATAACTTTACTGATAACACACGAATACTGATGGCTGGTATAATTTTTTTAATAAATATTAAACAACATATTTTTGACTGAATTGCTAAAATCGTAGAATCGGTTTAAGAGTTAACAGAAAGAACTACTTATTTAGAAGAGTAAAATAGAGACGACTTTCAAATATATCTAGCAAAAAGTTATATTAAATCTATATAATAGACAAGCACAAGATTTTGAATATGAATGATTATTTAATATACCATTTCTACATATATTACTGATTGAATAAAAAAAATAATGATCTATAATCACAAGTTGAAGGGAAATGATGATGTGGTTGGGTAGTTAGTGATGTGAGGAAATAACACGTCACTTAAAACGGTATCATTATTTTAGATACAGTAAGTGGAAATTGAATTTGTGCATCGATACGACAATCAGTTGAGAAGTATAGTTAATTACAGAAGTTTTTAATCAGTTCATAAACAATATTTATAAAAATATGATACATCAAAGGGTATTTATTTAAGATAAAAAATGGCTTCGTTAAAGCAATGCTGAAAATATACGTATCTTATTTAGGAATATGAAATTAGTTCATCCGGTATTTACAAAAAAAATATGACACGCATTTATTTTTCTTTGATTTTATTAAAATATATAATGTTGTTAAAGCGTTCAATAATTTGCAATTTTGAAAGATAAATTTATAGGGATTTTAAATTTAAATGCGAAGAAAGCTTGTGAAAGTGGCATTCGAGTGTTGATTTATGGGAAAGTGTTGTTATGATATCGTAGTGTACAAAACAGTGTTGTAAGTGTGTTAGAAATTCCGTTGCCCCTTCACCATCCTAATCTTCCTAGTTTTGGCAGCCACCCACCTGTAATAGCTATCTTGCATGACCATTTTGAAGTACCCTCAATATTTATATCCTTGGCCTGCTCGAGAGAGTCTATATGCGTGTCGGGATCCACTGAAAACGTTCTCCTAGCAGGCGGTTACCGGGAAAAAAATGAAAATACCAAACAGATTTGAGTGCATCGCGTATCAATATTTAGATTAACCAGACGGTGGAATTTCCTAAAATTTATTATATAGACAAACGGCATTGTATAAAGTACTATTTTAAATAATCAAAAAGATGTTTACTAATATAAATTCGAATTTTGTTTGTAAGCGTTAATGAAATTTTATATTATATAAAACACTTTGAAAATTATTGATGTTAATGATTTAATAAATCACCGTTAGATTTATGATAACAAATACATACTAAAATGATCAAGATTGTATGCAACACAATGTCTGCATTTATCATAACGATGCAATTTAAAAGAATATCTTTCAGCTAAAAAATGAAATTTCACACAATTAAAAGTGCTGTTATAATTTGCTTTATTAAAAGAAAAAAAAATTCTAAGGAAAAATGTTTGCTCACTATCTAAATAATAAATATTTATAATAGCACAATCATTTGTCGTGATAAAATAAAAATTCTTAGTCTTAAATACAAGCTTTATTCCTTTTATAAAAAACAGACAGGTTACATAATAATATATCCGCTTTTCATAATAATCATTTTAACTGTAATCTAAAATAAATATAAAAAAGTCTTAGGCTTGGGAAATGTAACCCTAAAATATTTAACGAAATAAACATTTCACGTTCGTGTGACGTATATATACATCTTATTTATTTTTATACAATGCTATAACTCTATATTGTCTCCTTACATTCCATATGAAGTCATTTTACTAATAAAAATCTCGTTCTGCTGGTAAGAAATACGCAATGCACTCTGTTCAGAAGAAAATATATAATAAAACACGAAAACAAGTTTTACGCACATCTACTAACAAGACAATATACAACAATATTTCTTTGATCCAATCGAATCATAAAACACCTGATGCGTTGAAATATAACCAACATCCTCAGTTCTCAGTTCCTCAGAGTTCTCAGCAGTTTTGATCCGCCTTAAAAATATTCAAAAATTACCTGATAGTTTGTAGGAAGGTTCGTAGCAATCTCTACGAAGAAAACGATTGTAGAAGATTCATCGCGGTCAGTCAGCTTAGATTGGACGTTGTAGATTGAGAAAGTAGAGAAGCAGATAAAAAGCACAGAAGTGATTGAATTATGTAATTAATTATATGGTAATTTCGTATCCACAATTAAAATGTCACTTCTATGTACATTAGAAAAGGTGACGAACAAAATTATTTAAGTGAAATTTTTATAGTTTTTTTTTATAAACAAGCCCAAACTTATATCATTAAAGTGGGTCTTTCTTTAATGTCTAACGTAAGTAGTAAATGAATTAGAATATATTTAAAGAAATAGTTTCAGATAAATTTTGATTTATCGTAAACATGTAAGGGAACTATAAAAATCCAGCGGAAATATTTATTTATCTTATCCAAGTAAAAGCACTTATGGCTTACTCTTTAAAAGCACACTTGAAAAGCTTGTGTCGCCAGGAGTGAGGTGATACTACTACATACACCCTTTTTAGTGTCAAATGCCACTCGACCCTGTCAATGTCACGTTCACGGATTTCGGTCTTTACGGCATGAACATTTAACTATTTTAAAATAATTTATGAAAAATATTTAATTATTTTTTCCGTCAATATTTTCAAAATAATGAAAAACTGTGCCTAAAAATATATTAAATGTGAGTTATTATTAAAGCATTTACTTAATTAACATTTACATAAAATACAATTCCTATTCCAAATTTCATGTGTAATCGAAGACAATTCGTGGAAAGATCAGTCAATGTTTAATTATTTCTGAAAATCAACCATACAAGACTTTCAAATATTAAAAAAAAAATGGATACGAAATTATGTTTAGTTTATTCATTGACCGTAGCAACGTAGTTTTAAGTGCTCTCGAGCTCTTTGTTGCTAAGCAATATAAAATATAAAATGTAGGCAAACTACAGAACCTTTAGATTTTTAGAAGAAAAGCGTTCCCGAAAAGTATACAAACATTTTAATGAAGCTAAGATTGAACAGTTGAAAAATAATATTAATGGAAGCAAATAATCATTTTAAAATACAGCTGAAGTAACGATGAAGCAATTGAAATTTGTTTTTAATTAAAATAACACTTAAAAGATAAGATAATTAAAACCATTCATGCTTCTTTTCATTGCTTTTAGAAAAATGTTAATATAACGAATTTTCCTGCCGAAAAATTGTGGTTTATTTTCCATAAAATATAGATTTCAAAGACTAAAATTAGACTATTATTTTAGATTATAAATCGTCGTATTCTATTATTCTAACCGATGTTGCCATTTTAACGAGTCAAATAATAAAATTTCATGGTTCATTGAACAATTTCTAATACAGATTATACTTTTCACTATGTATTATATTATATTGTTTATAATTTTATTTCTATACACATTTCACAACTATGTTTTATATATTTTTACAGAACATGACACCGAGCAATCCACAACAAACACGCAATAAATAAAACACAACATTTATTTTTGATTCCGATTCCAATTATAAAAAAAACGAAAGTACAAAGTAACATAAACATAACATTTAAAAAATACAGAAGAGTTAAAAAATATGAATAAACAGACGACAATCCCAAAGTAAAAGACAAAATGAGAAAAGGATTGATGAAATATAATGTATATAGACAATAATGAGAGGATATAGCGGGTGTGTACTGAGGCACAGTCGATTTTCTATGCCACAAACCTGTGATGGCGATTTTGGCACTCCATTTAGATGTCCCGTCGAGAACCGATTGCTTGACAGCCTTCATGTGACCTGCGTGGCTCTTCTCCTCCACAGAAAAGACAGCCCTGATGATGTTTCACAACATATGTATGAATCAGATGGAACGATGGAGCGGATATAAAGTAAAGTTGACAGTACTAATTGAGATTTGTATTGAAGCTTCAACTTACATATATTAATTAAATCATCTAATGTTGAAACATTTTTGCGTCTAGTAAATCCATCAGTAAAAATGTTACAGCTTTGTTCGTTAACTCAAAACCAATTGTATATATTAAATATAATAAAAAAATCCGATAAAAACTTTTTATACCTCATTTAGCACTGTCAATAAATATTGTTTGAATAATTTTACTAGGAAAATATAAAAAGTAGCCAAATAAAACACAGTTGAAAAAATCTTATAGTCTACTGTCCACAAAGAGGTACATGTGAAATATATAAATATAAAATGCCATTGCTGATCATGTACTGCTTCTTTTAGTTCTGTTCGCTGGATTTTATTTAATGCTGAAAAAAGTAATATAATAATTATTGACTTCTTCTCTGCTTCTAAAAATAAAAATACATACTAATGTAGCAGCCATAAACATTTTTATGATTATGTAATTGAGTTCATTTTCACTTGTTCATGGCGGAAGAAAACATTTTTGATACTGAATACGAAAGATGCGTTCACAGTTGTTTTTGCTTGTTCGTAAAGGTTCTCAGTTTTTTTGTGGTCTTTATAAATTAACTAAATAGTTTGTTATGCTATATCACCTGAATTTTGTCTTTTAAACTTACATAATCGGTTACAAGACGAAGAGGTTAAGAAATAACTAATTTATTTTAACATTTAAATATGTCCCCAATTGTACGATAATATGACTTTTTGCGATTATCAGCTTTTTACTTGTGTACAGAACTTAAGTATTAAAATGACATTCTGATGGAATGAAATATGTATAATACGTAAAAAATACAAATTGGAGAAATTTATAAATGTCATTAGTCATCGAATTTATGTTATAAAGTAAATAATAAAAAATGAGAATGATTCAAATAAATGCTCCTCTCATCGTATGATTAATTTCAGATTTACTGCCAAGTAAAAAAAATGCGGTCTGACCGTTGCCAAGAACGATCAACAGGTCTTGACAAACGAAGGAAGCGTCTGCTGGCGCACAGTCAAACGATTATCTCTGGAACGTAACTAATGTTGACATAATTGAAAAGGAACAGCAACCAAAGAAAACGGTTGAAAAGACAAATAGTTGCCTGGAGACCACATGAATAAAGTCCGAAGCAATGTACATAAAAACGTCGAAAAATCGTATTTGCGAAAGATATAGAATGTTAGCTTTGATGCTCCATGAACAATGACATTAAACTTATATATTATGTTAGAGAATAATGTATTTCATACGAACCAACGACTAATTTAAAATTTTATTATCAAAAAATAGTAGTCTAGAGTCTAGACTAGACTATACACTTGAATTCTAACGACTTTGTTTGAAACTTATTTATATATAATACTAATATTCGTATAATACGTTTAATGAATATTGGGCTTATAAAATGAATGAATGGTAGGTACACTCCGCATGAAAATAGTTTGAAAAAGAAAATCTGAGGCGAATATAAAAAATATTAACTTGAAAAAAAATATTGGAGATATAGTTTTCTTCGTAAAAATATTCTTGTCCGGCCAAATTTTTTCAATTTATATTATTAAAAGCTGCAGTTTACAGAAAAAAATATTTTTGGAAGTGAAACAATCAAAGATTTTGTATAAAGAATCGAATAAAAATCAAAACATTCATTTCCATTGTATTGTCTTCGTAAATATTTTATTTCAACATAGTTTTTTTTCAGTGGAGTTTTACATTGAAACATTTAAAAAGGACGAAGCTGAACAACATTATATTTTAGGTAAAAAATAGTAAATGACTACTTTTCTTTTAAAAAAATCAGTATTTATATCGAAGAAACTATTTTTTTTCAATAATTTAGCTTGACACAATAAAAACCACATTCCTTAAGTAAAAATAATGACCGAAAAGTTTTCAAAGCTTGTGCGAATTGGAATGTCAAATACAGCTATCTCAATTTACAAGAAGACTTGCTAACCTAAAAAGAAATATTTTTTAAAGAACCTCAGGCAAATAATCTTAAATTTTATCATTGTTTGAGGTGGGTTTAACAATCAAATACGGAGAAAGCTCATTGAGTTCAAAAGAGCGGAATACATATTTTTGGGTAGAAATATTTCAATATTGAGCGGTTACGAGTTTTGTATCATTCTTTAAGTGTCTTAGATTATGAAAATACGAAAAGGAAATGATTTAACTTTTATCCAAAACATTTGTCATACGGTAATGGTATTTTTCGACACGCAAATCGATAAATAAATGTTTTTCCTAATATATTCTCTTCAGTGAAATATATACAAATGAGCACACAAGAACCGTTTGCATTATTTTGAAAAATATGAATTACCCAATAAGGTATGAAGCATTTTATACATTTTAAGCAAACCTTTGCAAATTTTTTAGGTCGGGTAATAAATAAGGGTAAAAATATTGAAAAAATAAACGTTATTAAATTAATTACCAATTATTATTTATTGATTATATAGATATTTTAAAAACATTTTACATAGAAACATGAGTTCACAAATCTCTAAGTGATTAAAAATCTCCGCCTGTACCTAGATATTTGACATTTTAAACATCATTGGAGATCACTCGATTTTTAATATGAAGTAGAAGATGCTTAAATGTGTTGCAGCGTATATTACCATTGCAAATTTTTGCGGAACACCTCTTTAGGACCCACGGAACATATTTTGGAAAAACCTGTTATAATATAACCAATGCGCAGTTGTAAGTGCAAAATATAAGCAGACGTGAGTGTGTTGCATTCAATTTATAAACTCCCGCACAATGACTGTTTCCATTCGAAGTAGTAAATTCTATCACTTTTATGGTACATTAATGAAAACTTGTAAAATCACTATATTTTTGACATTCATCTCTATACCATACGCACCATTTTGTCTATATGAAGATGTATATTTCTCACAATCCACATATAATAAATATGTTGATTCTAAGAAAATAAGTCACAAAATGCGCTAAGCAATAAAAGTAAAACATATACCCCCACGCTTTCATTTTATATATAAACTGAACACTGGAGTGTTGTAGAAGATATGTATGAAAACTCCGACATAAGAGTATTATTTTTTTTAATATATAAGAAAGTTTAAGTAGGTAGGCCGCATGTAATTTTCTGCCTGATTAGTATTGAATTTTCTGAAACTTGCTAACATCAAATGTGTTTTGACAGTTTTGAGCCTAACATGTTCACTCTTCAGTTATTTACATATTTCACCACCGTTATATTTAGTATACTTAAACAATGAATCCTCGTGGCGTCAGTCGGCTATTTTTACATATTAAATAATTATGCGAAGATTGTCTGACCGCTTACTTTTTTACCAAAAGTCAATTTTTAATTAACACACTGTCAGACCTGTAGACTAGTGGTCAGCGCACTTTCTTTGTTTTCGGTACCCCACGGCTTTCGATTCCAGTGCGGATACTTTCATTAACTATTTTTTAAATCGATTTGTTAACTTATAACTACTAATCATGTTCTAACCCCACCCTTTTCCAACTCTACTCTCTCTAAAAAAAGAGGTTTAGTGACTGGATAACAAACAGTTCTCACAGTTATTTTAGCTCTATTAGGTTCACTTTGGGATTGGTTACGACTTTAAAATATTTTTTTATAGAAAAACTTAACTTGGTCTAACATTAAACGACACTTTAAAGTGATGTGATTATTGTCGAAACTATCTGGCCCGAAGTAAATTTTAAACATGTATAAGCAATGTTACAATTTCTTTGCAGACTGAGAAAAAGAAACTTATTTTTTTACGTCAATATCAAAGTATGTATTTACCATGTCCGCTCACAATGTAGAGCATATAGACTCCTAATGGAGTTTATATCAACTGTTTCTACGAGAACTGCTAGTTAGTCAGTTGCTTAACCTCTCTTTTTTCCAAAGAGAGTAGGAATAGAAGGAAAAGGCTAAGACAGGACTAGTGGTAAGCTAATTGCCTTCGATACGCCCCGTTCATAGGATAGGATGAGTGGTAGGGAGGAGTACTTGTGAAAAAAATATATAATTGAATATTTACATATTTTTCAATACTAAGAAAAAAAATCGTTTCAGAAGTAAGTGTTGTCGTCATTATCATAGTTATTATTTTATGTAGGTTAAAAACGATGGCTTTGTTCGATTTTACTTTAATAAACTAAATGTAACAAGAAACCCTTGAAATTAAATGTGTACAAATCTAAATAATACACTTTGAGTTTGTCTTAATACCAAGCTTAGTATATAAAATCTCTTCAAAAGTTTACTTATTGAGCGGTACCTGTCAACTGAAGTACAACGACGTTTGACGAAGGTTCGTTTTAAAAAAAAAATACATATTATAAACATGTAAAAAATCTTCGTTGTCGAGGATCGATGGAATAAGTTGGTGCAATAGTATATAACTATACATATATCTTTCTGTAAAGCCCAATTCGTAAATGGGTATATTGAAGCAGTTTGATATTCTGCATGTAATAATGAACTATTATTAATATATGCAGTATTTTTTTATTGTGATAATTGATATGGTTGTTATATAACGTATACAGTTCAATTAGATCTCGAAAGTATTAATATGGAAGAATCATTGCTAAAATTGAACGCCAAACGTAAACTACCGAAGAAAATGAACTTCTAGAATAAAAATATATCTATAAAAAATGTGCAGTATTCAAAGAAAGCATGAAGTTTAAACGCAAAAGAATAAGATGAAATTTATGAGGGAGAATCCAAGAACGGTTGTAGTATCATGATTTTATCAATAAAATAGAGGATTATGAAAATATATCACAGAGACTGATGACAGAAAAATATGCATTTTCAGAAGTGGATAAAGTCATTCTAAATATTTATTTTTTTATTTAATAAAAATATTTGGCATTACAGCTAATGCATCAAATATTTTGAAGTTGAAAGAAAGACCGTACGAGATAAACTCGATGAGATTTTTTTGCAAGCCAATCGAGATCAACTCGAGAAGAATTGAAATCACAGACACCCATGTCCTAGATCTCAAATTTAAATTGAAAATAAGTAATTTTGACATTGACCGAGTATTAAGCCAAGACCCCTCAGGTCGTCAGAGTCAAGTTTTTGTCAGCTAGACCACAACGGGCGACTATTAAAACGATGTCATAAAAAATGTAACTGTAACGAAATTAAACGTTTTATTTAAAAAATGTGGAAATATATATTGAAAACAGTTAAAATAAGACGCCCGGGTACAGCAAGCGCAAACAAATATTGTGTATAACATAGAAGGTATAATATCCCTAGCCGTAAAATGGCGCTAAGTGGAGTCAAGTGGGGTGAGATAGATTGGCGACGGCGGGGCGCACGTCTCATGGTGCAAAACAAGAATACGTAGCGACTAGGGCTGCCAATCCCGGACACTTTTGAGATCCCGGGATTTCGGGATTCATATTATTTTAATACCGGGATCGATAATTTACCATAATTTCATGTTTTCATTTTTTTTAATATTACTAATTTTAATATAAAAAAATGGTATTACAGCTAACGGCCATGGTGAAATTTTTGTTTTATAAACCACAGTTGATTGAGATCAATTCAAATAAAAGAGATATTACAAACACGCGTGTTCAAGATGTCAAATTAAAATTGAAAACATTATTATACCACTATAAAAAAAATATTGCAAATAATTTTTTTTATAGAATTATGAAAAAACTGACCGTTCCTGTCAACGACTGTTATAAAATATACAAGGGAGTAAGACCAAAATTAGGAGTAGGTGATCGCTAAATTGGTTAGGATCGCTGGATGTCGGAATCCCGGATTCCGGGATTGGATGCCCTATTAGCAACACCATATTGCTTTCCTTCACGACCAAAAAGAAGCACTGTCATAGTTTACCGTTTATTAAACAAAGCAAGTGTATTTTAGTTTTGTTTATTTTGCGATATATTATTATGCATAAATGTCAAATTGCGTTACTCGTTGAGTACATTTAACTTTTCAATAAAGATTAAAAAAAAAACAGGGTTCAATGTATTCTACGCAAAAATTAAATAGCAGAAAGACTGTGAAATATTTCTACTACAGCTGGACTAGTCGTTGTAAGGTAAGATCTGTTTTATTTCATAAAGAACATTTTCAAAAATTGTTAATAAGCATTGCTTTAGCAAATATGTTTAAAATACTCAATAAAAGTTAGCGAGATGTTTATTTTTTTAAATATTTAGCTGAACCAATTAAAAAAAAAAAAATTTTATTCGAGCAACAATGTGTATATAATAGAAGAATCGGTACAGTACAGTAGGATAAAAAAACTTTAGCAACTTGCTTTCTAAATATACTTTTTCTTTTACTGGTAAGTATATTTTTCTTTTGAAACAAAATCTTATAATAATATTAAGCGTAAGAAAAAGCGTTTCTGAAACACTATATTGTGGTTTTGATCCACTTAATAATCTTCTGATATTAAATATCTTAATGGAAAAAATCCTACATCACCGACATCCGTTTAAAATAGATAGAAAAAATGTTTAATGATACAAAACAGCAAATAATACGCATCAAAAAGAATAATGCCTTTCCATCAAGTAATTATTGACAGTGAACTCCCTAAAAATGAAATATTAATTAAAAATACATTAACCAGTAAGACAATCATACAAAATTGAAAGAAACTCTAACACTAAAAATATTTAAAATGTTAACAATGCGACTGTTTAAATTAGAAAAAAACGTTATTTAATTCGAGGAAAGTTGGTTTTAGTAATGATTAATTCGTTTTTATTAATATTAAGAATAGGATTTATGTTTTTTTGCAAAAATACTTACGGATATCGAAAATTTATAATAACTTCTTTTTCGACGTACGAAGACTTTAGTTTTGTTCTAATATAAAAAAGATCTCTACTATAGTACATTATTTAACAAGTACAATTAATTTTCAATCAATAATTGAGTTGATATCGAATAAAGTACAAACACCATTATGAATAATTAGTTTCATATACAAATTATAAATATTTGGTATTGTTAGTCTCTTTGTGAGATATGTTATAATATAATTGACAAAAGACAAAGACACACATCAACTAACGATATTCAAAAAATACCTGATTAGTTCAAAAATTTCAGGCTTGTCTCTTTCTCTCTGCTTCATCCGCTCCTTCATCGCTGTTATGATTGAGTTGGCTTTGTCTTCAGCGCCATGTTTTGAGGACTTTTCGGCCGCCCCTGCAAAACACACTATATTTCAGGGGATAGAAATATTCTTCCTTTTATTAATAGTGGGGAGGACGTGGACCTAATGACCTAACCTGGACTGCCTCGCAAATTGTCAACATAAAAAATCCTTATACGTAGTTGATTTCTCAAAAAACAATTATTTTGTAAAAAGTTTTTCTGTTATTCTGTTACCAATTTTTAAGAACTAAATAACAGAATCAATAATAAGAACAAGATGAAATGTTAACTGACAAGATTGAAACAGTTTTGATTTCGCCGATAATTCTATGTAACTTTGAATTATCATTACAAAAATATTTCTAAAAAACTATTTAATCTACATTTATATTTATATATAAATAACTGAATTGTTACACACGAAAAAATGTTTTTTATACAAACGGTTTGAATAAAATAAGGTACTCATTTTTTTCAAAATATTGTAAGAAATCTCGAATTAACTAAAAGCAAGTTTTACTACAAAAAATATTTTGTCATAAAATAAATAAAAAATAACTATTTTACTTAATTAAATTGCAAGTGGTAAACATAAAAACTGCAAAATTTACTCTCAATATAATGATCACAATGAAGAAAAAAGTTTTAATTGAAAATTTTAGCATATAAAATTAACCAGTAAAAAAAGGAATTTTATCATTTTCACCATGAATGAATCAACTGTTTCATTGTATTGAAACTAACAAGCTAACATTGTTATTGATATATATATATTATACTTACCTCTGGACATCGCGATGAGACGACCTTGTTTATAATTTTATTTACTTACAACATATCGTTTTGTTAAATTCAATATAGAAATGTTGTAATTGCCCATAATCATCATTAATTGTTAAAATTAAAAAAGTTAAGATTTCATTTTAGTGGATAAAATGTTACACACAAATTGACCGTATTCAATTTCATTCCAGAAGAAGGATCAAGGAGCTGTACCTGACTACAACTGAAGGGAAATCAGATTAGTACCAACAAAAATCGTAATGAAGTATTTTTAATATGATTATTATTATCATGCAATAAGTATGCGGGTTGAAAATAATGTGTGCCAAAATCCAGTCTGATCTCTAGTAAAAGAAGCTTTTTACAATGTGCGTATGTTGTGGATGTAATTGAGTCAAGTTGTACAACTAATCCATATAGTTTTTAAAAATTACATACATAATAATAATAACATATTTTACGAATAACTGATTTTTGCTACACATTATTTTATAACGGCAGAAGGACAATAATTGGGTGATTTGATATTGACGGACGACGTATGAAAATATGACGATGAAATGTTTTCTATTAGAATAAGATTAAATAAATATTTTTGTTATACATGAAAATGATGACTTTTCTTAAATTATAAATTATTTTCATAATGTACGTTTCCATAAATCTGACAGTTCGAGTGCATTCACGCACTGAGTAACACCGGAAGATGCCGAGAGGCGAAATCCGGGTCGTGTTCGACCAAAATTTTTATGGAAACGTACATTATGAAAATAATTCTAATTTAAAGTTAAATTTCCATCAAGCACCTTCAGTCGAAATTCTAAATTATAATGACTTTTCTATTTAATTTTTACCAAAAATAACTTTTAATTTACTATTCAATTTTGTTCACTCAATTTTTAAACATATTTTTTTATAGACTATTTTCTAAATAATATTTATGCAAATCAGTACAAGAAAAATCATGTATCGAAGTGATATCAATCAAAAATGTGCATTTAAATACACAACTTTTTTTTTAAATCAGTAAGGGTGAAAATTTGTAATAACACACCAGAAGTAAAGTCAGATAGTATGAAATTCAGTTGAAAAATTCAATGTATTGTTATAATATAAAAAGAAAACTTATTTATCAAAATAGTTATTCTCTGAAAGTTTATTATAACAATCGAAATGTAGCAATTTTAGTTTTTTTTTCAAGAAACTAATAGAAAACATTGGACAAACATGCAAAACATAATGACATGAATACTTAAAAGTAGGTTCAGAATATATATATATAATACACATGAAATATATCAGGTATAAATAAACATGAGTAGACAACAACAGTCAGTAATAGGACACAAAGTTGCATGTGATATAATAACTCATACAATTGGAAGAGATTAGCAAAGTAATTGGTACGGATTGTAATATTTAAAAGCAAAATAGTTGCTGAAACGAGACAGAATAACACCAAACGGGGTGAACACTGATCTGAAGTGAGAAAAACAGGTAGAAAAGCATTTCATAGACAAAGTTTATGGGATGGAACACAAAAAGTTGCACAGATATTTGATCGAGAAATGACTTACTGGCACTAGGTTTATTTCCATCTGATTTCAGTCATAATAGGCCAAGAGAATATTATGGCTAAGCTTTCTCAATAACAACATTTATTTTGCTTTGAGCGATTCTCGTTAATTTAAATTCATACACATGGCGAGATTATTTATGATTCACCAAAGCTTAAATTCCATTATGATTAAAAATATAATATCATTTGATAATTGTCAGAATTTATTTATTTGTTCAATGAATCATATATAACTTTTCATTTATACTATAAATTTAATGGCACCGTACGTTTTAAGGTCAAATTATTAAATAAATATGCTCAATTGATAGAACAATATATTTTTACGCTGCTTGAAATGACTAAATTAGTGAAATAATGTAATAGCTGAATATTCAGAGCAAATTAGTTGTGTGGTGAAAGATTTCATGTATTAAAATGGAAGTCGTTTGTTGCAAAGCTTATATTATGGTATTTTATAAGTAAATGTCATGTATGTAGTTATAATAGTAAAAGTAATGATTAATTGTTTATTGAGATACAGAAAAGTATATAATATTATGAAACATTATATTACTGGTACATTTTTTGTGATATAAAATTTCGGCAGATTTTTTGCTAACATAGATTTAGCTGTGTAGTTTGAATATCAGAACATGTAAAAATGTAGGCAACATTTTTCAATGCTTTATCGAAAGATACGCACAGGATGTTGAGCATTTGCGATTTAGCTAAGAGTATTGATTTTTTAAAATGAGTATACGGTGATCAAATAACGGTTTATAAAAATACTCAATACGATAACAAATAATGAAGCCTTAATATTGTATTAGTATAGTTATATTACTACTTACTTACGCAATTGTCAGTTCCCAAACTATTTTAATGTCAATCTAAATGTAAAACAATGGAATTAAGCCGCGTTTTGATGTCAAGGCTGAATCTATTAGTAAGCTTTCAATGTATATGTAATAAACATAATGATCTAAAATAAATATTTTAAGGGTTGCTCAAGAAAACCAATTGTGCTTTTAATACTATTTAAGCTGCATGTAGTATGTTGAGGGAACGATTATCAGAAGAAAATATATATAATAAATTAGATAAAATACTATAATTATTTAAATTTACTCCTCATAATTAGAAATATCTATTTTTATATATAAAAAAAAGTTACAGTAGATATAATAAGATGTACTTAGAAAGTGATGTATTAAAGCAAACTAAAAAATAAAATAAATTAGCAAAACTACTAAAACTATATATAATACTCTCATTGTAAATACAGAAAAAATTGTCCCACTTTTATAATTATAAAATCTTAACTATTTATAATTGATCATAGATCTTTGCAGGGTTCTGGAGTCGGTCAAAAAAACGCGACTCCGGCTTTGGAATTTACAAATGGTACGACTCTGATTTTAAAAGAGATATAAAATTGTATCGGTACATTGCGCATTTTTGAATATCTTCTAAAATTTGTTTTTAAATGGCGTCGACTCCGACTCCACAGCCCTGAGTTTTTGAAATAAAACATAATTTGAATATAGCGCAGATATTGAAGCAAAAAAATTAACCTATGTTTACTAATGCATCACAAAGAGGTAATAATAACCTCAATGAAAATTTCTATGCTACATTCTATTTGGCAAAAAAATAAAAAAATACGACCTATTATAATTTAGTTGCCTACTCCCCAGAGCAATTTAAAAATACTAGATAAACTTTTTACTGTCTTAAGTATGTACGTCTATGGTTTCTTGGATCTACAAATAAAATCTAGAATAAAGATTTTCTCGTACTCAATTATACAAAAGCTTACAAATTCTAAATAAACGTAACCGTTGGCCTCAGCCGTAATTTTCGGTGGCCTGCGTAACGTATGTATGTATGTACTCTATATTATTTGTAGAGGCGTAGAGCTTAGTAGATAGCAGGTTGTGTTGTTGAAGTACGTACGGGTTCCCTGGCCTGGTGTGCCGACGACATGAAATGCGTGAATGAGGATAGACAAAGGTTTTAAGCAAGACGTTCAATACATGTCAATAAAAAAGTGTTTTTCTATTTTCATAATAGATTTTACTTTGAGAAAAAACTTACGTTAAATAAAAATGTATCCAAAAATGGTCTGATTAAAGTGTCCAATTGTAATGGTTTTAATTTATTTACCATTTTGAATTTTCATTGTTTTTTGTATAAATTGTATTTTTAAGGCTAAAGCAATATTTAGTGAAATTGCTTAGCAACGTACGCATAACATATAGTTTAGTGTGACGAATAATTAAGTCATTTAATCTATATCTAAATAAATTACTAACATATTTAAAACATTGAACTAAACTGAAATCATGGACTTACTCTGTTTTTACAATATATCGTAAAGCAGATGTATTGATTAGTGCTTGGCTTAGATTTTGTAGATTTATATAATATGAAAGGACAAACAATTTTTTAAATTTATTTAAAAAATATATAATTTGTCACACCATTCCGATTGGTTACAAAGAAAAATCTATTTGAAAAACTATTCTTCACCAGTTGTTTTTATAAAAACGACAATAAATTTGATAAATTAGCAGTTATGCTGAAAAAGCTCCAAATGTTATTTTTAGGTTTAACATAGATAAAAAATGATTCATTCCCCGCAAAAATTAATTATAAAATAATCTCATTTCGTAATACTTAAATAAATTTCATTAGTCCTTCCGTTTCACTGACTAAATACAAAACGAATAAAAACACATCATTCACTCCTTCCATCCCTCGTTCTTTTGTTAAAGATCTTATTAATACAAAGGCAAGTAAATGTCTAACTGTAATTGGAAAATTTGACAGTCACTTCCAGAATATTTAATACCATTTTCAACTTCAAGTTGTTTACATATTTCAATGAAAAAGCTCATTTAAATTTTGCTCATAAAAAAATATTATGACATACAATGCGGATTTTATTGAAGAAGATAGAGATAAGAAGATAAGAATGATAAATCTTTTTTAAAAAATAGCCAACCTAGAGCAAGTCGTATTCCATAAGTAAAAAAACTAGAATTCATCGAATAACTGAGTTGAACTAATTTATTCATTTTGCCAGCTGCATAAAATCTATTTGGATTATATTGTTATATTTTTTTACAAATTCTTGGTATAAAAACTCGTACACAAGAGAAAGATAACGCATTTGATATAATATAACTGAATGTCTTGATTGATATACCATTTTTTTTTAACGTACAAATGTTTAACGTATTGCTACCTTGAGTAGAAATTCGGTTTATATCATCGCATATTTCACACTGCCATTTTGTTATTTAAACTAAAATTTAACGAAACGAGACAATAGTGGCTGATTTAAGAATATTTTTTAAATGCATTTAAAATTTTGTGATCACTTCTTATAGTATTTGTTATTTTTGTACAATTATGATGCTGTTAAGTTTGAGAATTTAATTCAAAATGAATCAAAGGACTAACCGTGTTTATGTAAGGTGAGCCCTAGAAAACTCCTGAAAATGTAATAGTGCCTAATTTATCATATTCCTGAGGGTGACTAAAGGTTATTTTGCGCCTCATATTAAATCAGCATGGCTTGAACAAAAATTGATGATACAAAATACCAAAGATGGTATAAATTTATAATAGTTTTCATTAATATCGTGAAACATTATTCATATATAATATTATAAAAGTTTTATAAATACACAATTTAAAAAACATGATGATTATATTACGCAATGACTTACATTTTTTTTAACCGAATTCTTGGTTAATATGCTCACATTATATGTTAGCATGTTAAATTGTTGAAAAAATCTTTTACTTTTCTTACAAAAAATGTGCACTTTATTAAATTTAATAAAATAAGAGACGATTTTTTCAATCCAGAACAGGGTTCATTTCAGCTCATACAAACAAAGTTTATGGATGAATAGTGTTATAAAAATTGATTATAAGGCTTAAAATAATGTCTATAAAAGAAAAATAAGGTAAATTGGGCTTCACGAATGCTTCCCACTGAAATGATTCACAGAAAACTTTGGCAAAAGAACGTTATCTGAAATCTGGATAAATACAGTGTTTCAGAGTAAATTAAATATCATGTTCTTCCGCCTTACTCTAGAATCGAGAAAAAAATCTCTCATTATTCAGTTCCGAATATTTAACTTTAACTGATGGAAGAATAAGATATCAAGCATGCAAAATTTTTCTACCTGATAAGACAAATTGATATTATTACCCTTTGATTTATGATTCACCAACTGTTGAAATATTTAATACTAAGTTCACAAACGATTTGGTAAAAGTCGTAAAAAATCAAAATATTAAAATAGATTATTTTATTAAAAACTGACGCTTTTTCAGTCATAAAGTAACATTTCTTAATTAATCATATTGATCAAATAAAAGACTATTAAAATATCGGTTGATATGGTTGAAAAATATAAAACAAAGTCTGGGCTTCAATAGTTTTCTTTCATTTTACATTTGCGAGCGACGAATAATGACAACGATTGGCTTCTTCTCATTCCCTTTCAAGCGTACTAAATTAAATTCAAATTTCCCAGAACGGAAAAGACCGCCATAAATCTGTTAAGTATTTTCTGATGGAAAAATTTCGCCAAACATTTTCATATTATTTTTCTGTTTGTATTTCTGTACTCGATACCACTACGTGGACGCAGCTCGACTGTTTGAATTATTATCTTTTGAAAACCCTATCATAAGTTATCTTTTTATAGGGATAAAATTGCCAAGCATCAATAAAAAAATGATCAAACATCCAAAGCCAATTGTGATATTCATTATTTAAGTACGTTTCATAAGTATCTGTCGAAAAACCGACGAAGTCCAGACTAAAAATAAAGATATTTTTGATGAATTCGGTGGTACTTGCGTAAGTTAATTTTCAAAATCAAATAAATTTGATAATTTTGATATTTTACACATTATGTTACAAATTGCAACTCCATGAGAAGTTTCTTCAGACAAACTATCGTACTGTTATTTACGAATTAGATTTCATTTTCGCAGAGGTGCTGTTACAAATTGTGGCATTAAATTGGCACATAGAACGACGTATGTGTAAGCAATTATTAAAATATTTTTACTAAGTTATTTTGGTACGTAGCGTGGATATTAGCGGCTTAATATTTAATTTCAAAACATAAAGTTTCACAACGCATCACTCAGTTAATATATTACGAAGAATTACATAAGAAGATTAATCGAATTAGGTTCTTAAAAAAAAAACTTTCAAATTATGTACATTCACACAAATTTTGTCACTGCGTCCCGGAATTTCCCTTTCGGCATCTTCAGGCGTTCAAGTGCACGGATGAATTTGAATTGACGCGATTTGAACAATTCAAATTCAATATTGAAATTCCACCAAGCACCTTCAGTCGAAATCTAGAATTAGGTTCTTGTTATATTTAAACAATATTTAAGAGGTCTGTCATTTAGTGAAGAGTATAAATAATACTGTTTCAAATTGTTTAATTCTGAAGGGAAAATCAAAAATCTTATTTTATGAAGAAATTTTACTGAAAGTGTTGGTTGATTTTTAATGAAAATTTTTAATACCATGACGGAGTTTCTATAATATATTCATGTTGTCAAAACTTGAAATGTTTAAATTCAAGCTTGTCGTAGATAACTATATCTACGAAGCTCTTAAGCCTATCGGTTTTACTCGTACGTTTTACAGTAACGGTGTCCTCGCTTCGCTTATTCTAATGTATGTTTCACACAAAGAAAAAAGATAGATTAAGAAAGATTTAATAAAGTGACATTTGATCTTAAAATGGATTCAGATTTATTTCATGTGAATATTCGTGTTTGAGGCAATAAATAATGTAAGATTTTTTCAAATGTTTGCAATAAGAAAAATTATAATTTTAAGGTGTTCACTGTCAATAACTCATGGAAAGGCATTATATTTAAACAATAAAATACACTTTTATTTTAAACGATCCGGACCCAGAACACTTTTATTCATGGCATCAGTTGATGTTTTTTGATGATAACCTACACAATTTTTAATTTACACGATTGAAATTATAAAGAAAATGGAGGTTCTAATTTATTTACAGATTTTAACTTCTTTATTCTGAGTAATTGATTTTATTATGAGAAAATATGCTCTGCAATGTTATATGTAAAACCTAAACCTGTACGTATGTTCGACCCGTGTTTTTTTTTACAAAAATAAATTGTATAATAGATTTACGAAAAAATTGTAGAAAAATTTATTATTAAAAAAATCAAAAAAACTTTCATATATTTAAACAAAAGAAAAAGTGCAATATTCTCCAAAAAGATTGATATGGATGGCATTAATATTAAATTGTTGTGAGATTGAAGCATCAAACGGAAATAACGCTTTTTTAAGAATATCTCACTTCCATCTATCTATCTTGGTTCCAGTAAACGTTTACATTGGTAATAAATTCTCGCAGCAATAACCGTCGACAAGCAAGCGCTCACTAACGTTCGAGTAATGGAAAGGGGCAGGCGTACTTTTTGTCGAAATAGTTTGGGTTTTTTTTTGTTGTATGAAGCATATTTATCATCGAACGGATTCAAGCTCGATTATAAAATACATTATCACAAGAGGAATAAACGAAATCAAATATTTAAATGAAAACGGGTCGTGCAAACGATTTATGTGAAAAATTAAAATTATAATGATATAGTTTTATTTAAATCAAAATTTAAATAAGGTTAAAAATAAATGTTGTGTTAATATTTATATAATATGTTTCGAATTTATAGAATGGATGTATTGTGATAATCATTCTTTATCCCAAAGTCATTTTAAATATGATATCTTCGATTGCTTCGGTGGTTACTTTGTAGAAGTTCATTTTGAATATAAAATTAAATTTAATAACTTTTTTTATTCCACTTGTGTTAAAAAATGTGGCATGTGTGCATCACATTTTGTAGTATAAGTGAAATATCAAAGTAATCAAATTAATTTTATATTTTAAAGATAATTAAAATATGCTAAGTACAGATACGCAGTTTTTTAAAAAGCGTATAATCATTATTTTATTATTGAAAGATGATACGATGAAAAAGCAATAGTTTCGAAAAAAATTACGGAAAAATTGAGTAAGGAAGCAGTTCGCACTAATACATTCCGAGATTAAGTACAAGGTCTAATTAATAGATAAGATGAGATGTCGAGAGAATTTATTTTTATTATTCATCGATACAGATCCCAATTATTATGACAAACGAAAATATTTTGTAGAACGATCCAACATCTTCTGTAATATATTGTTATGAAATGAAATTTAAAAAAAAATGAATTGTCTCCTTGGTTTGCTTTTAAGCTCTACCAGATTTTCAATTAGAGGAAACTTCATGAAATGTGAATTTTTTAAATGTATTTATAATATTTGACTTATAATATGTATGATAAAAAAAAGCCTTTGATTGATTTTTTATGACTTTTAACTTAAAAACTTCAGAAATTTGCTTTAAAAAATCCTTGTTTTAAAATTTATATCATTGCTTGTTGCTATAGGGGGATTTGTCTTAACGCATTCGTTGATTAAAGTGGAATTTATTTGACTGAATGCACGTAAACATTTGATGATGAAATACCTATTTAGTACTTTATCTTTTGACAGCAAATATGTAGCCATGTTCAACTTAATTAACGCAAGCTTAATTTCCACAATAAACTTTCTTATAAGTTACCGCTATAAGACAAGTATTAAGTCATATTTGAGATTTAATATTGTTACAGGTTTGACGGTTTCATGTAAGATAAATAGTAAAGTTGGAAAATTTTATGATAAACACAGTATGGGATAGTTAATTAGGAAACTTGGCTAACTTGAATGTGGGAGAATCTTTTACAATCCAATTTAGGATCAACCACCGTAAGTAGTGATAAAGAATTTCTAGTATACAGACGCTGTCTCTTAGAGGGATATTTTAAAAATACAGTCAATCCTCTTTTTATGCGGTAGATGCGTTTCACGAAACATCGCATAAAAAAAATCGCACAAAAAAAAGACTCGACTTTCATACAAAAAGAAAGGATGCGTTCCATGAATTTTAAAAACCGCATAACTTTGAAACAGCGAGTAAAAATATACCCAAAATCGCATTAAAAAAACTTAACTTCCATAGAAAAAGTGGGGATACGTTCCATAAATTTTAAAATCCGCATAACTTTGAAAAAGTAAATTAAAATATACCGTTAGTCGCAAAAAAAGTATAGGAAAAACAAGGCGTAAAAATACTTGAAAATATTTGTCACTGTATGTCAATGCTAAGTGCGTTTTGCATGTGGTTCGAAATCAATCTTTTTCGGAAGAAATAGTATGCGCATCAATTTCATAAAACGATGGTTTTTTTCTAACAATAAAGTAAGTGATCAGATTTTCTTTTTTCGATAATTAATTGTTCAGAATTTGAATCATTTGGAATGAAATGATCTTCTAATTTACTGAAAAGTTGGAGACCTTCTTGAATTATTTCGCAGTGAAAGGAACTGGTTTTTGTCAATAGTTAAAGTTAAATCAATGACATCATCGTCACTTATAGCATTACCCGAAAGTAATTCGTCGATATCATTTTCGTTAAAGGTATTAAACCCTTTTCGCCAAGCGCATGTGCTAAAGTAATAATTTCAGTTGATATCGCCGATATTTCAATGGTTTCATCGAGTGTAACACACCCGAGTATGTGAACATAATTGGCAAATGCAACATGATTAAAACAGTCCAAAATCGTTTTTTTTTCCAAATTTCGGTTGTGTTTATGATTCATTATCTATTCTATCCGAAATACAACGATACATGATCTCGATGAAATATTTAACATTTTTATTTATCGTAAAATATAGTACATTTCTTAAACATTTACATTTCTAAAAAACCGCATAAAAACAGGATTGGTTGTGCGAATTAATCATGTTTTATTTAAGATAAAAAATGTTTAATAAAATGCAAAAGTTAGGGGAAAATTTATGATCTACAATAATAATAGTCGTAAACATCATATAATAACTCTCACATGTTAAACAATATAATATGAAACAAATATTTATTGGATTTTTTTAAGGCATCAATTAAAAAAGAATGTTGTAGATGTTGCAAAACCGTGTTTTTGTTTTCATTATCTTAACTATAATTTGTGTTAGATGGATTCAATAAATGCATATGTACACGTACGTGTGTACAAGTATACAAATGTAGGGGAATGGTTGTTTCATGATGTTCTTTTTATTTTACTTGTGGTAGCAAAAAACGCCTGACAAATGATTTCTGAGAATGCGGGCAAGAAACTCCTTTAGTCGTGTGGGGTTGCGACCCGTAAAAAACGTAACCCTTCCGTTCATCCTCTGTAAAAAGAAAGTTTCTTTTCACTCGTCACAGAAAAGAAAATAGTTTATTCTGACTGTATTTACTAAAGCTGAAAAAGATGTCGCTGTTTGTTCAAACCCATAGCAATGTTCATAGTAATTCGTTGTATTGGGAGAAGTTTTTTTGTTTATAAAATGTGCGTGACTGATTCCGAAGCGTCATTTTAATTGATAAATAATTATTAAAAGAACTATGCATTGCTTGAGATATTTCAAAAAATATATTTATGTGAATTGATTACAGGATAAATAGCAATATTAATATATATTATTAGAATTCCAAAATATTTGCTTCGAAGCGAAGGACTTTATTCTGTAGGGTAAAAAAGTTTAGGTTTTGATCGAGCATACGAATTAATAACGTTTTTTACTTGCATGTTGTGTAACTATAATATATTGTATATTTATTGATGTAAAATGAAAATTTTTACTTTGATTTTCCATAAAAGTGCCAATTTAATAACTCACATAGATGAATATTAGTTAAATATGAAAACCAGTTTACTTTTCAGCCTCTATTCCACACGTAAGGATCATGACATTTCTTTTTCTATTTCTGTAAAATTAGCGTTGATGTATGCAGATTGAAATATTGCTTTACAGTTATATGTATGTTCATTTTGTCGAAAAAAAAAAATTGTAAGATTTCTTGAATATACCGACCATATATTTAAAGAAAACTTCAAAACTGTGGGTAAGCTTACCACATTTTTCATAACTTTTTTTTCCGCAAGGTTAAGCTCTGGTCACAATCTGGGATGAGTAGACTCTTTTCCAGTCATTAGTGTTGTGGAAGATGGTCGGGAAACACCTGCTTTTACACTATGGGTGATGGTGCGACACCAATTTGTGTCAAATTAGTAAAATGTGTATTTCATTAGCCCGGTATGATTACACCATATATTGCCACAAAAACAATCTTGAAAGAACTGATCTTTATAGTGATTTATTTTTTGTCAGTATCTACTTAAGCATTCCTAATAATTTATTTGACGATATTAAAAAGCTTTCTGAAACTACGATAATTTGTAATTAACCAAATCAGTTTTTTAGCATGATAAGTTCGCTGTGTCAGAATTTGATAAAGTATTATATTTCACGCCGTGCTCAACGTGTGAAGTTATATTAAAAGGGACGAACATAAAAAATAATGCTGTTTACGACCAATTTTCTGTCGGTGCACAGTATAAAAAAGTGTACAATATATCGCTAGCTTAGAAAAAGCTCTTCTCGCGCGCACCATACGGGAGAATCATTTTTCTTTTTCACGAATATATTTTTAGCGGCAGTATTCTCACGAGGTAAATGCGATTCTGCTTTTTTTTATAAGAATACTGAAATTGTGTTTCCGACATCTTTAATGCTGTAAGCATCACGGATAAAAAAGGTTTTCGGCACTGATAAGATTTAAGCAAAGTTATTTAAATAAAACCATGTTGAACATGACGCATCCATGCACGTTAATTGTACTGTTAATTGTTAAGTGTCAATTAAGGTTCCTATCAAACGTACGCTAGGTTTTTTAGAGTCGATGATTTGTCAATCAGTTTGTACATTTTAATTCATTTGATCCAAAAAAATGATTTTTACAATTTATCAAGGGGCTTGCCAGCCAAACAAAAATTTAAGAAAAAGCTCGCGCGACCACTCCCGAGCCCCCTGCAGCCCACCAACGCATATATTGAATTTATTCTCACGGCTTAAAATTAAATATTTGAATATAATGAAAGGTCTTTAGGTGTCTTCTTCTCATTTGCGTATAGTTTAGTCAAATTAATAATAATGGAACTTTTATTACATTGTATCCAATTTTTTAAGACTATAATTTTTAAACAATAAAATATTTTTGTCAGTGCTAATCCAATCGATAAATCCAATGTATACATGCATTATATGCCTAAGTTAACGTGAAAAGTCACGAACTATTTTTGAGAACAAATATTATAATTTGTTGATTTCGAATGGACAGTAGAATCCTTTTCAATATTTATTTTTTCCTGTTGACTTGCTATAACAGATTATCGATTACAGGTCTGGGTGTGACTGCCCACGAGGCACGTTCTCAACGTATTGAAAATTTAAATTAATATCAGGTTGCAATTTGTTTATTCATATAAAAACATGTATTAGTGTTTGTACTAAATTTGACGGTCTTAAAAGTGAAAATAGGGTAAAATATCAAGGTATTTCAGTTCTACAGTTTTAAAAAGTTAAAGGTTGATAGCTATTTCGGCTTTCGCCATCGTTAGAACTATGCTTTAAACGTAAATTTACTCAGCTATATATACTGTCTAAAAAGAGATACAAAATGCATCATATTATTCATAGTCTTTAAAGTGTATTGATTAGTTCGAAAATAGTGATGTTACATGGCAGTTTTTAAAATTGCAAAATTAAATTACTAGTTAAATAGTAATACAATTTTGTTAATTCATGTAACGTGAAAATAAACTAATGTTACTATTTACTATATTATGTTTTTAATACATCAAAAAAATATCTTTACCGGGTCGTTAGCTAAAGAGATCTATAGGAATTAAAAAAAAAACATTTTGATTTGAGAGCATAGCTTTCTTTGTCTTCAAAAGTCAACTTGCTTTTTTCTTAACTCAAATTCTGTTAATTTAATTATTTTATGTACGATACCTACTTGGTAAATTCCACCACGAAATAGTTAGTTATTTGTCATATATTAAGGATGTTTTAAATTGTCAATTACGCAAAGATAATAACAGTTACCTATCGTCACGTTTAGTATTGGTCGGTTAGACCCTTTTTTAAAATTAATTTCACAATAAGAGCGATTTTAGTCAACGGGAGCGAAAAATTGTGAAAATAGTACAAAAAAATGTGTTCATTTTTTATAAATATGATTTTTTAAAAAGTTCGAAAATCTTTAAAACTATTTTTTTAAGATGCTTTATGCAATGATTAAGTTTTATTGTCTTTTCATATCATTTTTTTTTCAAATGTAATATTTATATAAAAATAATTCCTATTCTTCTTCATAATAGTCCTACTTAAAAGCATATTCTAAAAATAAAAAATCACTTGTAAATGATAAAAATATGAATACCTGAAAAAAGGATATGCTCTGTGATAACAACATATACTTAGTGTTAACTTTTAGTTATAGTCTTTGTTTCCTATATTTTGATAAAGTTACTATTTTCAGTTTTAATTGTCGAGAGTAAATGTTAGATTTTTGTTTTATCTAAGAAAGTTCTGAATATCCGCTATTGTTAGTTTTGTGTATTTTTTCTTGATTTGTGTTTCTCATATTGCTGTCGAGGAAGTCGAATTATTGTTCTGATGATTATTAGTTTTTCACTTAAAACATAATCAATAAATTTGAATCGTTCAGATTTTGTACATTTCTATATTTGTTGTCACTGTCGACTTTCACTATCGACGTTGATTTAGGTTCACGTTTTGGCATCTTCAGACATTCAAATTCACAAACGAATTTGAACTGACGCTTAATACATATTTTTATCGTGTATAATAAATATATATTTTTGTAAGATAAAATTTTTTATCACTTAATTAAAAAGTTATTGATGACGATCTGAATTTATTTTACTGACGCTTTGCTTTTAATGATATTCATTACTAAATTTGAATCGTTCAAATTATGTACATTCACACAAGTTTTGTCACTAACGAACCGGATTTCGCCTTTCAGCATCTTCTGGCGTTCAAGTACACGGATGAAGTTGAACTGGCGTTTACTAAATAAATAAATGTATCGTGTTTATGTAAGAAATGCATGTATCATTTAGTTTTAACGTTATTGATGGCGACATGGATTAACTTTACTAATGACTTGATTTTAATGACGTTTAGTTAGCTCGGGGAAATATTTTCTTAGCCAATAGTCTATGTAGGTTTTAAAAATTAATGTGATTATTCTTAAAATGTTATAACATGGGAATGCTTACAGATTTAAATGGTGAGTAATTTCAAGAATTATATTTATTTTTATTTCTGGAAAATTTACTAAGCTTTAGTTGAAATCTATCAGTGTGCCTGAATATGCCGAAAGGAGAAGCTCTAGTCATTGGTGATAAAACTTGTGTGAATGTACATAATTTGAACGGTTCAGCCGAAAAAAATATTCATTATATCGGGAACGTTTATCTATTACCAAACAGACTACATTCTCATATAAATTCGCAGCATTTCATTTAAAAAATTACAGATTTGGCAGTGTAAGTAAAGTAAATGTTGAAATCTAATAAAATATCACTACATAAATTGCTACCAAAATGGGTACAATATGTCTCTTATAGACATTTTTTTAGCAAATAAAAGACCAATAATGATAAAATGTTATATAAAAAGAACATGTCGAAAGACATACACCATACTAAGTATTAGCGTAAAATCAGTTATTAAGGAATCATAATTTTTATGATTAAAAAGCTACTCGCTGATAGACAACATGTATGGAACTTTTCAAAGTTTGAACGATTCAAATATAATATAGACGTTCATTTAGGCAAAACCTTCAATCACATAAAAAATATATTGGATACCATATTTTTTTCCAATGTAATATTTTTTAATAAACATTCATACAGTATTTTTTACAGTCATACCAAAAAGCTGAAGTATTTTAGATGATTCTTGAATTTTATAATCAAAGTCAGAATGTGAAATGTTTTCATAAAAAAATTATAAAAAGTGAGTTATAAGAAACTTATCTTATACTTTTTATAAAATATTTATCGTACCTAACATCACGCTGAAAAAAACCTTTCAATTTATTTACACACACTATTCTTTCATACTTTGTTAATAAACTAAAGTTCATTCAACGGTATTCTCAAAAAAAAAAACACAATGACGCTTTCAGGAAACATATTTTTTTAAGTAAGGGCAGTGATTTAATATCACCATAGCCTTTGCAGGAAAACAAATGCTTTAAGAACTCACTCTGAAGGCAGTCTGCGTTAAGTAGGTCCTTGCATTTTTCGTGACACTTGACTCCGCATTCCGTACACCTGACGCCTTGCCTAGCAATGCCCCATAGAAGTCCTTCGCACTCGTAGCAATACGTTGGCGATGTGGCTGTCCACAGGACGAAATTGTGAGGTGTCGTCGAAGAGATCGGATAAATGAGGGCTTGTAAAGTTTTCTTGTAGACATGCATTTTCTGTAATGATAAAACAAGAAAAGAACTTAACCAATTATCATTTAAGTATGTATTCATATAAACTATTTTGAGAAAACTTAATTTTATAATATGAATGAAGAGTAATTTAAGATTTAGACTGAAGGTGCTTGGTGGAATTTCAATATTAAATTTGAATCGTTCAAACTATGTACATTCTCACAGATTTTGTCACTAACGACGCAGGTTTCGCCTTTTGGCATCTTCAGGCGTTCAAGTGCACGGATGAACTTGAACTGTCAGTCAGGCGAAACCCGGGTCGTTAGTGACAAAATCTGTGAGAATGTACATAGTTTGAACGATTCAAAAAAAATGAATGAAGAGCTTAAATTTTTTTTTTTAAATCAATAAATAGTAAATATATCTAAAATATTATGTTTAACCAAAAATGTTTTTCGACATCAAACAAACGTATGATTCGAAATGCATATAATATGTTTTGTAATATAAAGTTGAAACATCTCACTACCCGGAAATCATATGGATGATAAATAATTTAATTTTTCTTTGGCTTTCATCAAGAATCCAGTGATCCTTTCCAAAATAAAAAAAATATCTTTTTCTAGACATTCTTAGATAGATTAATAAGAAAATATTTATTTTTCGTTGAACATATTTACAAAATAAAAACAATAATAAAAAAACATGTTTACCAATTCTTCGTCATTCAGAGTAGCTCGTGGTACTGCTGATGTCAGACCTGCGTTTCTCTTTGTTGCAGCCATTGTCTAAAATACAAGTCACATATAAGTATTTGGCTATCTCAATAGAGTTAATTGCTTAGTAAAAAAATTATAACGTGAAATAATTTATTCCTACCTTATAACATTCATTTACTCACATGTCCATAGATTGCACTATGTATATGGTATATATTTTATTGTTTTAACTTATAAAAAATTTGCAAAACAAAATTTTACTCAATGTTTTGTATAATAAGTCAGAGCGAGGAGCTTTAAACAGCAGATAACCACAGGGAAATGTTTCAATGATTGAGTTCATTGAATTATCTAGATTTCAAAAATTCTGAACTCATTTTATTCTCATTTTTAAATAGTTCTTGGAAAAGCATACATGTAAATTAAATTCATAATTAAAGTCCTTATAATATAAAAACATAGAAATGCTGCACTAAATGAGCGTTTTATTTATATGTATACTTTTACATGAACACTAAATAAAGTTTAGCTTAAATAATCATCGGCAGTGTCGACTTGACATGCTTTAACTAAAATACACATTCCATGTTCGTAATTATAGCATTCCTCAAATAAAAGACACAAACTACGCAAAGCAGTGATGGAAAGTTAAATGCACTATTAAAAACAAACATGGAATATTTTATATGTGAACAAAGAATTAGGAAAAAAATGAATGAAAATCTTTATGAATTACGGAAGTGTCCATTTTGTTTCTTGTAAGTGTAAAATTTTAATTAAAAAACAGTCATTATATTTGGCTGAATAATAACCGTGAAACAGTGATATTTACGTAATATGCACAGGCTGATGATTTAATAAGTTTTCATCTTATAATAAGAATTATGATCAATTAATAGCACCACTATCGATGTGTTTACAAATCCATGATATACGATATATAATACTATAATAAAATGAAGTGTTGTGTTATGAAGAAACTAAAATAATTTTCAGTCGTAAGTAGTATATAAATAGTAATATAGTATTAATGATTATCGGAACAATAAAAAATGCGCACGATTTAACATTCAAAACATTTTTATTATCCACTGTTTTTTTAATGAATAAAAAAATATATTTATTGAATCAATATATATTATTAACTGGTATTAAAATATCAAGAAGCACAAATCAACACAAGAGTTGGTGTAACATATTACAATTACATATATATTATAGTATAAAGCCTTTTCGTTGTAGCTTAAGATTATATGTGGTCAAAATGTAATTCTTTGTGATATTTATTAAAATCTCCTCAAGCTACATAATCTGCGTTATTTTTTCGTTAGATTTTTATTTTTTATTAATTAATATTAAAAACCAATATATTTTGTAATAAAAACATTAGGTACGTAGATATTGAATAATAATAAATTTTTGTATTAAAAAAATATTTTCAAAACGATGCATTTAATTTCTGCAAAGATTACAAAAAAGAATACTGTTTTTAAAATAAATTATAAATGCTACATATGTATATCAATTATGTTTCTTATGGGTCGTTGGCTTGTGATTCAGCTGGCAAGATAAGGACTCGATGTGGTGCAGACGTTATTTTTTTCACGATGTATATTTATGTATAATATATGTATATATCTTAAAACAATACAATATAATCTTGCTTAAAAATTTGATTATTTTGAATAATATATAATCAGGCAATGCCACGATTGATACTAAAAGCACAAAATGGATTTGTATATGTAGGTAAATGAAACAAAAATTAAATACTATTTTCTGTATGTAATAATTTTTTTAAAAATTAATTCAATAATATAATTAGATATATGGAATAGTTGTGTGCATGTTATACATAATGAATGTATTAATAATAAGGTTATGCATGAGTTACATGCAACTAAAAAAACAAAAATAAAATAAATTTGATAAAACTGGATCTGATTATGGTATTAAATTTTTTTGATTGTTAAAACTAGAATATTTTGGTAGCAAAGCTTAGTTCAGGTTATTATGTTATTTGTAAAAACGACACGTTCCAAAATGGTTAGGAAATGAAGCTTGAATTTCATTAAAAAAACGATAAATTTACTTTTAGGGTGATAACTGTCAATACTTGATGGAAAGGTATTATATTTTAAAAAAATACAATATTTCATTGTATTTCTTCCACTTTTATTTAGAAAGATCAGGACCGGTTTCACTCATGATGAGCATTATCAACTGTAAAAGACAATACAATTGAACAGTGTTATTTAAAGAAAACAAAATGAAATAACACTGTAAAATTGTATTTCTTATCAGTTGATAATGCTCCTCATGAGCGAAACTGGTTCTGATCTTTATAAATAGAAGTGAAAGTAGTACAAAAGGAATATTGTGTTTTTTTTTTAATACATATACACTTTAAAAGTATTTTTAGTTTTACATTACTTTGGAATGATATTTTGTATATTATCAAGCCGGACATGAGACTTTTTTTAAAAAAAACTTTTTATTTACTCAATTAAATTCATGGTTAATGTTTCAACAATTTTGGAACGAGTCATGCCTGCAAATAATAGCCTAACAGTGAAATTTAGTAATGATTTTATAATCACAATAAAAAGAATATATATACATATATATTCAATAATTGTTTTAGTAAATATGTTGTTAGTAAACTTTTAATAATGTCAACAATGAATCCACCTTGAAAATTCATATACAAATTAAGGAATATGTTGTTCACTTCAGATCCAGAAATATTACTACTGTATTTTCATATTGGAAATAAAGGAAATATTTTGGTGACAAACAAAAATTACTTAAAGCAGTATTTAAAGATAGTATTGTGCATCAATATACTTTTTAATTGCACTATTGTCTTTGATATTATTATTGTTATCCAATAGTATCATGATTTTTCATACTTGCAAAGCATATAAAATAAATTTAGCCATGTGAAAGCCAAGCATTAAGATTATGTTGACGAGTGATTAATATAGCCATGATATGCACAAAAAATGATGGAAAAGAGCAATACCTTGAGCACCTGTAGGTCCGGCCATAACAAACACATTAAGAAAATAGTATGGATTAGTTCAATGTGGCTTAAAGATACATTAAAATGATAAGCAGTTAATTGCTATGAGACATTGAACATTTAATACTGGAAGTGGATTTGTTATATTTCATTGTTTACCCTTTGGTTTCAGTATTGTTGTCTTGGATGGATGCATGATTAAATTATTTTTTTTTCGTAGAAATCTAAAACTATTTTTATTTTTGCTGTCATGAGATTCTTTAATTATAATCGCATAATACTCATTAAGTGCAACTCACTTTAAAAAATCATTTTCAACCATCAAAATGAAAAAAAAATGCCTATAAATTTTTCTCTGACGGCGGCAGATAAACCATTGATCTAAAGCCAACATTTATTCGGTGATATTTGCAAGGGAAAGCGAAATTTAATTCCAGCGGAAATATAACAAACCTTTTACAGAATTACATGAATATAAAACGATTTAATTAATAGAAAAAGTAAGATTATGCAAATTGATTAATAGTTTGTATACATACACAACAAATATAAATTAATAAATTTCAATAATGTAAGATTTCAATTACCAAATTTAGTAGTAGTAGTTTAGTAGAGACACTAGCTCAATTTTAACTAAAAAGTTTTGCCTCATAAATGATATTAAGTGACAACACAATCATCAAAAATTGAGAACAACAAATAGAAAAGGCGATAGTCATAGAAAAAATGATTGTTATATATATTTCAATAGAATTACCATAGTCAAAAAAATATTACTTTAACCCTTAAAATAATAAGTTCGGGATTAAATTTATTACCAATATTTTAAGCTATTAAATAAAATAAAATATATAATTATGGTAATGATATTTTTTTTTATAAAATACAAACTTTAAATTATTTGTCAGTTTTACGACCGTATTTATTGCTCGATAATGTTTTTTTTACATGAATTATGGATTTAAATTAATTATTGTTCTAACTTAGATAGTGCAAAAAGTAAGTATTTTTAAAATATGGAAAGATTTTTAGAAATTCTGTTATAGTAGGGTTTTGACTGACAAATAACAGTACAATCAAACAGAATGACAAACAAACATTTCACAACAAACGTTGGGAGAAACAGAAAATAATCAGGCTTCATTTGAAAGGAGCACAATAAACGGATTTAAACCAAACAAACATAGCAAGTATGTAAATAAGGTAAAAGATACATTATACATACATTCACCTAAATAAGATACAGTGGTAAAGAATTTTTAGTATAATAATATATTTTTTTTTATAAGCTTCAGGCAGTGAAATCTGTTTTTTTTCATATAGGCTTATATGAATCCTAGCATAATCTTTTTAGATATATTGAGTACCTGTTTTAATTTTTGTCAAACTTTTTTGACATAATATATAAAAAGAAAACAAATTTAAAAATAAAGTTTGGTATAGTGTTTATTATTCAAAAAAATACTCACTACATAATTAGGCAGAACCTAATTTATTTAAAAATAATTATTATTTAGATAAAATTAAATAAATTTGTCTAGAAACTATTAAAAAATGAATACATTATATTTGTAAAGTAAAAGCACAATTTATCAATTTAAATGTCTTACAGTGGATACATATTATTTTACTACTAAGTCAGTTCTTTAATACAAAGGGGCTTGGGATACGATATTATAATTTTTAAATTCCAGAGCGGTTCATATTACTTATGTTATAATACTCATTTTGCTTTCTTACCAATTCTGAGACTAATGGAATTGATTTCCGCCTGGGTCGAATATCTGGCATGCTGTCAATGTTGCTGTAAAATGGATTATCCCCAGGGTGGCTGTGAAAAAAAATATCGATATAGCAATAAATAATATTAATACATATAAAACGTTTTATTTTAATTTAATACTGTATCGGCACATTGACATTAGATAATCTAAAAAATATACCAATAATTGTTACAATATTTAATAGCAATAATTGCCAGTTGCGTGGTCGAGTGGTCAACATCGTTGGCTTCGGTTACGGAGGTCACGGGTTCGAATCTGAGTACGGACTGTTTTTATAAATCGATTGTCAATTTATTTTTTGTTTTTTTGTCGAAAGACATGGATCAAAGACAAAATCGCGGGATTGTGATAGAAGTAATCTGAAATTTTGGGATTGAGGATAATAAGTGCAAAATTCTCGACAAGTTTTTGAAAACAAGGAACTAGGCAACATTTTCGGAATCCACGTGAGACCAAAAAAGCTCCCACATTTGTTAATTATGAGAATTCCATAAATCCCTGGCTTTTTAAAATCGGCTACAGGCTGATTTTTTTTAAAATCTTGGAAAGAGTATAAAAAAAATGTTTAGGATATCCGTAAATTCCCCGGACTTGAAAATCGGCGAGCAAAAATTTTTTAAATCTGCCAGTGACCTTCAATCCCAAATTCCAAATTTATACACAATTTTGTTTTGAATGATCAATCCCGGGATTACAAAAATTGTGATACAGTAATTAAAGGTTTTGTTTTTCATTTGGTTTGTCCCCAGTGTTGAATTTAAAGACTTCTATTGGAGCATCCCAATAGATTTTTGCACTATAACTGCTTTTTATTTAATTGCTCAACCCTTCTTTTTATAAAGTGAGGATGGAAAAACACAAAATAATCGAAATATAACGTTCATCTAAGCAACTGAAAAGTTGGAAAGTGACGGAAAAATTGAAACATAATATCTGTAACAGAGGGCCACTCGTTATATTTTTCTGCATTTTTGGCAAAATTTAGTTGAGCTCAGTTTGAATATGTACTAGGATATCCAATCCCGGAGACTTTTTCTAATCCCGGGATTTCGGAATTGATTAATTTTCAATCCCGGGATTCCGGGATTGGATGCCCTAATATGTACAAATTATCAATACGTTAATGGCAATTTAATTTCATCTATCAATTCTGTTGAATGACAGAGGCAGACCAAACCCGTAATGTCCTATCAAATATATCGGTGAGGGCAAAATTTTCCTAAATACACCGAGAATATTTCGGATCTAACATATATGTCAATATGTTCCAATGATACAATTTTTTTATAATCAATCAGTATTTTAACTTATGTTTCGTTTCGCTGTTATATATAAAAAACATTCGCTTTTTTATCTCTATTATGAAAATCCTTAGATGTGTTAAGTTAAATACAAGTGGGAGATATTGTGTGGGAGAAGAAATCGGATGATAATAAATCTTGTTCTAGACAGTATGAAATGTAAATAAAAAGCTTTTATTAGTTATTTTTACGTCACAGGTGTCTTTGGGCTACTTTGGTCTTGGATAATATTGTTGAAGAGCAATCAATTTTTCTACCACTACCGCCATGTTCGTCAAGCAATAACGCCACGTGAGACTACCGGTCGTCAGGGCCAGCGCCACCATACATGCGAATTAGGCAATCGCCTAGAGCGCAAACTATTAAGGGGGCGCATAAATGGGGTATTCAGATTATTTATATATACTCTATAATAATAAGATTTATTTAATTTTGAAGTTTGTATTTGTTCATTGTAACTATGTATCGTATTTTATATAATTCGAAAAAGAGAGGTTGAGTGACTGAGTAGCAAACGGTTCACGTAGAAAAACTTCCGTTGAAATACCTCCATCAAGAGACTATATGCTTCGCATTGGGAACGGACATGGATATTGATACGGTATGATTTATAGGCCTACGCTCCTACTACCACTTTTGTGGTGACAGCTGGCAGACAGTTAAATTAATTGTGTTTAATTTTTTTTCATGATGTAACCAGTAATATCGTTTTTTTGATTGTTAATGACCTTAAATGGCAACATTGTTTTTCGATACCCGATGCTATTTTTGTTTCTTTCTTTCTTGATTTTTGGGACACGAACTGAACACAACGTGTGTGGGGTACACTTCCCGGTGCTGGGACTTGCTTTTTGAGAGTCAATTGTAGTTGAATATTTCTTTTATGGTTTTGTGCGATACGTTATTAACGAATTTGAAAACTTTGTAATTCCACATCTTGTGTTAAAAAATGTGACACGGTTTTGCCTTTTTGAAAATCATCAGCAGACATAACAGGCGTTCAATTAATTGGATCAACTTGAAATGACGCTTGGTAAATAAGTGTATCGTGTATTAATAATAAATTAATTAATTTTTCACTAAATTAAGAACTGTTGATGGCAATATACGTTAATTTTACTAATGATTTGATTTTAGTAACGATCGTTGGGAAAATAATCAACGAAACTAATTCATATAATTTTTTCATGGTTTTTACTTTACAAAATATGTAATTTATACTAAAGCTAACCATATACCATATCCAATGATTAAATTTATATATTTATTTATCACTTTTAAAGTGTTAACTGTCAATACTTGGTGGAATGGCAATTTAATAAAAATAATAAAAGATTTTTAGTACTTTTTCCACATAAAATGTATTTGATCAGGACCAGTTTCACTCATCGCGAGCATTGTCAACTGATAAGAAAAATATATAAATAGCACTGTTTATATATTTTTCTTATCAGTTGATAATGCTCGCGATGAGCGAAACCGGTCCTGATCAAATAAGTTTTATGTGGAATAAGTACTAAAAAAAATATTGTATTATTTTTATTATATTTATTTATGAAAAATTATGTATTACTCTTCTTAAATAGTAAAATAGATTCTTTCAAAGAAGTTTTATTGATATAAAGAATATATTGAAAAATAGAATGAGAGTACAAGCAGCGAAATAAATTATACCGTGGCCGGTTTGGTGGTTCAGGATCGACGAACCACCCATAGTAGTATTATCATTTGTTTACACAATAAATAAAAGTTACAAAACCATCATCGAAATCGGAGAGCCATTTAACGTTCGGTGAATTTTTAAGCTTGCTTTTATAATCAATAGTTCAATTAAATATCTTATTATTATAGATAAAAAACAGGGTTTTTCAGGCCGAGATACATAACATTGGGCTTCATGTCGGGTAACAAGTGTGGCATAGAGTTTAAGTTACAGGCTCGGGCCGAGTAGTTTCATTAAATTTTAGCTCGCTCAGACCTCTCGCTACCTTATAGGTTTCAACCTAGCATTTTTAGTAAAGGTAGGCAATTTGAGTAATAATTTATCACAGTATCAGTATTTATACATATTAGTTGATGCGTAATACGTTGAGTGTATGATAAATATTAGTGTGTAACATTTAAGAATTACGATATTATGATAACGTTAAAGATATGATTAGTGAGATAATATCAATTTTAAGTTACTTGTTACTTTTTCAGTATAAATATTTATCAAATTTTTGAAGAGCTTAGATGCTTGCCTTGTCGTTTTTATATATTATATATTATAAGCAAGTATCAAAATGATATTTATTGTGGTAATGGGTATCACGAAAAATAATAGTGCCGATGGCGGGATATTAAATTATATTTTATAACACTTACTTAAAAAAATAATGTAAGGTAAAATTGATGCAACATATTTTTTTATATGGACTTTTGTATTTGTACAACCGATATTATAAAAAAGTAAATCATGATTAAAACTCACCCATTAGCGCGTCCTCCGGAATCGCCGCCAGCTCCAGCACCATTCTTAAAAAAAAAACGTTACCATTAATAATATAAAAAGAAAAAAAACAATAAAAAAAGAGTTTTTTATTCTTTTACGAAACAAAAGTGAAACCTTGAGTTTAATTAGTCAGATTAAACATTTTAAAACCGCTTGATGAAATATTCGTATGTTTTTCAATATATTTTGGTATGTCAATTTCCATCAGATAAGTAAGAACGTTAGATATAATTTGTGTATACAGTTGATAACATATCGATTGTGGAATAGAAAATAGGACGTAACCCACAGATTTTTTCAATAATCACAATGTATGATAAATGTTCTATTAAAAGAATTAATGCTGAAAATTTCGAATCAGTACATAAATTTAGCTTTTAAGTTTGAAAAAGAAGGGCATGTGAAAATTGCGACTAGGTTAAAGGACTTCAAACAAAAAAGATTTTTCTTGAACACTTTTTTAAATTAACATTAGGTTAAGTCAATAAAAAACCGAACACCGAACACGAGGTTGTGTATATTTCATAATTTTCCTTTGGCCGAAAATCCTTGAACGTTTTTTATGTCTCCTGTAAAATTTGTTATGCGTGGTTACGTTCTTTTCCACTTCCACAGTCGATATATTTTATTTGTTTGATTCCTTAATGTTTCGTAGAAGAATTCAAAACTTATAACAGTAACAACAGAAAAATAAACGTTTATTTTTTATTGTAACAAAATTGCTTACAATTGACCTTAAATCACAACTAAAGCACTATGTTATTACACATCTTAACAGGAATAGTTTACAATAAGCACTTCGATGTAAAAATCCTAATGATTATTTTGTTATATATATAATTAAAACTAATAGACAATATAGTGTGAGCATATTTATCCAATGTACCACCGTAAGGGCTTTTTTAATTTAATATCTGAACTTCAACATACATATATTATACATATAATGTTATGTATGTATATCTGAAAAATTGTCGTCTTAGATAAGGAAATATTTTCAAAACCGCATTGTATACAAATTGCGATTTTCCCTTTAAGCATTTTTTTTGTGTCAAATTGCAGAATGTTTATCGTATGGACATATATTTTTATAAATTATTATTAGTTATTAATAATACTGTAAGGAATATTTATCACTTGAAAATGTCTTAGAATGATAATTGTTATTATAAAAATGTACAAAGATACAAATTGACCAGAATTTAGTATATTTGGTTTGTATATATAACATTATTTATATTTTAAATACAATTTACCAAACGATTGCGACTAGAGCATTAACATACATAATATGACAAATTGTTTTCATAAATGGTTATATTGAAATGAATTTGGTTACTTACGTAGTTTTTATACTACTTTATATAATATATTATATTTTTTTTTTGTACGAGAAACGTATGACAGTGAGAAAATAAACAATAATTATGTATAAATCAAAATAATATTTTTAACACAATAAACACCAAAAATTACAACGATTTTTGTCGATTTGTCGTCAAAAATAAACCAAAAACTTTATGTAGTATAAATAGTGAAATATTTTCAAGCCGGAAATAGCAAAAGTATCTTCTATTTTCTAATAATTAGTATTTGCCTTAAGTATCTATAAATTATATTTTTGTGTTATACATGAAAAAAAGTTGAAAACATTTTCAAGATAATTCTCACTTTTCACAAACGAATCAATTTCATAAGCAAATTTAAGTTACAAAGCATTGTGACTTAAAAAGTTAGTCATATTTAAATTCAAAATTGAATTATTATCATTTTAGTATTTCAAACAATGAACAACTTACGTGTTTTAAAACGCTTTCAAGACCATATTAAAAAGCTTTTAAGCTCGATTCGTATGCTTTTTATTATATGTATGTATTGCATTTTTATGAGGTAATTTTACTTCTAACATACTTACTACAATACATTGAATTTAGTTAATTTATTTGTCAAAAGGACTAGTATAAAAATTGAAATCGGTGCCAAAATTTTAAAAATCTAAGAATACATCTATTGGGCTACATATTTGTTATTTTTATTTGAGATATTTAACATTACAAAGATTCATAAAATTATGTATTTATTAATTTTCATACTAAACCAGTTTTAGAAACAAGCAAATTTTATTTAAAATGTCACAAAAGCACCTTCTATACATATACTTATGTAAGGTCTAATATGTAGACTTTCAATAATTTTTAATCTAATAAACTTTTTAACAATAAAACGAGAAAATTGCATACCAAATGCATTCTAATGTATTTCTAAAATTTATAATTTTCACCTGAGTGCTTAAAAACAGATAACAATTACCAAAGAAAAATGAACACTTATTTCTCGTAGTTAACTTTTCTCCATCCTATAAATCGCTAAATGAATAAAATGATTATCTTGCTTTTACTAGAAATTTCACTGGTTTAACTATTTTATTATTGTTTAATAAATAATATTTAGTCTAAAAAGAATTATATTATGTTCATAGCTAATTATTTTTTAAAGATTTTGATGACTCAACGGTACAAAGGTAAAACAAAATAACCCTCAATTTTATTACATGTATATATTTTTTTAATAATCTCAATGTACAATTAAATACACATTCTATCACAAGAATATAAAATGCAAATGCGGAATTGGTATCTAAATTGTGTGTGTAAGTATAAAATCAGAAATTGATGTGAAAATTACGACCAGAAAAAAGGACTAGCACAAAAGTTGTTCTTGACACTACTTATTAGTTAGTACACGTGCAATTCAAAGTGGTATATATTAAATATTTTGCCTTTGGCCCAAAATTATATAAAAAAATAATTATGGTTCTGTATTGCGTACGTCCTTTTGCCCTTCTACATTCGAAACAATAGTTTGTAATAATTCAAATTAATATTTAGAATAAAAAAAAATGTGTTTATGAAAACACATGAAGCGAATGTGATAATTTGTATTTATTATTATAATAATAAAAAACATGACGAGGTTTTGAATATAAAAAAAGATACCTAATTGATATTACTTTTTGTGAATGTTTCTAAAATCTTAACTTAAAATTATATACTTAAGAAATTTAAATATAAACATTATTTGTCTACATTTAAGTATTCATCGCTTAAATAATATTGATAAAAAGAATAGTAAATCGGTACAATAATAATGGCCTGCTTTACCATTAAGGCTAAAAATGACCCCACGATTGAAATTATTACTAAGCTTTCAATTTGTATGTCACAGTTAAAGTGTAAAATCTCGGCAATTTACACATTCACTAGTAAATTTTGACATAAGCATTCATTTTTAATTGAAGCTTAAATCACTGCAATTCGCATTCCTTTTGATTTGTCATTGTATGAATTAACTAGCAAGTGTTTGAGCTCGCTGATGAACGCTAGATAGAAAAGTGACATTATGGTTTTTTTTATATTAATAAACCGACAAGCGTTAGCCAAAGTATAAATTTCATAACGGCTTAGTTAAGGTCAAGTAAAATATGTTAAATAAAAATAAGGAGAGAATGATAACAAGAAGTAGAAATTTTTGAGATTTTGTGAAATGTCAGATGACAGTAGAGCACAACTGCATGATTGCGCACGCACAGCAGTGGAGAGGGACTGGCAACACTATGAGTCAAGGCGTGATTATATTAAGTTTGTAAACAATTTAACTACGTCTGTGTAATTAATGTACGCATTGACTACTTAAACTTTTATTTTTCTCTCTCGTGTAAACTGTAACTGGCTTAATTGGTCAATGTATACGTTGAAATAGTATATACTTTAACTGTACATATAAATAATATTAAATCAATAATATGCATGTGTTTGCAGACAAGTTTTTAATATTTTTTAATTTTATATTCTAAACAATTACAATAATATAATAATTAACAATAATATTAAACTACTAAAGTGCGCTCAAATAAACTATGAAAGTATAAATATGTTTTTTCTTGATATGGGTGATGACAAAGACAAATATAAAACAATTCTGAATCTTATATAAAATGTATTTATGAATGTAAATAGTGTAAATATTCTCTCTCTTGTATAAATAAATCATTTTTTTTGTCTTATTTGTTATGAATATGCGAACCGCAAAGCTGTGATATGTAATTGAGACCAGAGAGTTGGAGTGGACCTCGACACGGTGAAGCAATGGGGAGTAAGTAACCCGGAGCATGGAAAATTTCTGATGTTTACGTTTTACGTTTTATGTTCACTGTTTATCTTTATCAATATAATAGTTCTTCAGCTAAGAATGATTTGCTCTAAGTCATTTTATATAATAGAATCGGTTATGGTAACGGCAAATAAAAAATATTTTGTAGGTATTTGTTATGTATATTTAATATTAAAACCTTTTTACGAAACGCGGAGCGGAACAAAGAGGAAAGTTGAAGCAAGCATTTTGATATTCGATCGAAACAATTTAAAAAATGATCCGCCCCAACTCTATAGCTTAGAGAATAAATTTTTCAATATAATCTGTTTAAAATAATTGATATTTTTTTATGGAAGCTTTGATTGGATGGATTTAAAATTCTTTAATTTAAAAAAATCATGTTTACAACAAACTGGAGGACTGAAAATACAACTAGACCAAGCCTAATTTTCTGCAAAATATCTTAATATAAGGCTATAAATGTGTTTGTCTAGCATCATTTAATTTATGTTTATTTTGGAATGTTTTATACATACAAAATTTTCTTAATAAAGAGGCACTGACAAATGTATTATTGTGTTTCATCAAATTTAATGTTGAATATCATTCCAGAAAATTAAGTTTCTCTAAAATTAGCTAAATAGTCACATTATATTATTTTATAATAAATTTATTTTTAGATTTGTTCACATGAAATTCTATCTAACCAGATATTCTATTTTAAGAAAGAGAGAAGCTTTTTTTAGTACCACTTGGGTCAATTCAATACTAAAAAAAACACCCAACAAACCCAATAATTTTAAAACAATTGAAAAAAAATGAAAACCCACCTTTTCAGTAAAAAAACTTTATAAAGTAATTTGGTAGATCAGAAGCCAAAAAATGCCAATGGTCGAGTTGTATTTTCAATAAATATTTTTAAAAAATCGTCAATAAATTAAGTATATAATGATTAGTTTATATACGAGTTCATTATTAAATTAATTTTATATTTTTAATATCCCTTCTTTTTTGAAAAAAAAACATTATTTTTTAGTCAAACTTCTGTGAGTTTTGGGAAACAGTGAATAAGACAATAGAATTTTATTTATGATAAAATCCAATTTAAAAAATATACAATGATCATTTTTAATATACAATGTTCTGATTATTACAAGCAATTGCCTTTTTTATTGCATATAAATAAATTTATTAAACTTTTTCATGAGTAATGAAATCATTTGATGTTAAAAAAAGAGCTCTTTTAGTTGTTTAAATAACAATTCAAGAAATATAACCAAAATTGTATAAATAAATAAAAAGTTTTTTGTCAAATTTAAGTGATTTGAAATTGACAAAAATGGAGGCATGTAGGTAATAAACCACATATGAAATTTATTTTCTTATACATAATAATAACCAGTTGAGAATCAAATCTGAGCATGAATAATATTAGTATGGAACAACCAAATCGCCACCTCACTACTTTATCTAGTTAACTTGATTATCAATATTTGTGAGATTGAGTATGATTTAAAATTTCCTCTAACAAAATTCAATGGAACATTATTTATTATTTCGAATTATATAAAGCACCATAATTCATTTATATTTAATACGAAGATTATGGTTTAGATGTATGTTAACTAAATCATATCACAGTAACTTAATTGTAGCATTGAGGTGGCGATATGATTACTTGATATAACATAAATAAATATTTATCGATTTATTTAACTTTTTACTCTTATTTCATACAACTTTTGCATAATATAACTAACGCTTGTACTAACTTTATCTTTTTCTGCTGCAGCAGCAGCTTGTGCAGTTTCTTGGTTGGTTTTTTCTTCTGCTTTACGCTCCTTCAAAGTTTTCAATAGTTTCCACTTGCTTCCTAAAGGACCATCTTTTGGAGCAGGTGGAGAATCCTGATCGGGCATTTGGGCTGGAGTCAGATAGTCTTGTGATTCTTCTACTTCTTCAGCACTGTGATCTTCTGGACTATCTGGCCCAGATGTTTCGCCAGATGAATCTCCATCTTCTCGTTTATCATCATCGTCTTCTAAATCGCTTTCATCTTTTTCAGCTATTACTTCCTCAGCTTCTAGTTCGATTAAATCGTCAGCTTCTTTCCATGTTTGATAATCAGTAACTCGAGCGAATTCAGCATACGCAGATTTTGGACCCGTCAAAGGGCTCTGGTTTCTATCGTTCCTTCGTTTTGAGGATGCAATAGTATCCCTTTTTATTTCTTCCGCAGTTATTACGTTTTCAATTGGTTTAGTCTTTATTCTCAATTCTCTAAGAACAAATGACATTCTCTCTTTAACGTTGTCATCAGGTTCGAAAAGTAATGAATCTCTTTCTAATTCAGGTTCTTCGCGAAGAATTTCACCTCTTTCAGATTCCATAACAGATTGTCGTTCCATTTCTTCCAGTTTTCTCAGTTCATAGCAATACCATTCATCTTCAGAATCAATACTATCTTCAGTACTTTGCCTTCTGGAAGAAACTCTAGAACCACTTCTCCAAGAATGAGTACTTTTGTTGTCATCATCATCATGCCTAGAAAATGGTACATCTAAGCTTTGTTGATGTCTAGGCATAAACCTGTTAGAATGACTTCTGATACTTTGGGTGGAAGGGCTTCCTTCAGTAACACTTGGTAAACGATCTTCTACAGATACTGAATTGACTATTTCTGGTAAAGCTGTATTATGAATTTGTTCTTGCACTTCAATTTGCGGTTGTTCTTTTAGAGTTTCTTCCGTTTCATCAAACGTCTCAAGATCTTCAGATTTTACTTGTTGCTCATCTGGACATATCTGATCGTCTGATATTGATGAAGATTGTCTAAGTCTGTATTTACCCAAAGCTCTCGATACAGCAAATTCCATGGAACCTCCACTCATGCCATATGACTTATTTTCTCCGCCAGATTCATCTGATCCGCCACTCCGTTTTACATCTCCAATAGTTGCAAAAATGGAAGACGATCCACTTTGACTTCCAGAACTTTTATTTCCTTCCTCTTCTCCAGGTGCATTATCAGAAAAATCTGTTTCCGGCTCCGTTTTGTGTCCATCAGAAAGTTGATCTCTATCTTTTGAGTTTCTTTTTTGAACCTGAGCAAACAAAGGTTGCGAAGGAGGAGAGGTTTCTTGTGAATCTAATTCCTGTGATTTTCTCTGTAATGGGTCACTGGACTGAAAATTTGTTTGAGGCATCAAATCGAATTGTGGCAAAGAACTTGTCTGAGGCTGAAGTTTTGGGTAGTGCTGGTTTTGTTGCTGTAATTGAAGTTGTTGAACTTTTTGTTGTTGATCCATCTTTTCTTGTTGGCTTAATCTTCGTTGTTTCTTGTTTGAAGCTATTCTAGCAAACATACTACTATCTAAAGGTGAATCTGAAAACACGCTGTCGCTATCTTCTGATTGCGCACTCGATCGTCCACCAGACCATTCATTTTCTTCTGATGTTTCTGGATCAGAAAGGGATTGATGGCTTGTATGGGTTTTCCGTTTAGCTTTTTGTAAAATTCCTGACATTGTCGCTACTAAAGGATATTTTTTTTTCTTTCTAGGCAGTGGTCCAGTTCCTCTTCCTCTATTAGCTGACTTAATATCTCTCTGACTTTCAATGACATCATCTCTATCGACACCTGCGGGAAGCGAATGAGAGCGACTTCTTTTTGGAAGATGCAAATCTGGAAGCCAACTACTCACAGAACTCATAGCGGACTTAAGAGATCCTCTTTTAGGCTTTTTTACTACTTTTTCGTGGGCTTTAGCTGTTTTTAAATCAGAAGATATTGATAAATATCCTGAGTGCGATACTAATAATCCACTGGAATCACCATATTGATCGCTAGATTGTTGCCGTTGAGGCATCTGTTGCTCGCGTGTATTTCTATTTCTCATGTCTTGTTCCATACTTTCCTGATACTCTTTTTGAGACCATTGTCTATGATTTTGTTCATCTATTTTTCTTTGTTCAACTTCTTGAAACACTTGTGCATTTTGATATATTGGTTGATTGTTATTTTGCTGTTCATATTCTCTCTGTTGTTGTCGAAAATACTCTTGTTGTAGTTGATTTTGATATTGCTTTCTAGACTCCATGTTTATTGCCATAGTTTGAGATGTCATACTAGCCGTAGTATCCATAGAACTTGAAGTAGAGTCATGTGAAATTTGCGAAGTTTCTGATGCTAACCAGGCCGCTGGATCATTATAGTCGGTTTTTGGTAAATTGAACGATGGCGTGTCATACCTAGTTGATGTAGGATAATATGACAGAGCATCGGTAATATTGCCTGATGGAAACATCGTTCTATACATTGCATTTCTGTATCCTTCGTGGTTTGCAATTCCTTCACTAGACATGGCTCCAACAGATACGCCCCTTGTTAAGGGCTTTTTACTGGAGCCATTAGAAGTTGACGGCCCGTAAAGAACGGTCTGTGCTCTATAATTTGGTTCAGGTGGGTATCTGTGTGGTGAAACTTGGGGTATATTTGTAGGCTCATATGATTCAATTACATCAGGGTAATTAAGGTTTTGTAAAATGTTCGAAGAACCCGAAGTATATACTGAGGTAAAAGTTTGCTCTCGATTACTACCAGCAACTGAGTAAATAGCTGGTTGCTCATTTCGATACAGATATTCACCATAAGCAGATGGAACTGGCTGTTGTTCAGGTGGTAGCATTGAGTTAGATATTACATTTATTCCCATATGTCCTAAATTACCTAGGTCAGAAACATATTGTCCGTAAGCTTCAAGTCCATTTTCAATTGTTTGTGGTGAACTAACTGTTGAAAATGCAGACATGTGATGTGAACTTGGCATAAGACTAATAGTCCCTCTTTTGGCATTGTGGAATGAGTCAGCTGTGCTTTCTAAATATTTTTTGGGCTCCGCATAGAGTGTTGATTGTCCTTGCATTAGATTTGGTGACGCAGTTTGTTGATATTGAATTTTTTGAATATCACTGACAAAAGCTGATGTAGATGGCGTTCTATTTGCTCTCGGTGACCCAGGGCTTTTTTCTAAGCTAGACCATCCGCTCATTGAAGATAACCCGGAATCTGATTTTGCGGGCACAATATTTGCTGGATCTTTTTTGGCATGCCTTGGTGACGTTCGGGGCGATTTTGGAGATCGTGGACTGAGACGTCCGGGATCTAGTTGTGAAGTGGACGTTTGTGGATGACTTCCTGGGGCTAAGAAAACAGGTGAAGGTCCTCTGTGTGGACCCGCTATAAGAGTACTGTCAGGCATCAAAAATGTTTCACCACCGTCTTGTGGGGCAGGAGGAGGTGGACTTGGAGAAGACGATGAATTCCTTCCATCAGTCAATTGAATATTAAGTCTATTAGAAGAATCTACATATCCATCTTGTCGAGTTCTTATACTGTGAACAGATAAACTTGGGGATACTGGTTTATCAGGTTTTTGTATGATAGTGTCACTTGGAATATTCGAAGATGAAGCATAATTATTTGTAAATGATTTATTGAAATCAGTCACATCACTGTAAGTATATGATAGATCAAATCTATCTGATCTAGAATGAGTTCCAGGGGATTTCGGAAGCTTTGAATTAGATTCAGCATTTGCTACTGCAGAATTATATGCCAACCTCCCTGTGACTGTAGTATATGGTTCAGTTGTAGCAGATTTATCAACGTGATACTTATGTCTTGGTGAAGTAACATTAGGTGAACGAAATCCTCCTGCCATTGCATCAGCCACTTCTTTGTCAGTACTTATGGTGCTATCAGCAATAGAAAGCCTCGATGCTGAGCGGTTTGTCGTAGTGGAAGAAACAGTGGTTGGAACATTGGTGGCAGCAAGCAACATGAGTTCCTCGATACCTCTTGGGCCACTACTAAAACTCCAGTTTTCTGAATCTGCATATATTTGACGAAGTTGTTCATCGATAATACTACCATCTTCTGCCAGAGTCCTTGCTTCAACTTCATTTTCATCTCTGGCTTCTAGTTTCATCCGCTGAGGACTGATCAGTCTATTTTGTAATTCTTTTAAATCTGCAGAATCTTTTTGTAATTTTGTTGTCAACCTATCTAATTCGTGTAATTTTTCTATGGCTATTTGGTCTATTGAACTTAATCTGGAAAGTTGAGCTAAATCTTGTTCGCTGACACAAGGAGAATTTCCTCGATAATCTTTATAATCCATAGCACTGAAGACTTCTTGACGTTCATCTTCAAGAGCCTGTTCCATTAATTCTCTAACTTCATCTTTTGCATTGTCCTCATTGTCTTCTGGGTCTTCCCATATCATATCTAATTGTGAAGGTGGACGCGACGTCTCATTGCAGACCAAGTCTTCGCGGTATGCTCTATTCAAACTTCGGTAAAATGCTTCATCGGAATCGGGTATAGGAAGCTGTAACTCGCCAGAATCATCGTCTGTAACAATTAAGCGAGACGGCAAGCCGGCTGCTTCAACACCTTCTTCAAGCCCATCTTCTACTGTTCCATTTCCTAAAATCTCTCTTATGACTTCAAGTTGACCTAACCGTGCAGCAGGCGCTCCTCTTTCCGTGGAGTAGAAATCTAATAGATGAGCAATGACGCCTTGTTGTTCACACAGCAAGCCTTCTAGCCTCTCTAATCTTTCCCACATTTTGATGTATTCTTGAGATAAGAGATCTAAGGCTCGCCACGCATATTTTAGCTCAGTTTCAAGAATATTGAGCCGCGTGCCGAGCCTTTCCATATAGTCGCTAATAATATAATCGCCCTGGCCTTCATATCCTCCGGCCAGGACCACCATTCCCACTCCTGCTCCATCTCCTTCCGTCAGTCTTGCACCCTCCATCACATAACCTGAGAGGCTAGCTTCACGTTGAAGCAAGTTTTTTTTGTTAATTCATTGTAGCGGAATTTCATCATTTCATTTTGTATGCGATTGATAACTTTACAAGCGATTATTATTTATTATTTTCAAAAATATATAGTAAAATAGGTTTCAATATTATTTTTCATACCAATTATCTTGTGTTGGTAGCTTACATAAAAAAAATCTACATAAGCATTACTATGTTTGATATGGCCCAAATGTTTCAATTTTAATATTTAATATTCAAACTGTCCCATTACTGATATGGTTTTCGTTGCTGATATCACTTTTCGTTACTCATTCTGGTTCAATTTGAAGCAATTGGAGCTTTCTCTTTGTAATACTTCATTTTGATTAAAAATAAAAACACTGTCAGAGTCACTTAATGTTTTGAAATTAATAATTGAAAAAGTGTAACTTTCAATGTTTAGCAAAACTCATTTAGCAAAAACACTTATAATGTATATATTTTTGAAAAATCTGCAAAAAAAGAACACATTGTTATAATACATATAAATATTGATGATTTATGAAAACTTAGTACTTACCTTCGATTTAACAATATAATGTTAAATTTTTACGATGAAATACATCGTTAAAATGTAACAAAAAAAAATATGCAAGATTACACTTATTTTATTCCATATATTAAATTCTTCATTCAATTCATTATTTGTATGTGTAAACTGTCAATTATTTGTGGAAAGGTAATAAAATAAATATTTTCTACTGTATTGGTACCATTACCATTACTGTATTACCACACAATTGTCCTAATTTTTAGTAAATTTAGTCTAATTTACCGAAAAAATGTTAAGTTTAAATTTTAAGTTCAACTAATTATTTTTATATTCTATGATAAATATAATGTTTTAGAAACAATAAAAAAATCTAGTGCATTTGTCTGAAAAATTAAAAATAGCTGTCATAATTCAAACTGCGAACTAAATTATGGCAGATAATAATTACAAAGAATTTTCCATTACAACCGAACAAGTTTTAATTTTCTGTAGCAATCCTTTAGTTAAAGGTAACTTATACAATACGAACTCTATATTCTTTGTTAATAAATATTCGATATAGGTTCCACTTTTATAAAACATTCAATTTACTACTGTACGCTATAGTTAAATAGGAAGTAAGACTTTCTTGAAATAATTTGGCATTTTATGGGTAAAAATATGTTTTTGAAATTATCATATTTTCATATTATGATTGTTTACTAAATGTGGTTATCAATGTGATCAGTGCTCAACTAAATCGCGTATTTTTTGTAAAAAAAATATTGTGTTCATGCGTGGATAATCCACACACAGATAATCAGAAGTTTATTGTATGATTTTAAAATCATTCTCTGCGCACTGGCTGGTGTCGCCATATTTGTACAGATTATTATGTCGTCCTTAATGTAAAGTCAAAATAAAAAAAAAACTAACAAACTTCTCATTTATCTATTGAACAAATAAAATTTGAAAAACGACACTAATAATATCAATTTCTTATGAGTATAATATGTATATTAGTATGAGATTTTAGGGCTTTTTCTCGAACTAGTAAGTGTCGAGATTTGACTGATTGCGACGAGAGATTTATTTTTATCTTGCCAAAAAACATAATTTAAATTTATTTTTTCAAATTTAAGACTGATATTAAAGATAAATGTAATATTTTTTATAGTTGAAACAATAAATTGTAATATTTATCATTATACAGTTAAAATTTCGTTATTAATCAAATACTTGTATTATTGAAAAAGGCCACAAATAAAGCTCTCATCGGGCGATGGGGTCGTCACATCCCTACGCCATTAAATAAAACTTATAGATTAAAAATTGCTTTCTGTATAAGATGTCAGAAACAGTTATATAGCATTTTATCACAAGTGATTTGACTCAGTGGTATCAATATTATAACAGCACTAATAGCTAATACAGAATACGAATTACGATACATCACGAATGGGTGAGTAAAAAACGATCTTAACCTTTTCCCGATTCTTTTTACCTAAATTTTTAAATAATGTAAGCTATATGAATGGAATTAAAAGCTTTTATTTAAAGGAAGCAATCCAATACAAAGACTAACAATAATAGATTCGAGAAGACATAATTGATGGGTGACATTTGAAATATTTACACTGTCTGAAACGAAGTTGACACTGGTTATATGGATTTTATATCAGGCTTGATACTGGAAAACTGATGATTAAAGTAAGTATTACTTGTCCTTGGCACTGTTGTGCGTAATCAATTTGAACGATGTTATTGTAAAAAAAAAATACTGGTCTATTTACATTAATTGTAAATTACAGTATTTATATAACATAAATTTGTTTTCATATAAGAATCAATAATATTTAATAAACATGAATTTTTTTAAGGCATTTCGGTAAATTATTAAGATTGTTTATTGCAAAATATAAATATAAATTTTGACATTTTTACCACATTAATTATTTATAATTACGTTCAAAGTTCATAACTAACGTTAATTAATATATTAAATATTTATTCCATTAAAAAATGAATGGAAGTGTAGTAAATATAAAATAATTTGTAATCAAAATTATGCCTTTCCACCAAAAATTGATAGTCATAATTAATTAATTAATTGATAATAAATTAATTTACAAATAATTGTAAATTGCCAAAACTTTTGTTGTAATTAATTACGATCATAAAAGTTGTTTGAATATAAAAAAACCTAGTAATATTTGTATAAATAAAATTTTGTTTTGTCAAATTATTTATTTTGGGTATTAATCTTCTTAAGTGAAGTTATAAACTTTTTATTAAAACTTATGACACGATGTTTAAAACTTTGTTCATTTAATTTAAGATATAAAAATAAATGAAACAATTGAAATTATTTATTATTGGTTCATATATACTTTAATCATAAAATAACACGACTAAAACGTCTGTTTAAACTAGTGATGGTGATTTTTTAGAATAAGCATTGCTATTTAAAAATGTTCTTTTTCTTAGATTAGAGCTGATTAAGAACTGTCAAGGTTTGATTTTTCACAGCAATGATATAATTATTAGGCTTTTTCAGAAATTCAAGAAACAATTCACATTTGAATGGTTATTGGAACAGCGATATATCCACGAAATTTTTTTACGAACGAAAATAAGTAAAGACTAAAAACATAAATAGCTACATATGGTTTGCAGTAAAAACCCGATGTTTTAGAATGACCGAAATGAAATGAGACCACATAATCGCTAATATGTGAGCACACAACAAACGTTATCAGTTTATAATGTTACTGTGGTTGCTATGGTTTCTTTCTGTTAGGCCGATGTATTAAGTATTTTAAATTATATGTTTTTATACTAATGGTTAAAAAACATTTAAGTGTGCGTTTTGTCCGTAATATTTGTTTCATAGGATTTCTTTTAAAAACAATAGATTTTAAAATATGTACGTTCGACACGGTCATATAACATAATTTTTTGGATCCCTTAAAAAGATGCAATAACAAAAAAAAACATTTTTTTCATTATAGAGCATCTATGTCATGTTATGTGAAATAATTCACTCGCGTGTATTAATAGTAATAGTAAACTTCCTCTAACTTTATTTATCAAACAGTAGGCTTTGATTCGATAATCGATAGTCGTTGTGAAAGTAAAAGTGTTAAACGTTGTTAACGATTCGATTCTAAATTTCCGTTATTAGCTTCTGGATTTTAACATTCTTGTAGCTATGTTTTTTTTCAATTGAAGGTGACATTGTGATTTTAAAATTACTATTGGTCATAATTTGATCGAATTATAATACAAAATCTAATGGAATCAAAATAAATTTCAACTGAAGTTGCATGGTGGATTTTCAACATTAAATTTGAATCGTAGTAATTTTGTACATTCACACAATTTCTGTCACTAACGCCCCGGGTTTCGCCTTTTAAAATTTTCGTGCGTTTAAGTGTACGGATGAACGAATGAAGTTCAATTAGTTGGGGAAATGTTCACTTAAAAAATACAGTCTCTGTAAGCCTTTGAAATTACATTTGTAACGAATGTTACAACATGGAAATGCTTAATGTTTTTGTATCTACTGTACCATTCGCAGAAATATGCGATTAAATATTTTAAAGAAAATTTCCACTCCAGGACTTGAAAAAAATCGATATTTCAAAATTCCTACATTCCATACTCATAAAAAATATATGTTTCTAATAATTTACGTAAATATTATATTATAATTAATATGAGAGTGAATGTAGCGTTTTACAGCGACACCTATAATTAAGAAATAATGTTCGGTGAATTATTTACAAAAATCGTGTTGATAGAACTTAGGTTAATATTATTTTTAAAACATCCCAGTTGAGTTAAAAATACTTAAGAATACTATTTTACAATAAAATTTATCAGTAAAAATAAACTAGGAGTCAGTAGCGTGTGACCTCACATTGTTTTTCAATAAATAATAGCACCTCAAACAAAACGCACTATTTATTATTGAAAAGTTGAATAAACGTTAAACAAATTCATTGATATGAAATTTAACTTAACTACATTTATTAATTTATGCCAAATAAATGCATATTCAATCGACTAAATAAGGTCCTTTTTTTCTTAGAATATTTAGACTTTTTTTTAATTATCTGAATATTCAAGACATTAAAGTGCATCACCAAAAATATAATAAATATTGATAAAATAGTATTCGTGAAACAGATCTTTGGATCATCACAGATAAATATTTCACGCAGATGAGATCATGACAATTTGCTAAGACAATAAAAGGTGCTTTCTAATAGGCTTTTCTTGGATGCTTTCAGTACAAAGCTTTTGATTTTGATGCAAATTTAACGAAGCTTTCCCTAAAGTGGGGTGGTGTTCTAAAGCTTACAAGCTTTCATGCCCAGAATAGATTAAAAAACGTCTACCAAATACCGGGAACGTCAGGTTATCACAAATACGCGATTTTTTTCCCGAAGTCTACAATATCCATAAAGATCTAAAAATACATTTTTTTTTTAAATAATTTACTGAGGAAAGGTGAATTTCATATAAATCAATTTCAAAAGTAGTAAATAGATTGGAATAATTTTAGTTAGAGACACCTATATATACTAATAATTCCAAGACTACATAGGAGGGGTGCTACGAAAAGGCGACACAAAAATTACTTAGAATAATTTAAAAAATTCAATTAATATTGGTTTTTATGTTCAAATTCTTCTTAATGATATTATTATAATACATTATAGCCGACTAAAAACGCATTTTCACTTTTGAGACAAAAATTTGTTATCCTTAACTCCCATATTCGATTTTTCGCTGATCAACTGTGAAACAGAGCTCCTATGTCGATTACATCACTAATTGAAGCAATAAATCGGTGTCAATGGAATCGCGCTGAATCAGGAAATGTGTACGCGATTTGATTTATCGACCTCGCGCAAGTATTGACAATGGGCTGAAAAACGTCCGAGAAATAGTTATTTTAGATAATGTTTGTATTAATATTTTTGTGTTTTGAAGAAATCGAATAATTTTATATTATGTGTGTGCATGTAAATCTTAAAATAATGTGAACGAATCAAAACGTTAATATGCCACTTTTTTATAAAAATTTTGATAAATAATAAAAAAATATATCAAGATTATTCTCATTTTATTAATAGCAAGACATTTGCACAATTTATCAAATTATTTGATGAATTGAGGAAATAGTACTTGCTGATTTTTGTAGAAGATCAAAATTGAGTTTTCTTTTGTTTTCTTGTTTAAATTAGTAATATTTTTATTGCCTTTGAAATGTGATCGTTCCTGATTTTAAATGACATTGATAACTTGTTGTTATTGGTGCTTTTCACATAGAACCGGAGTTAGAGTTTTGGAATTGGAATGTTTTAAAAGGAGTCGTGCTCAAAAAAACTAATAACTTTGTGTCCTTTACAAAAAAAAAATGTCTATTCAAATTGCCAAAGTCAAAAGTGGCGCCATTGCATGCCATGATGCCACTAATCCTAAAAACAATAAGTCGTGTTTGAAGCTATGGCCAAAGTAGGAGTTGTCTTATTTCCTTACGACTCTACAGTCCTGATGATTTGCAACCAAAATGAATTTTTGAAGAGCATTTTGAAAAAAACATATTTAGATAATATTTATAAAAAATAAAAAAATACTTTATAATTTGGCAGTTTTTGATAGTGTTTCCAGAAATTATTCTATTCAGAAAGTTGAGTAAATAGGAAGTCTAACAAACCGTAGTATTTTTGAAATTTTTTATATTTAAGTATGTATTTTCTTTTAAATCATTGGTCCGCGTCTTTCATATTTTTCAATATCAATATCTTTAAATGAGTATTTAAAGATATTGATAACCTTCATATAATAATCTTCTTGTGGTAAAATATTTTTAAAAGTCGATAATGGTATTTTTTTAAATAAATTATGATGGCAAAAAAGCATAAGTGCACGTTTTACAACTTCAATATCATTACATTATTTCAACTAGGGCTTATTTTTGGGGGAAGTATTGTATTCCAACAATCATATGTATTGGCATATTTTCGAAGGATTTCGTATTCAGTGTTGATATTTTTATGAATTAAAAAAATGATTATTTTATTGAGAATTTGAAACCAACTATTCTGAAATAATCTTTTTTCTCTGGATCGAGGTTGGGACCAGGACTGTGGAGTTGGGTAAAAAAAGTCGACTCTGGCTTTGGATTTAAAACCGACCCCGAATTCATTTATTCAATCATAAATATATGTATACCATCAGATCATTCTAGTTACTAGAATAATTCCAGTTCATACCTAGTCATCATTTCACCAATCAATTTGACGTAATAATTTTTTAAAAATAGGCTCTAGTCGTAAAATTTATCCGACCCTTTTTTAAAGTCAAAATATTAAAAAATAAGTAGTTTGTGACAACAGCATAGCGATGCTCATTGCGCTGGGAATAAACGACACAATTCTTTCATCAGATAAAAGCTCTTGGCTGGTTGTGGGATCGGAAGTAAATAATTATAATGTGCAGCGCAGAAACCTTTTATTTTTTTAGAATCTCGTTAAAAATGTCATAATTGTATGAAATTTCATAATGGCACCGAGAAAAATCTAAATGTCTACGTCTAAAAAAGATATAAATATATTTATTATGAAAGAATACTATGGTTATTTTTGCACGTAATACTATATAACCTTACAATAATACAGTGGGCCTCATACTTATGTAGATGAATATTTAAAAAAAAAAAGCAATATGCGTCCGTTTGTTTCACATATCGATTTCTATGGACATTGTAACAAATGAAAGATTGCTTTTATATAATAAATACAAAGACATTACACCAATGATTTAAAACTTATATGAAAATCATTGGTGATAATGTTTTGAAATAATAAAACCCTTTTTTTAGCAATTCTAAAAATTAAGGTTAGAAACTTTATCATTGAATCGGTTCGGAGAAAGACAGATTTGCTATTTTGAATATTTTTTTGATTGCAGTTGAAATAACAAGTAAAATTAATTGTTGTGTTGAGGAGTCACCTGTTGTTATAACGTTATTTTGCTAAGCTTAAAAGCTTCTAAAGATTTTTTTAAATAATGATATTATTATATAATATTAGGAAATACTGCATCGTTTGACAATACTCACTATTCTAGGTGATATAGTCTTTAAAAGTACATATATGCAAATATACCACCGTGACATTTCATTATTTTTTAAAAAGATAATATTAATTTGTTAAAAGTTTAGTTAAACACCATGTGGTTTTAGCAATATTCATTTTATTCTTATTTTGTCATTTATTTTGGCATACTAAAACCGATTCAAGACAAGATAATATCGTTGGTGTAATGCCAGAAGGCGATAAGTTGAAAAACCTTGTTTTGAGGTAATCGCCATTATCGATAATGAATTTATACACATTAAGTAATACTTTTGTTGTAAAAACTTCATGGAATTCAATAATGATTAACCGTGTCACTGCCATAAGCGTGCGCTTTATGATCCCGTCTCTGCGGGGCCGGCAATACAAAATGAGCGTGCTAGCGCACTCGACTTTAAACTGATTATAATAGACCAATATCGATTATTAAAAATATATTCTCACACAACGACGTCTCTTAAAATGACAAAATATAAATAGTACTAATATAACATTGATTCCAAAAAGAACTTCGCCAGGCAACCAAAATGCGCCGTTATGCTGGGTTGGGATATGCATTACTGATTGTAGAATCATAAATAAAATGAATGTTTGTTTGTATGTTTAATTTTCGGTCTCCATAGATTTGAAAACCGTTGATCCGATTGCAATAAAACTTCGAAAACCTTTCAGCTTGCACTTCCGGAAAGGTTATAGGAATATTAAAATTAGCTTACTTATTGATTTTTATATTTTATATACAAATCAATGTTTGTATGTCTGCCATGCCGTTCATGCAACTTGCAAGAAGGTTATAGGCGTATAACAAATAAATTACAGTAGGTGGCGCGTATCTCGTACCATAGACAATCGGCAGCAAACGCCAAACAGACAGAAAAAAAAGTATGCACTTCAAAAAACACAATTAAAACACAAACACTTTCTTTCTTCGAGTGGCATTGCAACGCTTGCCTAGTATATATTTTTTTGAGATACGTTGTAATCCCTCTTTAGTTAAGTCATAATGTTTTGGAATTTCGTTGTGATTTTACAAACTTTAAAATAAAACTTATGAATGCAACTACGTTTTATATATTAATAAATTTTAGAATGTTCTATGATCATGGTGGCACAAACAGCACACTGTGTATTTATTTGGTAAGATTTTATGATACACGATTAATATATTTACAAAAAAGGATAGATTTGTTAGTTTTTATCATTCAATTAAATTTCCGGTCTACTGGGTACCGACATACTAATACCTCGCGGCACATAGAGGTTAACAATTTCGGTTCACATATTATTCAAACGATTTAAGTTATTTATCGTTTTTTGTTGCCAAAAATAGCTTTAATCGGAATTGACTTTTTGTATATGATATTCGAATCATATAAAAATAAACAAAATATGACTGAACTTGTTTTTTCAGAAGATACAGGAATATTAAAATTAATCTCTTTGCATCATTACTCAAAACAGCCAGTTTTTGAATTGTCACCTTCTGCTAGTTTGTGGACGATTTGTTTCTTTAATACCCGTGGTACGCAAAATATTTTGGGTCTGCGTTCTTCTTCATAAAATTGTTTTTGTAGGCCACGAGCAAAATATTTTTGAGTAGAAAACGATTCCTTAGGCATTCGTTTGAAAAAATATTATTTATACTGAATTGAGTATCATTTGTCTGCACGTTACAAATCGTAATTTAAAATGGATTATGTTTGAGAAAATCTTGATGTTAATGTGATTCATTTAATTTCATTTCAATGACAAAAATATTCAACTAGATATTGGTGTTTACCGACAGTGAAGAAGCTTAATGTCAGCCTAGAAAAAAATATGATATACACATGTATGTATTTGGAAATATTTTTATGGACACAATTCAAATATTCAATATAAAATTTGAAAAAACAGTTATTCTGTACCCAAATCAAAAAAAAAATTGCACTCTGAAAAAAATGATTTTTGGCGTATAATTAATTATTCATTCAATTTTACTAACATTACCTACCAAATTTTCCAAATCATTTGAATTATATATTTAAATGAAATACTTTATATGAAAGATTTTCAGTTTTGATTAGTTGCTGCACGCTGAAAATTATATTCGGTGACAAAACATAACTGGTTTTGATGCTCGTATAAAATATTTCATTCAGTTCAAATATAGTTTTGTAAGTATTATAAAAATATTGTCAACATAGTAAAATTTGAGTTTGTCAATATTTTTATGTCTTTTTTTAAACATGGTTAAAAAAACTCAACAATGTAAAACCATATTTAATAAATTAACATGAAAATTGTTACATTATTATTATTGTAAGTTTTCTTAGAAAATAATAAAATAGTCTTGTCAGATTTAGACATCGCAAAAAATATCGTACAAACTTCAACCGCAAAGAAAATTCAAAATAGACGACGAAGATGGCAAACTTTATATTGCTTAGAAGGAAAAGTTTTTCTCTCCTAGAAAGCATCAGACCGCATCCAAAAGCGACCACAATTGATGTAGACCATTTTGAAAAGGAAGGCTGAATCAAAGATTTATAGTTTTTTGTATTATTAAACCTTTTATCAAACTATTGTAGGTATATATAAAAAAATATTCGTTTAACATTTATAACCCTTATCGAATACGATTTATTGTAATCTTCTAAAAAGAAATTATGTCATAGATTCATTAGATTTAAAAAACAAAGAATTTGGTATTAAGACTTACTCATTTAGTTTTAAAAAAATAATATTCGAGAAATGTTGTCAAAAATACTTCTGTTTATAGTCTTTTAGCTGCCGTAGATAATTAATAGTAATTACCTAGCACATCGGCTATAATTTGCAACTACTAATTTAATTAGGTATTGACGAGATATCTCGTCTGTGGCAGCCATCGAGTTAAATCTTCGCGATTAATTGTTGCACTCCAGGGTTCGAAAATAAAATATTTACATTTACTTTCGGGTAATACGATCTTTCATGTATTAGGTTGTCACTTAGACCTTAAAAACGATCAATACGATTCTAACGTCAGTTATTAACAAATCTTACAAAGTCTGACAGTTAACTTAAAATCTTTTTCTGTAAAATATCAGGTATATAAAGACGTAAAAATGTTTGCGTGTGAGAAGATATGGCTAAAAATATGGATAAAAAAATAAGTTACTACAAATTTAATTATTTAGCTAAGTTAAGTGTTTTTAGGGTATGCAGAAATCATATTTTTCATTTTATTAATCTGCACCACTCACTTTTTGCCAAAAAACGAGCTAAATAGATAAAAATTCTAAGAAATATCGGAAAGAAGACAAAAGCTTAAATAATGAGTAGGAAACAAGAAACTGAACAAGAAAGTTCTACCATGCCAACTAAAAAGTCTGCACATGAGATTAATAAATACTTCTTATATTAAATTCGTAATGTGGTTTTCTTTATAGCGAACATGTATAATACAACTTTTTTTTATTTATAGGTTGTTGTACTTTCAATGTTTAGGTCTGATTTAAATGAGTGAATCCTGATAAAATCTTAATTTAATAAAAAAAATTAACGTTGCAACAAATGAAAAAATATAAGTAATTTTCAAGCCTGAATGACAAATAACGCAATATGGCTGAACCGTATTCAAAAGAGATATCGATAATTTAAATAATGAAAACTACTAAATTTTAGTCACGTAGCTTTAAATAAGTGTAAAAAAATGGTAGGGTTAAATGTTTTGCTAATTGCTAAATCTACGAAAACGTCTGAATTGCTCAATATAAAGCAATTGAAAGCTCAATATAATAATAATAATTTGTAACGATAAAAGGCCACATTTATCAAGGTATTTTACATCGTTATTATTATAATAATTGTAGCATTAAGCATTTTAAAATCATAATTTCAAATGTAAAATTGACTTAAAAGATGTGAGTTTTTAGTAATTTTTCAGTTAGTAGTCATAATTTTTCTTACATTTTCTTTGTGAATATAGTAAATATTTAATTTATTAGTTATCTGATTATACAACATAGTTAATATTTTAAGTTGACATGCAACGCACTACAGCTTTTTTAATGTAAAATAATTAAGTTCATTGGTAAAAGTCCATTGTAATAAGGTTAAAAATATCAACGTATTTAGTTCTACAATTTTTATAAAATTAATTTTTGCCTAAGTTAAAATAAAGTAAACCTGCATTTACTTAGCTATATATACTAGCTTTTTAAATTAAACATTTTAATTTTGTGTTATTTTAGAATCACTTTTAATGTAATTGGTAATTTCTTTTCAATGCCAATTGTTGTTTATAACTGTTCATTTTTGTATAAATAGCATTGTTAAATTATATTTCTTATCAGTTGACGATGCTCGTAATGAGCGAAACCGGTCCTGACATATTAAATAAAGTGGAATGAAGTACAAAGGCATATTGTGTTTTTACTAATGTTTAACCATTCCACCAAGTATTGACAGTGAACACCCTAAAAGTGATAATTGCAACTTATAGCAGGCTTGCTAGGTACAAACGTAATTTTTTCTTCAGCAGCCAAAAGGTTAAATATAATAAGATAGAATATCTAGTGCAAACAATGTCAAACATTATACAGCCTTCGTTACAATATATTATGCTTCAAAGGTGGAATGTCAACGGCATTATTGTAGAGCTACACCATTTATCCCGTAGGATACTGATAAAAGGTCACAATAGAATTCCATTTCTTACAAATGTAAATTATAATAATGATATAATGATAAGCAGGCCAAGCAATAGATGGAATTCAATGAATTATGCGATAACTGATCTTGTTTCTATTATCTGATTTTCATTTTTCATTATCAATTTACTTAAGTTCAATGATGTAATTTAATTTATCTTATACGTTTTCATTTGCACGAAACCATATCAATTGAATTAAAAAAGTAGCTCTTGATACAAATCAAAAATAAGTATTATACAACAACAAAAATCATAAATATATTGTAGTCGCATATATAAAGATACTCAAGAATCGCTGCTTTTTAAACTCATTTGAAAAACTATTTAACAAATAAACATTTAAAAAACGGACCAATGTGAAACGATTCAAACCTCAGTCAATCAACGCTCTTTGCTTTATATATAAGATACTGAAATAATTCAGCTTCCATTATTCATAATTTAAGATTTCGACTGAAGGTGCTTAGTGGAATTTCAATATTAAATTTGAATCGTTTAAATTATGTACATTCTCACAGATTTTGTCACTAACGACCGGGATTTTGCCTTTCGGCATCTTCAGGCGTTCAAGTTCACGAATGAACTTGAACTCAGTCAGTTCAAGTTCATCCGTGAGAATCTGTGAGAATGTACATAATTTGAACGATTCATATTTGAGTCACACTTGGCGCCAAACTTGTTTAATAAATTTTAAAAAGCTACTATAAATACCATTCATATTCATTCTATTGTAAAAATGAAATGTTATTTTTTGAAAAGCTCTTGAAATAACTAATATAGAATTTTCATCTTTGAACCAAATACATATTTATCTCTAGAGATTATTTAACGTGATACAATGTATCAAAGAATAATTTTATATCATGAAACTGTATAAATTTCTATTTAATGTTTGTATCTAAGAGTGGTTTCTGATATTAACTGTGTCATTTTTTAATAAAATAATATTTTTTATTGCAAAAACTTCCATAAAATTTTTTGTCTGTTTTATTTTTTTTAAATATTCCAAATATCTTAGGTTGCTAACTCGATTAATGAATGACCGATTATGTAGCCTGACAATAAAAAGTTTTTAAGATTCTGTTCGAGAGAAAAGCAATGGCTTTAAAGATAAAAATTGAACACAGAAGAATATTTTCGCAATTTATAATTGCCGAAAAAAAATCATGTGGATACAAAATATTATTGAGAAAAAGTATTTGCGACTACCATTTAATTATATCCACCTGTATTGATTCTATTTCAAAAATAGCATCGTGAAATATTAAATATTGTAAGAAATCTTAAATATTTCGAATGATTCACAGTACGTGACAGTATAACGATTTTTTATTAAAAAACAAATATTCATAAGTACAGTACGTGAACTAATCATTTTGTCTCATGATATTACCATGTGGCGTCAAGCCAGCATTATTTTCCGTATGCAAAGTATGCGATCGGAATATAATATGAAAATGTCTTGAGGGATTTGTGTTATATTGAACTACGTGTATCATAGCATATGTTCATCCACACTCACACTAGGGCCTCTGCTATGACGCTAACATTTTAATAATTTTACTGTAGATAAGGAAATGAACGTTCAAATAAACACTGGACTATAAAATTTGAACGATACCTCTAAACTCGTATATTTCTTATTGTCTAAAGATACTTTAGACATAATTTATTGAAATATATGAATAATGGAATATGCTTAGAGGTGAAAATTAAAGCAAAACAACTTAACCGTAGTAATGCATGCAGAAAATACTTTCCTTGTATAATAAATACACTTCATATTCACGTGACGTCATCAATATAGGTAGCTATTATTAAAGGTTTGACATAAATTAATACTTCAGAAAAATATTTGTATTTGATTTTGCAAAGACTTTGTAAGGTTTAATTTGAAAGTTATAAACAAACCAAATATAATAAAGAAAGAATGATAATGAATAATAGTACTTGTTGCATCAACATTTTTTTTTATATTAACAATTTTTTGTATGCGTTTTGCTTCATGTAATTTTTAATCTAAAATTACAAGTAGAAATTATTGTTTGGTAGCAGACTATTTCTATTCAAAAAATAGAAAGAATAATACAATATTATTTAACACAGCAGCAATAAATTGAAAATGTATGACAAATATTTTAAAAACTAACAAATGGCGATAAAGTATTTTTTAGTTCACTCCAAATTGATCCGAGTAGAAAGGATAACACAGACACTCATACTCTAGATCAGTGGTCGTCAACCTTTTGAGAGACTGGGTAAAAAAAAAACAAATTTGGAAAATCTATTTGCTTAGTGAGCAAAAGTTGAAAACAATTTTTTACAATTTAAAAAAAAATCAGACGTTTATTTTGATACGTATGTGTAAATACAAATTTTATAAAAACATATATGTGTAAATATACGATAAGGGGATAATTTGATGTCCCCGGTTCAAAAGTGGCCAAATAAGAAATAATAAATAAATAAAAAGCCTTTATATTATTCGAGCATATGTTTTTCAATCTCTCCGTTATATTTCAAAATATAAATTATATATCATTTATTGATTTTTCTGTATTCCAAGTCCATAAACGTCATTCCCCTGGGTGCCCCCACCATGACATAACAGCAAAAAAGCAATAAATTTTATACGAAAGATCGCATAATTTATAATAAAAATGTTAGTAACTAATTAAGGATGTATTAATCTATTGTTTCAGTTAATTTTGTTTTAATAATTTAAAATATGTTTAGTGTTAAAATCTATGCAAAGTTTGTCCTCACGTTCCGCGATCATTCCTGGCAACTAAAATTGTTGCCTATAAATACCAACAGAGTGAGATAGTGCTGATAAGAAAAAAAGTTAAATTCTACTCTAAATTCAGTAATGCTGAGGAATTCATAAAAAAAGAATGTGCCGGGTGTCAGTGTTATTTTTAGCTTAAAATAGTTGTTGTCCCATTCGTAGTGATCATTACCCTGGTTAGTATTTTTATTTATCTTTTGATGAAATATAATTTAAAATTTAGTAGAATATTAAAATATGTAGTCAGTTCCAATATTCGATTTAACAACAACATTGTTCAAAGTATTTTCTAAATATATTGTCAAAATACTGTAAAATCATCATTCCCCTGTGTACAGTGACACAAAATAACAAAAGCCTTTCTTAACCGATTCTCTTATGAATCCCCAGTCATCATTTTTAAAAGCATGTCCCGATTCATAAGATGGCATATACTTTCTTTTGCCTATATTGTCCTTTCTGGATTAAAAAAATGAAGGTTGCTGATCGTTTTTAGAAAATATTTTATAAAATCGTTATTCACTAAATTTTAACGTGTTCTGCTTATTATCTAAATCAAATTTACTTAAGCCGATGTTCTCAAAATATTTCTATAGTCAAACCTGTTATGTATACTCAATACCATACCATACTATGTTTTATTCTGTATGACGTTCTATTTTCAAAATGTGTTTCGTGTATTCTAATGAAACAATTGAAGTATGAAACAGTAGTAGAATAAGAAAACAATTGCAACCTGTCACATTCTCACGATTTTCGTCTTAATTATAAGATTGATTTATTGATTTATAAAGTGTAAAATTATGTTATCAAAATAAAATTGAACCAACACATAAAAGTGTTTTAGTAAAAACTATAAACATAACATACCGATGAAAATAATAATAAAAAAAAATCGGTCGATAATATCCGCTTATTGTGTAATCTACCCATATATGTAATGTTGTATTTTCATTAGTTTTTCAATATATTATAGTTATTAAGATTTTATCTTGTTTTCCTATTTCGCGAAGTATTGTGGACACATTTCTTTTGAGAAAACGTTTGTACACAAGAATACATAATATTTTGAACTAAATGCTGACAATAGTTCCTTCAGTTGCTTACTTAAGATAAATAAGTGATAAATAAACTTTTTAGTTATTCATTTCTACTATTTTTAATTATTGTTATTTCCAACGAATAAATAATTTGAGACATAAATATTATCATATTTTCTTGGCGGGTAGCTCAAAATGTTGTTCAATTACCAGCGGGTAGTAGGTTGCCGGCTACAGCTCTAGATCTTGAATAGTAAGTTAAAAACATCAATATTTGATATTTACTGGATTTGCCGGAACCATCTGATCACTAGCAAAAACTTCTTAAGCTTCTTACACCACAGAAGTCAACGAATTATGGACGTCATTAAGCCACAACGCTTTGTCAATATCATAATAAAGTTGCTTATTGTGATAAAATACGTAAAATAAACGATAACTTCTCCCAATATGCAGATATAATTTTTTAGAAAGCATTTTACGAGAGGTATTTGACGTTTTAGTTTAGACCTAGAGTCTAGACCAGTGTTCTTCAACCTATGGTCCGTGGACCGGCACCGGTCCGCAAGAGTTTATTGCCGGTCCGTGATAACTTTTATGTTTCGAAAAATTTTCACATTGAATATCTCTTTTGTATTAAACATAGTTATGACACTAAGAAATAAAATCCAATTGACAGCATTAAAATTAAACATATTTATCCATAAATACGCTCAGTTATGACATGTCCAAAGTCGAGAAATTACTGTGGGCAGTGGCGGCCGGTCAATGTGGCAGTGGATCAATTTCACCCCTTGTATATGCAGGGGCGGTTATATTTCATGAAATAATATTCTAACAATATCTATAACTTAACAATTATGTATACCATTCATAATATAAATATTATGTTTGAATATTATTTCATGAAATATAACCGTCCCTGCATATACAAGGGGTGCATTGATCCATTTCCACATTGACCGGCCGCCATTGGCTGTGGGTAAATGTGTATCTGGTTGCCACCGGTTCGCGAAATATTTTTCCAGTTTTTACCGGTCTGCGAATGTAAAAAGCTTGAAGAACACTGGTCTAGACAATAGTTTCATATCATTTTCGGGTTCGTGACCCATTTTGATTATCATATTTTTCCGTGGCTCCCATAACTAAACACAATTATTTTGGGATTGATGACTGGAAGAAAAGTTTTTAAGCTCTTGCCAGAATTCCAATTCAGTTCAAACAGCGGAATTCAAACAATATTTTATCTCTGCCCAATTTTAAAAAAAACTAGAAGCTTATGGATTTGCCTGTGCCCCCCAAAACTGTGCTGTGGCTCCCCTAAAATATTTTTTTCTCTGTGGCCCCCGGTTGAGAAACCGTGCTCTAGAGTCTAGACTATGGATAAGAACACATTTTAGTGCGTAAAATAGTGAAGTTTACAGCAACAGCCATGAATTTGAAAAAAGTTAACTCCGTAGATCGATTAAAAATTAATATAACTATCTACCAAGCATTTTTTTAAGGCGAATTATTTTTGAAAATATGTTTGATAAGGTGAAACGAAATCCTTATGGGTTTTTCAGTTTTAGGTAATTGATATATTTTTTTCATATATTAAAGTTTACTTATTCGCCACCGATATTAGCTGTATAACAACTTTTTAGTAAAGTTGTTTGCTCATAGTTGACACAGTTCGTTAAGCGTAGACGGTTCTTGATTTCTATGGTAGGTTGTTCGGACAGGAAAAGGAAATCGCACTCTCGTAGCAGCGTGGAGCCGGAAAGAGATCGGCGACCGGCAATGTCGTACGAGAAAGCACAATTAACGACCGTTACATGCTTTGGCCAGGAAGCTTGTTTACGTAAGGAAACATCACCTGCTGATTTTATTTCACTTTCTGTTTTCTTTGGTATTTGGTGTTTGATTAAAAAATGTAATTTTTCATTTTTTTTTTTATTGATAATCAGTTAAATAGAATGAACTTAATTAATCAAAAATTTATTTTACCTTTCAAATTGGTATCTGGTAGGTATCGAAAACATTTTTTTGACAATTTTCTATATTTTAGAGTGGCTGTTGGATTTTAATTAAATTATTTTTAAAGTATTTTTTGCTGTTTTTATAGTTTTACCATTAAAATATTAAACTCAATAAAGTTGCATATATTTGCTTAGTTGAATCACTTTACATGCATGAAATATTATGTTTTGTTCAGTCTTTTCAGGCGTATTCCTATAAAATTAGTATTTGCCTGAAAGAATTCATCAATCCAAAAAAGGATCAAATTACTCAACAAAGTAAATTGTCTATGGTGAAATAAAAAAAATATTTAATTGATGATGTTATAAAAAAACATGACCATCTCTAGTTACTGACTTTTTGTTTAATATAACTTCCGATATTGTTTTATATTATAGTATTGAAGCAATAAAGTATTTGATATTTTTCAAACTAAGTCTTCTATGTAGAATATGTACATGATTGTCTCAATTTATTCTAATGAACAACTGACAATTATATATACAGTAACATATAAAACGTACATAAAACATATACAATGGATTTTTTTACTAAAGATATTATTTAAAAAGTGTAAGTAAGTTCAGAGATATTCAATGAAAGAATATCATAAAAAAATATTTTTGCAGAACCTTGTTTGTTTTTACATACATTTTATATGTTACAATCAAAATCAAAACCATGACCAGTTTTGATTGTAACTTACATTAGGTTCTAGTGGAGCATAATAACATGTTGGTTGCTCTTTGAAAGTGATAGATGTATGTATTCTAAAATGTTATTCGTACTTAACTCGATATTGCTAAAATCAGACATATTGCACTCTAGAACTAGAGTGCAATATGTTTGGTACTATTTTAGTTTCGTTATTTATTTAAGATGATTATCATGCTATCATTTAAAATTCAAAATAGTAAAACTATAAATTTTATTTGCTTTATATATAGATATTTAGCAAAAATTGATCATGAAAATTGCATTTTTTCACTGGCGCGAGTGTCATTAAATAATAGGTTAGCGATATTGTTATATTATATATTGCTGGCGGTATTGAGAAAACTACGAATGATACAACACGGTTAATCGCAGACGAGTCAATACCCCATCGTAGTGTTAAGAAGATGGCTTTGATTACAAACAGAAGATACTTAACAGCACATAAAAGCACACTTTTAATGATTTATCCGCTCAAATTACTCTTTAAGAATCGTTTTCATCAACAATAAGAGTTTAATGGGGATACAAACGCCGTTGAGCTTTATGTCTTACCAACCTCACATTTGGCGTGGCAGTGTCCCTGTAGTACAGTGTTTCTTAACCGTATTGAAAGAATCGCCCGCCCCCTTTAGCAGAAAAAAATTATCCAAAATTATCTAACGCCCCCTTCTCACAGATGAATTTGAAAACCTCGATTCCCTATACTTTTTCCCCAAAATATCTCCGAAACTCGCATCGCCCCCTCAAATTATGAACAATTAAAAACACCCCCCAATCTTCTTAACCCCTCCAGGGGGATGGAGGGCGGTACCGCCCCCGTTAAGAACCACTGCTGTAGTAAATTTAAAAAAACTCTTCACAATAAGGTGAAAAAATATCAAATTATTTTAGTTCTAAAAATATTATTTTACTTACATACAAATATGTAGTTGACTGATATGTCGGCTTACGCTATCGTCAAAACAATGTTTGAAATTGCATTAACTTAGTTATACGGTGCTTTTTTTGGAACTCAATTCTTGACAAGCTTATTTATTAAATTATTTATTTATTAATAAGCTTTTTTTGGTCCATGCCAGTTTCCAATTTAAAGCATATATCTTCCTAATGGAGGTATCTCAAAAGATTTATTTTACGAAAATCGCTTGTTATTTAGTTATTTAACCTTTCAGTTCTTCCGAAAATAGTAATAATAGAAGGATAACATTAGTGGTTAATTAATTTCTGTCGTTTTTTCCTGCTGATTTAAGAATCGGAAGGTTGGAAAGAATATTTAGATATCAGAACAACCCGTGCCTTCAAACAGAAATTGACAAATTTAAATTTTGAAAACGATTGAAATAAATACTGTTTACTCTAAGATTCGAACCTATAACATACATCACAGAAGTCTCGTGTTTCTCTAAGTAAACAACGATCAATATATTTGAATGGGTCGGAAAGTGCCGAAATCTGCTGTGGATGGAATCCGTGTGACACAAAAAAACACACTTAATCAAGTATTAGACACCTGGTTCTGGTCACAGAATAAGTCTATGAACCTGGATTCTATGAATTGATATGTTACGTTACCTGATAGATTACATTCAAAAGGAACTTAAGATAGGGACAAGTAGCCGATGGTTTTTATGGTTTTTTTTTTCAAAGTAAAATAAAACATTTTTTTGGCGAATGTTGATTTGAATCATTAAAAATGCCGAGGCTATATAGAACTTAGAAGAGAAGAACAATACATCTTCTCATTAATTTGAATATCCTTACATATATTGAAAAACATATTTTTAAATGTAGGTGGTAAAATTGACTTTTTGAATTTATTTATTTTGTTGGTTATTGCATGCTATGTTATTAGACGCTTGTAAGTAGCCGGTGGATTATCAAAACTGAATTGCACAAAAATAAATAAATATGTCGAATTCTACTTCATAATAACACGTGTGACGTTACTTTTGGTATGATTTAATTAGAATATCACCCATCTTGATGGTATAACGTAAGATCTTACGCACAAGTATCTCAGTAAAATGCATTACACGATAGTTTTTTTCTTGCAAGCATTACTGTAGCACTTAATAAATATAATCACAGACGTTGATATTCGATAACATTTCGATAAAGAAACCAAACTGATATTTGAGATGTTGGTGATCAAAAATGACCACATCGACTTTATTATTAACTTAACATAGAAAATCACACATCTTAAAAAAATTACAGTTTTGATTATAAGGTCAGATGTTCATTTTTAATTGCATGAGGTTTGTAGCGAAGCTAAAAAATTAAATTCTTTTTTTTTTTAATAGCACTCCAATATTATAGCGAAATATCATTTTTTCTGAAGACTGGATTTGGGCGTGTTTGATTCCAAGCTCCTCATATGAGTTTGTTAAGTGAAACTATTGTCATATTGAATTGATACTATCCCATTTTTGTTTACACTTTATTCAATGAATATAGCAATTACTTTGATACTTTACTGAGAAATTTTTATAATGGACCTTTTGACGGCTGCTAATGGCACTCTCTGCCAGTAGCTCGTGTGTGTTTTTTCGTTTTCACAGTAAACGGATAAAAAGTACACCAAAAAGTACGTACTCTGGTGTTCCGCAGGGTTCAAACCTGGGGCCATTGCTGTTCACTATTTTCATAAATGATATAGCAAGCGTTATTAAAAATTCTATGTTCTTGTTATTCGCTGATGATTTGAAACTTTTTTTGAAGATTGTCACCTTAGATGATTGTCATCGTCTTCAGTCTGATATAGATAATATAATAGATTGGGGGCGGTGTAACAAACTCGATTTCAATATTGATAAATGCAATCTTTTATCCTTTACAAGAGGGTCGCGAGTGTTATTTTTCCGTTATTCAATGAATGGCCGAATTCTCTCGCGAATTTCATCAGTCAGAGATCTTGGCGTACAATTTGAGAGCAAACTAACATTCTATAATCACATTAAGATTACTTGCAAGAAAGCATTACAAATGTTGGGCTTTGTCATCCGTACCACCAGAGTCTTTTCGGGAGTTAAAGTTCTAATATTAATGTACAACGCTTTGGTTCGAAGCAGACTTGAGAGTGGGTCAATTGTTTGGGCCCCAAGATGCTCGAAATATACCCTTATGGTGGAGAAGATTCAGAAGAAATTTTTGAGACTTCTCTATATGAGGGTGTATGGATATTACCCATGGCTTTATCCAACTGACTTTCTCTTGGGCATGCTTAACTTCAATAGTTTGAATGTTCGAAGAGAAATGTATCTGGCCATATATTTCTTTCGACTTATACGTGGCCAAAATGAGAATTCCACCATTCTTGAGAATGTGAATCTAAATGTTCCTGATTATTTTTTGAGAAATCGTGGACATGAATTGTTTGTTCTCCCAAGGTGTAGAACCAGCCTGCCAATGGGGATGCCACTGGGGAGAGCTTTAACGGTGTTCAACAATATTGCTTCGGATGTCGACATATTCCACGTAGACGTAGGTGAGTTCCGACGAATACTATTTTTTATGTATTAAAGTAGAGTTCGTCGGAGCTTACTCAGTTGACTTCTTTGCCATTTTTTTTCTACTGATTTTAATATTAAATTGTACTATTTTTTTTCTCCATTGTAAAAGTTTTAAATTTATAATTTGTCAACCTTTTGCAATGTTAATTAAATAAATAAATAAAATAAAAAATAAAATAAAACCAAGCTTTTTGCTAGGCAAAATGAATATACAGACAATCGCAAATCTTCAATGCAACGGCTCGAGTTACAACGATGAAATCTTTACCTCGTTGCAAAATTTTTTCAGTTCGCTAATAAAGGCGCAAATTCTAAATGTCTATATATATATTTTTGAAGGGTAGAGGAGAACCAGCCTCTAATTTCTCACAACAAAAAAAGTGCCGATAGATGTGCTGTAGATGTCCCAGAGAAGCCTGAATTCTGTATGTCTCTTCTATCAACCGGAAGGATTCCGTTATGCTGGAAGGCCGCTGATGATCATCCGTTGGATGTACTCAATGGGAAGTTACTTCTACAGGAAGTTGAAATGACGCGGGAAGAAGCGACAGAAGCAATTAAATCACTGAAAAATTTGGAAGCGTCGTGTGATAACCACAAACTCAAAGTAGGGAAAGAAAATGATGAAAAAATAAAATTTATACCAAAATATAAACATATTTTTTTAATAAGATCTCATTTTTTTAAGAAATAAATATTTTGTCACTAGGGTAAAATTTATAATTTATATTTTCTATGATAAACATAATAACGTAATATGAAACATTTGCAGTATATGGTTCTAATTCAAATGCGTTGAATAAATAGTACAAATATATATTAATTTTAAAATACAAACACCCCATAAAAATACACTGATTAAAAAACTCTTACGATAATTAAGTCATCTGGTATTAAAATCAGAACTGTTCCATACATGATGGGTGGAACAGTTCTGATTTTGATACCAGACGACTCAATTATAAGCTTAAGCTGGGTACCAATGTGATTTTTATGGGCTTATTATAAATACAACATTAAAGTTATTTTAGGCGGGAAACTAATTGATAATTAATAGGCTGTTGTGTTTACGGGTTCGTGTTCCAGAACGGACACAGAATGTATGCGATGTCTAAAATTTCCTTTCAGCCGTCCAGTTCTAAAAATAGGGGGTAGCAAGAGTGATTTTAAATATTCTTTTAAATGCCTGCACAAAAAATGATTCAAAAGAAATAAAAAGGAGTAAGATTCCAACTGAGTATCGACGCGCTGTCATACACGCGGGCAGTGTAATAAATTGCTCCTCTGTGAAGCCTGCTATGATTTCACTTAAATCTTTATTCACATCAGGTGTTTCTAAACAAAGGACATTTACCTTTGCTGCGAAATCCCCAAAATGAATATAGACCTTTTGAAAGTAGCAGAAAGTTTCATGTAACGTACGGATGCTTTTACGTTTTACGAGTGTGTTTAAAACTTCTAGAGTTTCGGCCTTTCCGTTTTTGGTTAAATGTTTATGAGGTAAGTGTGCGTTTGATTTTATCTTTAAAAGGAAGATTTAAAGAAAAATTGCAACCAAATATTTAAAAAGCTCAAATACACGCGGGGGAATGCCACTGGGATTGATTGAGTTAAACAAAATACCTTTTGGTTTCATCGTAATTTAAATATTTGTTTGATTTTTCTATTCCAAACGGTGTGTCGATAAAACATATCTCTTTTGTTGTGACGCTGTAGTACTTTTTGACAGATTCAAAAAGTGAATCAGAATGTGCAGCTTCTGTAATGTTTCGGTCAATTGATCATTTTCGCGCGGTCTACCACCAAGCACTCTTCACAATGCGTGTCACATTGCAGGCCAGTGACGGCTTGGACATCTTTGAGATTTTCATTAAATTTTAATTTCTGCAACAACAATTATAGGTTATAAATATCAAATCCGGAGTGCATAGTGTAGACGCGGCAATGACCATTACAATATCAAATATCGTCATCAAACCTCGCTTGCATCAGTTAATTTTTTTTTTCAGTTATAGTATTCAAATCCAACAAAAATGTTGTAAGAATTTAAATCTTCAGAATAAAAGAATTATAAGGGATGATCCGCTGTCGTTGTCAGATTTCACTGTCACATTTGCTGTTTTTTCACCCTCTGAGTTTTAATCTACCTACTTCAACACGTTTTGAGTTGTTATGATGACTGTAAGAGATAATGTCCCGTAATGTCGCCGAGAGCAATATCAGAAAGTTAAAAGTTGAATATTGCACAGTCGACTTAGAAATGGCGGCCAAAATGACGAGTGAAAAATTCAAATAACTAATATTTAGCATGTAGGAAAAGTAATTGTTACGGACAGACAGACAAACGTTGTTTTGGTTTTATAATTAAGATTTAAAAGAATTCTTGGAATAGAATAAGATTTATGAAACTTATCAATCAATAAGGTGAAGAAATAATAAAGCATTTTAGTTCTACAAATGTTATTTTTTTATATAGTTGATAGATATTTCAGCGTACGCTTTTATCAGAATTACAGAATACAGAATTACTTGAGAAATACAGAACATATTAATTTTTGTATTACTGTCACTCTTCACTAAATCATCAATTACTAGGTATTAATATTAAGTGGATTGAAAAATAAAACATTATTTTGTACTTATTCTCAGTACTCATTCACACATCCATTTGAAAATACTCCTAATAACCAATACGCATCGAATCGCATTCCACTATAAATAATATCTTGTGAGGACTCCGTACAACCGACCACTCGCATTCTGGATACGGATTGATCAGGGTGACACAAAAACGCCTTTCTGCTCTTTAGTAACACGTATGTATATTTTTATGAACTATGTTCAAGAATGAATAATACAAAAAGCAAATTTATCTAAAAAAAGGGAACATTGAAGAATTAGCAACCATCATTATGTCGTATTACAAAAACACGGTCATGGACTGTATATTCCACGCAAGAATGTTTCGCGCACCTTGCGAAAATTCAGTTTGTATTGTAAAATGTTCCTTACGAGATTCATATAAATAATTCATTAATAAATATAATTTAAAAAATTATCTAAGCATGTGTCCGCATTTCAAATTGACAGTTTTGATACTGATAACTTAGTCACCAATCTTCTAATAGTTTTGATTTTTTTTATATCGCTATGTATCTATATCAAGATCAGCGAAAACAAATATATGTTTTTTTTAATCCTTTTTATTTTTAAATCGTTTATATAAATTACCAAAACCTTTTAGCTAGGCATATATCTGCATTCAAGTCAACATATTTTAAAATGAATTTATCACTATCAATTTAAAATATAATTCAAATTAAAGAGCTTTAAACTCCGCATACAATGTAGTTACAACAAACACAGTTGACGTTTTTTTGGTTTGAAAAATCAAGAAATAATGAAAAAAATGAATATAACGTCTCAGGAGACGTAAATCGGACACGCTGGATATGACTTTAAGACTTAAAAGATTATAAAAAGCTGTGGCGTTTCAAATTAGTGTACGGATTTGCTTTACTTATTATGTTAATAACATTAGTTTATTGTGTTTTTTGTATAAATGTAGTCTTATCAGTGTTTAGTGAAAAAATCTTGAACATTCTATAGTATCCAAAGTTTTAAATTGTTTTTGTCTATAAACAGCGGATTCAATAAACATATTATCGTGAATCATAAACTATTTTTGATTCACGAACGTGTAAAAAAAAATATTAGATGAAGTCTCACTATTAAATTTGAAATTAAAAAGTGATATTTTGCATTACAAAAACATGTTTACAAAAAATGTCATGCAAATTTGATACACGTCATAAAAAAATAATGGCGCCTTCAAATTTATATCGGGGGTATTCAAATGTTAATTCTAAATTATATTTCAGTTTGAGATATTCACTGTCGAATCTCCTGATCACTTCATTTCAATACAAGTTCGACGGTGAACGATGAGCAGACGCTATTACAGGAGAAACATATGAGTTGTAATGGTATTCAAAACTGACGTAAACATCAATAACTTAACTGTAACACATTTGTTACTCTTGAAAAAAAAAGCTGAACCATTTTGATAGCCAGTAGCCGAGGTTTAAGACCATGATGATAACTTCATCATATCAGATAAACAAGTCGTCAAATGAACAACTATTTAAAACCTATTTTTTTTAGATGAAACAATAACTTTTCTTAGTTTTTATTTTATGATAAAAAGAAATATTGTCAAAAAGATATTAAATCTACAAAAATACCATCAGAATAAAATATTTTATGTAATGGCATTATACGAAAGAATGTGTTAGTGTCACTGAATGATTATTTACATGCTAAATAATGCATTATATCTGAATTTTTTTAAAAATCCATGTCATTTTAAATATTATATGACCTTATGGTTAATTAACACGCAATAGCGGAAATACAAACGAATTGCTAAAATATTTCAAAAATACATTATAAATATATGTTAACAATACGTTTTTGAAGAAAACCGTTATGATAACATTTCGATTCTGTACTATAAATGTATTTCGCGAGTGGTAATATTCAAACGACCGTGAGAATGACCATCGGTGATCTCGCCTCATGTTATAAGTTATCGGGTCCGCTCTAGTATCAGGAGTCGGCAGGCTGACAACTTAATGGATGTTGAAGCGAGGGGGAAAGAAAAATTCTACCGTTAAAAACACAAAATAGCACTGCCTAAATGGTGTTTAAAAAAACAAGCGTCTCCGCTCACTACGCTTGGGTGTTACCTCTATACCTAACTGCAGCGGTGGGATGCCAATACGTTAACAAGGGGCTCGCTCAATATCAAAGTAATTTATCAGTCATGTGCAATTATATGCAATACTTTTAAATAAGCAAACGATTGTTAATTAATTCACTTAAAATATGCAACAATATGCAGTTTACCATAAACTAATCAATGTAAATGGCTAAAAATGTACTACTGTGTATATTGGAAACTGTCGTAGATAGGATGTGTCAGAAATTGCAGTTATGTACTAGTTTGATCTGAGAATATTGTTTTCTATCAATTTAACAAGGGGCTCGCCGGCCGTGGTAAAATCTAATAAGGGGCTCGTGCGAGCCCCTCCGAGTCCCCTCCAGCCCACCCCTGTACCTAAGTAATTAAATTTATCAAGTTAATGATTTTAAAACACCTGCAAACCTATGAAGATATTTATTGTTGATATACAGTTGTGATACTTTCTGATAATCAAAGTTCATCCGCAAAAGTCACTGTTTGGTGTGTTTTTTGTACTAATGGAATCATTGGTCTATACTTCTTAAAAAATGACGCCGGATGGAACGTTAACATCAATGGAGAGAAAGCACTATAGATCCAAGATTACTGACACATTCGCTTCCCAATTGAATGATATTAATGTGAAAAGCTGTGGTATTTACAAAACAGCGCAACATATCATCACACATGCTCGTGCCACAATCAATTTATAGTAGGAAACATTTGACGAGTGTATAATTTCCCGTATTGGACCTGTGAATTGACCTTCAAGATCGTGTGTGTGATTTAACACATTTGGATTATTTTCTGTACGAACATGTAAATGCATTAGTTTATGCCGATAAACCAAAGACGATATAAACAATAAAAACACATTTTAAGAACAATCAAAAATGTATACAGATGTAAGGAAGTCAACATTTTTTGTGAATCTATAATGTTTTTAATTGACAAGTAATACTTAATAATTACGTTTAATTTAATGTAAATTATTTAAAATGATTTTTAAGTAAAAATATTACATAGGTGTTTATTTTAAAGGTGATTTAATAAGCAGGGAAAGTTATTATCAATTGAAGTTATTATAAAGCTGAGTTGGCTAAGCAACGAAACATCATGTTTGTAAAAATTGAAAATTCAAGCCATACCTTATAGTTTGGCAAGTTTTTTTTGAGGTGTTTGCTGTTTAGCAATAAAAATAGTCTGGTAGGTACATAATCTACAGGTTTTCAAACGATATCCGTGTACTATGTGAAAGATCGTTTATCAAGGAACAAATAAAGTAATTTTCGTCTTGCCAAAATTATTTACCATTAGCAATATAAAAATAAAGATTATCAAAACTATTTCAATGGGAAATTATCGATTTTCATTTAATTTTTATATTATGTAAACCAGTGTTTCCCAACGTGGGGCGTACGCCGCACCGGGGGGCAATATATTTTTTTTGGGGGGCAATGCGTAAATCATTAATATTTTTTACAAACAAAAAAATGCCAATTATGACAAATTTAGTTCGCAAATTAATGTTGTCATTCCCATCATATTTGGTTGAATGCGCCTTTAGCGCAAAAAAATGATTTGTTATTAAAAGAAGAATCGTCTGGATATCACTATCCGTGGAGATTTACAATTACATTTACCAAATTAGTACCTCAACTAAAAACTCTTTGCATCTCATATCAAGCTGAAAGTTCGTACCAATCCGAATGTTTTTTTTTCAAGTTTCACGTCTCATAATATAGGTGCATATGTATTTACCGATGAAAATAGTATTGACTATGTGCATTTTATTTTGTAGCAATTATTTTTTACGTTTTGTTTTTGGTTCCTGAATATACAGTTTTGATTGAATAAAGGAATGATTATTAAATTTACGAAAAAATGGATTTATTATGTAAATAAAATAACAAATCGATTTTACTAAGCTTTTATTTTCAAGTTTCCTCATATTTAATAATGTATCAGGTTTGATTTAACCAAACTTAATTTAACAAAAAGTCACATTTGATTTAACCAAACTACAGTAATGAACTATAAATACATTCTATACAATTCATGATGCCACTTTTTGATAAAAATGATAAAAAATATATTTCTATAGTAAGAAAGTTTAAAGTAAATAAAATTCATTATTAAAGTGAAGTAAATTAAATATGCACGAGTACATTTTTTATTTACCTTCGTCGCCAATATTGCAACAACACTTATCTCGAATTTGGGTAAATTTGACAGGAGAAGCAATAGAAAAACTTTTCCGTTACGCTTGGTATTGAAATAATTAATAAATACGTTCCACGTTGAAAATGAAGATAAGTGTAAGCACAAAAATATGCAAATGATATAAAAGATCGCAACAAATAAAAAAGCATTTTGACCAAAAAAATGAGTTACGTGTTGTTACAATATTGGAAACGATAAGATCACAACTATACATTTTCTTACATAATTAATTTAAGTGTCAAAAATCTAACTCCATCAAAGTGTTTTTTTATGATTCGTTGCAATTACCAAAACAACATTTTTGTTTTGCTTTCCCACAGACGACAGTGGTATTTGAATGTTTCGATAAGTTATAATTCAACCAAACGGGTTCTTGTGCAACATTTTTAAGCACTTTCCCCCATTTTGTTCTTATACTGGAAAATACACTACATACTTATAAAAATAAAAAAAAAGTACTTTCAGATTATATAAAAAAACTTGTGTACAAATAATTTACCACAGATAAACTTTTTGGAATGTAAGACATCCTAATTTTGAAAATTATGTCCAAAAACGTTGAACTAAATTTACTTTATTCAACATTAGATATTCACTATAATTCGTTATTATGAAAAATAGGTAAAAGCAGTGATATTTCGAATTATATAATATTTTGAAAATAATAGCTAGTATTCATCTAAATCATGGGTGGCCAACCAGCCGGGCCAGATTTTAGAAATGAGATTTCCTACCGGGCCGTTTTTTTTTTTAATTTCTTTTATTATTCAAAGCAAACAAGAAAAAAAAAATGTTTTTTAAGATGATATAATAAAAATGAGAATCAAACATATTTATAAGATTAGAGTTAGGCAAAACAAAAATTAATAATAAAAAATAAATAAAATATAATAAATTTTAGTGAGACGTCTGATTTTGTTTATCAGTACTAAGTGCATCAATGTTGATAACGATTGATGTTGTTGCTACATGCAAACAGTTTTCCAAATGCTCATCAGTGATTCGTGTTCTCATTTGAGATTTAATATGCTTCATTCAACTAAAAAGCTGTTTCCAAATAGCGAGATCATCGATAGAGCATATTTGTAAAATGCAAGATATATTCTCAAAAAAAAAAATGTAAAACTCTTCCAAACCAACCTGATTGAATTTCTCCTTAAGTGTGCATCACAACACATTTCACAATGTTCAATTTGTAAAATTCCTGGCAATAAATTCACGTCTACAGAGAATGGCGTTGCAAATGCAGCAAAAAGTTGTCACGATAGTTGAATCAATGTACTGAGATACTTTTATATATGAGATATGATACGAACTACGCAGTCGGAATGTTCTTTTGGTGGTTTTATGTACACTGAAAGAAAAAATGTGTGCATATGCTCCGCGGGCCACAAGTAGTCACCCAGCGGGCCGCGGGTCGGCCACCCTTGATCTAAATCGTATATCTAATAAATACAACTACATAAATATTCATACGAGTATGAAAATTTGAAAGAGGTAAATAACCGTTATAAATGTTATTTTCCGCAAGCCACGGTGTCTTATATTATATTATATTATATATATATATGGATATCGACAATGACTCTAATACCAGTGATGTGACGACGATTGTCAAAATGTTTCCCGCCCTAGGGTTGTCGACTGAGGAGCGTTGCGGGCGAGAGGGGTACGCAGGGGTTATCGATCGACGCCCGGGCGGCCTTAAATACTACCGTCACCCCCGCCCTTCGTACGTCGGGCGGCGTAGGGCAGGAAGGATCCAGAGCGAACTTTTGGCGGTGGAAGTTTCCCAAATGTTTTATGATTCATGTCGGTTAGAAGAGTGTGAATTAATTTAATGCCAAATCAATTGCCGTCACTTTTTCACATTGCGTCTGAAATTATTTGTATATTACAAATTTAAGCATTCTTTCACGATGGTGTTATTTTTAATGCCTGGATTGTAAATTTGCTTAGAAATACAATTAAACCACAAAAAAACAACATTTCATATTAGTTTTTCCACTGTTATATATATTGTATTCATTAAATTCTAATGTCAATTAAAATAATAAAAATATGTTCGACTCCCTGAAACGTAGTTATATCAAATAAATATTATTTTACAATTTTATTTTGCAGGTTGCAGACCTTTAAATGGAGACCTTTTTTTATGGACCCACTAGGTTTTTTTTTGTCGTAAAACTTAGTAGTTACATTTTCACACATATAATATATTATATTTTAGTCGATTTTTATTGCAAATAATATGTCTTTTATAAAAATCTTACATCTTTTCATCCACCATATTGTAAACTCGCTTATTTCTAGTTCCTTCCCCAAACAATTTAAACAATCGCTTTTCTATTATTATTATCATTATTGTCTGAAAGGAAAGATTGATTGACATATTTTAAAATCCATATTCAGAAGTTTATTGAGGAAACGCGAAATAAATACAAAAATGAACTTATAGTAATATTCTATTTTATTTTAAGCACAACTTTGAATATATCTTAAATAATCACAATCTAAAACATATCGCAGCAACCTGTGAACATATTTGGCTTCAAAATCTTTGCAGACTTAGTACCTCGTATGCATAAACATCCAGTATTATTTTTGATTTAAAAAATCGGTCTCACACTCGTTTTTTCGCACACCGACGAATTCCAATATCATATAACAAAAGTTATTTCAATTATTATTGGGTCCCGCTATATTTCGTATTTATAAATATTTATAAATCTGATTTATTATTGTATATCCGATACATATTAAAACGTGATTCTTGCAGCTAAAAAAACAAGAACTTAAGCACACACGCATACCGTAGAGCTGCCCCTTACGATAGATCTTGAGATAATTTAAATTAGATCCTTAATCATTTCCATTATTCAAGCTAGCCTAATTTTGGAAGCGATATGATATTTTCATAGAATATTTTACTTATATTTGTTAATAATAACTTTTATACGAATTTATCATTCAATTAATTTGTATATCAGTTATTATAACTATAATATCTTTATAGATATAAAGTGAATATCGATGCTTAAAATTTCAAGTAAATTTATATTTAAAAAAAAGGTCTTATATATATATTTTTTGCGGAGCATTTCTATTGATTTGAGTGATAAGCATATTTCGTAATCTTTTTCTATCAAATTTCGTAATCTTTTTATTTGCATTTAACATATGTACAACTGAATGAAAATTGATAAAATAAAATATTTCGTTTTTCTAGTCATGGTTTTATATTTTTTTGCCCAAAGTTGTCGTGGCGGTAACATTTTTAGTTTTATTTGGGATGACTTGAATTACCCTCTCCCACCCCTTTAATCTTTTAAAAATCCACGATTAACTATGAGTCCTGTTCTATCCCAATCTTTATATCACTACTCTATTTGAAAAAAAAGAGAGCTTGACCAACTAAGTAACAAGCAGCTCTCTTAGAAACTCTTCTTGTGGTGTGTTTACGTATCGATTTGAAATAATGATAGGTAGGTATATGAATTAAATTTAAAGAATAAATAAAGCTTTTTTTGTAAGCCTCACAGCGCAAGCAAAAGGCGTGTTTTGAGGATTACCTTTTTATATTCAAAATAAGTTATACATAATTCGACTGGTGAAAATGCTCATCATGAGCCAAGTCGCTTTTAATTATAATAAATAAACGCAAAATTAATACAGAAGAATGTTTTATTTTTTGAATATAATGCCTTTCCACCAAATATTGACAGTGGACACATTAAGTAATCAATGAAAAGTATATGTTTTTTCATTTTATCTACCTGAATACAAACTTTAGGAAGAGTTATTGTTGGTACTACTAGGCTTTAATTAAAACGGTTATAAAAAGAATCTAGTTAAAAAAGAACATTTTGAAATCAAGAACAAAAAATACTTTTGAGTTTTAAAATTGTTACTAAAAAACTATGAAGTAATTAAAACCAAATATAAGTACCATAAAACATGTAAATATATTTACAATTCTAATTGTTTATGTTCAAATAAAGTATCCACGTATATTTTATTAAGCAATTTAACATTTGAAATTGTAAATTGTTGTGTGAACGTAGGGCATGCATACACCAGATTATTTTGTTAAGCGCTGTGTGCTGAAACACTTAACTTAAAATATTTTTTTAACATTGGTTTTCTTTTTGCCAAAGCCCTAAAGTTCATTCGATAATAACCTCCATTTTTTTTTTATTTATTTAATAAAATAGTTGGCACAATAAAGCCGATAAAAAGTGTACAAGTCTGATTATAGATAAATAAAAAAAATCACAGTTAAATATATATATTATATATAATATAAGTGAAGAATATTATACCCTTTTTGCCTTATTTAAGATTAACTGAGTGGGGGGGCTTTGTGTAATTTCAATATCATATTCGAATCAAACAAATCTGGTAGAGTCCGACACGTTTTGTCATTAACAACTCTCAGCATCTTCAGGCGTTCAAGTGCACGGATGAACATAAACTAAAGCTTGGTGATAAGTGTATCATTTATATATAAGACATAAATTTATTAATCACTAAGCTAAGAGCAACTGATGGCGATATATATTCACTTTGCCTATGGCTTAATTTTAATTAAAAAAAATAAAGTCTTTAAAAGTGCATGTGATTATCGTTAAAAGGTATTACATCGGAATGTTTACTGATTTAAATGGTGAGTGTTTTAAAAAAAATATTGTATTATTTATACCGCTGGAAAATTGATATATGTATTGCCGTTTTAGTCTTTCCACTGAGAATTGACACCTTTCACGCAGAGTTAAACAAAACTTAAGCACAATAATTAGTGTGTAAATCGAATTATGAGCTTAATTTTTCTAAAAGTGTTAAAATCACAAACACAAAAGGATAATCGCATTTTTTCATGAATAATAAAATCAGCCAAAAAACAAGTAAAAATTAGTAAAAACACAATATTCCTTTGTACTTCATTCCACTAAATGAAGTACAAAGGAATATTGTGTTTTTACTAATATAATGCCTTTCCACCAAGTATTGACAGTGAACACCCTAAAAGTGAACAAGTAAAAATAATGTATGCCTATTTTTAACTGAAAAGTTGAATACAGTACTAAAAATACTGAAGTTGAAATGTTTGTTAGTCATAAATTCACAGAATGATATAAAATTAGATGGAATCATTAACGTTTATTAAATGAACAAATAAAAGAATATCGTCAGTATTCTTGATTGAAATCAGTTACATGTATATTTACGAAAATGCCACTCTTCTGATATAGCAATAAGTCAAAGTAAATAAATTAAACATTGAAAGTTTTCTTCTTGTCATTGTCTCGTTATATTTGATGGTTCTTTAATCTGACATTTTGACATCATTTTATTTATTGGATATGAAAATAATGCGAAAAACTTTTTTATTCTTAAAATGATATTTTTGAACCGTATGAAAGTTTTTTACCCAACGAAATTTATCAACAAAAAATATATAAATCCAAAGCCAAATTATAAAACAGATACAATAAAGACTACTTTTTTCTTTCATAAAATATCTTTAGAAAGTATTTACTAAGGCGATATTAATTTGAATAACAGTAAGAATTTGAAAAAAAGTTCTATTGGTTTATCAGTTACAATACAACGTTCCCTCTAAGCCGAAAGGTTAGCTGCGCGGAAATTTCAAAGGCTGCGCGGACCGATCAAATATCAATTGAACAACTGTCTTGTAGTGCGCGCCAACCCGGAATGAGTGCGCGGGGGCTTCCCAGCTGCTGTGCGACCGCGCAAAAGGGAACTTGGGTTACAAACACAAAAACAATCTTTTTCGTGATCACAAATAATTTTATTATTTGACTTGGTAGAACTCCATTATAATAGGGTGAAAATAGCATTTTTTTTATGTCTACCGTTTTTATATTTATCAGTTAAAAGAATTGCCATATCAGCTTCTTAGCTACTTCGCTTCTTACGGTACGCGTATACCAAAACCGAATCATCGACCGACTTCGTGTCGGACATATTCGGCCGTTCATGTGCATTTACTGCTACCGTTGTCGGCCGAACGGTTTTGACCGAGTACAAACTGAAGTTAGAAGTAGTTAGTAGTACTGTGCAGCCTATAGAGTGAGGACGATTTTTTAAGAATGGAGGATTTCGAAGAAATGTATATTCTAGATAATTCTTATCGCTATTTAATTCGTCGACGTCAACTCGAATTTCACCACCTTTTTGACGATTTAAAATTACAACCCATCAAATTCTTCGAATATCATTCGAACTCCATTTCTTCTTAATATCTTCAATAGGTATTTCTATCTCTGATGAAACTTCCGCCCATAGTTGTTTTGCAATGTCTCTATTATTATAACTTTTAGAATGTTTGTCCCAGAGTGTTAGTCTATGGTTAACACAACTTATTAATTATTCGATATCCATTTTCAAATACAAATTTACAAGAGTTTAACAGAAAACTACACTATATGTACGATACGACCAGTGCCAGTGCGAGATTATTTGGCGCCCTAGACAACGATTATTAGCTCGCCCCCTATTTAAAAAATCTTCCATTTTTTTTTCGAAATAATGAAACAAGGACAATTCACGAACATTAGATTTCTTTTTATATATGTATATCTACTCCCAATGTGGAGAATATGGCCTCCTAATAGAGGTATTTCAACAGAAGCTTTTCTACGTGAACTGTTTGTTACTCAGTCGCTTAATATCTCTTTTTCGAATCATATAGAATACGATACATAATTACAACGAAGGATTAATACAAGCATCAAAATAAAATAAAATGTACTATTATTTATTATTATAAGAGTATATAAAAATAGTTTTAATACTCCATTTATGGGCCCTCTGATGGCTTGCGCCCTAGGCGGTTGCCTATTTCGCCTGTATGGTGGCACCGGCCCTGGATACAACTTCTGTGGTAATTGTGTGTTAAAGCTAGTCATGGATTATTACGGCGAAAATCTTTACAAACTAAGCTAAAAATAACGCCACGATTTAAAATTATTTTTTGATAGCTTGATAATCGCGTTAAAATCACACATTGATATGAAAAACACTGATAAATTATGCGAAATACGAAATAAATGGCCGGTAATTTTTTTGTCATAATACATCGAAAGTAGGCGGCAGATTCGCAACAATCCCAACCTGAAGTTAGTAGCAGTTGATGTTCTGTCAAAAGTAGCCGGCAGACGGCCGACCAATTCCAACATGTTCAGATTCGTCGGTTGATCGGTCGGAGACAGCCGTCATCGTACGATGCCCTCTGTAGTAGTGTACGCGCTCTCATTTCTTCACATACGTTTGTTTCGATCGGACGAAACGGCCGAGCATAGTTCGGACGATGACGGATTAGGTGTACGCGTATCATTAGCATGGCTATTGGCATTGCGTCATGCATTTAAGGGTGAAACATTAGTAGTTGTTTCTCGGGAAGTAAAATACTTAAATAGCCGCAAAAACGGTAAGTCACTTAAAATAATAATTTTATTCCAGAATTTCGAAACTTTAGCTTCATTAAAATTTGACAAACAATACGCGTAATCTCAAGATCAAAGTTAGGTTCAGGTTCGTTTGTTATTAAAACGTAATAGCTTCGAGTATTATGCAAAATTATCTTATGTGGTCAAATAAATGTTCATGATACATATCAAATTATGACAGTAGAAACGATTACCGGCAAAAAAAGCTGTTTTGCTATTAAGATATTCCTGATTATCATTTTCTAAATAAAACTCTGCAGTACTGTTAATTCTCACGTTCTTTCTAGCACCTTAAATATAAGTCACTATCTTTCATTAAAATATAATTACGAAAAGGTATAATGATACAATTATGTATCGTACAATAGCAATCTAAATATTCAATCCCAGCTGAAAAATCAGCAATCCATTTGTTTGTAGAGTAGTGTGATGAATTACATACTCTACTAACAAATTGGATGGCGGTTATTTGTATGTACATAGGTCGACTTTCAATCTACGAATTGTTAGTAACGTCAATGTTATCAATTTATAATTAACTATATATTTACATCGGAAAATTGTATACTTGCTTATTACGCTGTAAAAAAATCAGCAAATGGGGAAAAATGCGATGAGTTTTAGGGTAGATTGATTTAAATCGTAATGTATTGCAAAATACACAGTTTGAATTGTTTGTATTATTAGATTATATATTAATTTAAAAATCAATAGTATTCATAATAATTCTCTTTATAAGTAATATTAGCTATATTCTAACAGTAAAGTTTATTTCTGAGACCTGTACGTTTGTTATAAATTTTATAAGGCGCAATAAGGTAAATTTTAATTAATACAATGGCATTTTGATTGAAACATTAACCGCTCACTATTTAATACCATCACAATATACCACATTTAATGTGTTCACTTTCAATAATTAAAAAGGCATCAAAAAATTAATTACGTACTCTTTTTTTATTTATTCCACATGTTTATTAATTATTATTATTTTTTTACCATGCCCGCTTTCAATGTGGAGCATATGTACTCCTAATGTAGTTTATTTCAACAGAAGTGTTTCTATAAGAACTGCTTGTTGGTCAGTTGCTAAACCTCTCTTTTTCCAAAGAGAGTAGTAATATAAGGATAGGGCTAGGACAGTACTAGTGATTAGCTAATCGCTCTCGATACGCCCCGTTCATAGGATAGGATGGGTGGGAGGGGGATATTCAAGACATCAGATACATTCATGCCTTCGAATAGAAATTCATAAATCGATTGAAAATTCGATTTATAAAACTGTCCGTACTGGGATTCGAACCCGTGACCTCCGTAACCGAAGCCAACGACATTGACCACTTGACCACACAGGCGGATAAAATTATTATTTAATATGAGCGAAATCGGTCTTGATCATATCAAATACATTTGGAATTAGTACAAAAGAGTGTTACTTTTGAACATATTTATTTATTTAGGATATTGTATTTTAGTATAATATTCGAGTACTTGAAATATGCAACGATGCATACGCAAAAGTCACGGGCTTCGGTTCTATAAGTTATTTATAATCGACAGATAAATTGGGTTTGAATAATCAATATTTTTTATAAATCTAATTTTATTTTTTATAATCTACATATATTCTCCTAAAAACCTTCTATTTGTAGAATGAATTTTGTTTATACCTTCTGGTTTATTCAATAAGTTAGTATGCAATTGATTGTTCACGGCAGTAAATTTCGGATAATTGATATTGCAAAAATCATCTTTCAGCTAGTTATAGCATAATTATTTAAATTAATTAAACATTAGTTATTATCCTAATTTTTTGTATAATAATATTTATGTGGAAATAAATATTGTGCCTTTTTATCATATCGTCGATAATTTTCCTCAACCTAGTATCTCGAATAGTTTTCTTCTGATATATAAATATACCTTATTCTACCGCTATCGTTATATAACACAACTGGAACTTTTGTCCTCAACATCATTGTGTTTTAGTTAATAAGGCAAGTACTTGAGGTACGTGTGTGTAAAAAAATAACGACGAAACGATATTGACATTTTTATTTAATCAATAACAAAATAACTTCTGAAAATGTTTTTTTCAAGTGAAAGGATTGTTCTTCATCAGTCTTACTGATATTTCACTTATTTCTTAAAGTAATTACTTAATTAATTAAATTAAAAGTTTACTAACTTAGAATCATGCTTACATTACTTAAATTATGAAAAAATGTGAAAGAATAGTCAATGAGTAAAAATGTATACGGTATTTCAGTCTGAACAACAATTCATTTTCATTGAATACTTGTAAAAAAATGAATTCCGAGCGAATCTAAGGCAATGGTCACGACAAAATTTCTAGTAATGATAAAAAGAAATAGGTATATTGAATCATTTTTTTTTCAAAACTTTACGCATTATGTCGGGTCCAATGTCGCAGCGGTTAGCGTTGTTGGCTTTCGTGCCGGATCTTACGGGTTCGAGTCCCAGTACGAACAGCATTTTTTCGATAGATTTATCGATTTCTATTCGAAGGCATGGGTGTTTGTGATGTATGAAAATTCCCTCCCACATCTCTCCGATCCCTCAATAACTGGGCGTAGTGACAGATTAATATTACTTAACAACTAGTCCTATCACAGCCTTATCCTTCTATTCCTACTACTCTCTTTGGAAAAGAGAGGTTGAATGACTGAGGAACAAAAAGTTGTTGTAGAAAAACTTCTGTTCAGGTACCTCCATTAAGAGGCCATAAGCTCCACATTGGGAGCGGATATGGATAAAAATATATCTAAGCACATTTTCACAGTGCGGTTTTATTGCTATCAATAAACGAAATAATAAATAATTGTATCTAAGCCAAAATACCGAATGGAAAGAGAAATGGAGACATCTCGAAAGAGGTTTTATTCTGATGGAATCTTTCAATAAATTATACATGGCTAAGTTTTTTTATTCATGGACCTCCCTCCCCTTCTAGCGCTTTTACGTGCTAACACATCAAGTGGTATTTAAGGACGTCGGCGTCACCGCCGTTGCTGTGCAAAAATAGACGATGACGTAGAACTCTTGAATTTATGATTTACAAATAGAATGTTTAATGGCACAACGCTTGAGTTTAAAAAAATGGCAAAAACGTCCTCAACTTGTTTTTTTAAGGCACGATATGGTTTTATACTTTGAAAGTATTTTAGGTTTTCTATTTTTAATTAGCCATGCTTAATTTGATAGCAAACAACAAAAATTTGATCCCAACCAATTCAAAGATATGTTATTTGAATATGTATTTTTTATATCAAATGTATGGAGCCTTTAGTACCAGGGCGCGTTAGCGTCAAAGTTCTTCGAGTCTCCTTCATCGCTAATGTTTTGAAAGTTTGTATTCCCTCACCATCGTTGCTGATAGAATGGCGTGATCCTCAATGTAGCCATTTCACGGGGACAGTCGATATGTCGAAGACTTTTTATGTAAATATATTTGTTTGCTCTACTTTTTTTAAATATGAAGGTGTTTGATATTATATACATATGTAAAAGAATATTCTCATGCAAATATTTGTTGATGAGTTAATTTTTTATTGGGTGTATCACACATGGTTTCTCAACCTTTTTGTGCCCGTGGCCAACTTTTGATTCTCATATTTTTTCGTAGCCTCCTTACTCATACTAATTAGTTTTTCGGACTCGTGAATAATGAAATAAATACTAAGGAATAAAGAATATAAAATAACTTAGATTATTCCACGTATTTTGCTACAAACTGTGAAACGTGTTTCGTCTCTTTTAGAGGCATCCTCAGACAGACATACTTTCACAAATGCTCGCAAATACTAAAGAATTTCACAAAAAAATGCTTCAAATCACTAAAAATTTTAATTTAGAGTATTTTATTTGTAATAAATATATGTTACTTTATTATATTTAGGGTTTCCATGGCTCCCCAAAAGTCCGTTATGACTCCCCTAAGCTAATATTTTAGCTTTTTTCTGTGTGAAAAGATGTAGTGATTCAGAAGTGAAAACATTATTTTGTAATAAACTTTTCTATTCAGTGCTTTTAAATGAATTTAATGTGTTTTTCTTTTCATTATTTTACACATATTTTATTTGCATTGAAACATACAAAATAATGGTGAGAGCAGGTTCAGCTCATCCCGAGCATTTTTGACTGATCCAAATTGAGCCAAATAACTTCTGATAGATATGAGAAAACGTGAAATTAAATACAAGAAAGGTTTGTTTTCTGTATTTGTATTTAATAGATATAATGCATTTTAACTAAAAATTGAATGAGATCCGTTAATGTTATGGTTTTAGTAAAATAAATAAATTAATATGCAAAAACAATAATTACCATAAATTAATTAATATATATTCTAAGTATGTAGTTATTTTTTTTTGTTCATATAATTGTAAAGAATTAGTATCGTATATTACTAAGTATTATAATGACATAAGAAATCACTGTCAAGGACTTGATTGAATTAAAGGACTAAAATTGTAAAACAAAGTGGATCAATGATGGATCAATGATTGTTGCCGAGTGATATTAATATGGATGATTGATAGGATTTTTTGGCGAGGGGAGCAAACGATGACTGGCCCTTTTTTAAAACGTATATAATAGATAACTGTTCAGCCAATCAGTTAAAATAACTGTTGTTTGGCAAGTTAACTTTCATTTTTTAAATTAAACAGTAACTTAAATTAATATAAAGCGATACAGTTTGAGTCTTTTTACCTTTTTCTACATAACAAAGAATTGAGACACAATGCTGTCTTGTAAAAACCAGGACTGTGGAGTCATGCTCAAAAAAAAAAAAAATGACTTCGAGTCCTTTATATTTTTTTTTATTCTAATTGCTAGGGTCAAAAGTGGTGCCATTGCATACTACCAAGCCTTAAATTTATACCTGTTGTAAGCTACGGTTGGAGTCGGAGTCATCATATCTCTTGACGACTCCGCAGCCTGGTAAAAAAGAATATGCTCTTATTATCTATAACAGCGTTCTTCAACCTATGGTCCGCGAAGACTTTTGTATTTCGATTTTTTTTACTTGATTATCTCCTTGATGTGCGTGAATGAACTGCCATCTGATATCTTTAAAGTGTCAGCTATCTCAGCAACTTCAATTTAAGATTGGTCATAGCTATTTTTCGGAATTTTTTTATGTTTTCTGGAACAACTGCCGAATTTGAGCGACCAGAACGTTCAGTTCAGAAATCATGAAATGAGCGTTCGGAAATTAGCAAACCACTTCCTACCATTTGTCTCGATGGAACTGACCCCAAATAACACTTGTGAAGCCATTGCTTTGCTTGAACGGTATATTCTCATATTAAATAGCAATGCTTTATCAACATGAAATTAAGATTTTTCCATTTTTTTTTGAAAATTACAAAAGAAGCGTCACTTAAATCATCGTAACTTGTGAACTAAACGTAAATTGTTATGAAATTTTGACACGTTATCTTACGAACTTATTGAGTGATGTTGGTTGACGCCGGTCCGCGAGATATTTTTCCAATTTTACCGGTCCGCGGATGTAAAAAGGTCGAAGAACACTGATCTATAATATAGATACTTTACCTGCGATATAGATTCTATATCGTAGGTAAACATGTAAGTTGGTATATTAGTAACCAGCTTTGGTTTTGGCATGTGATGGCTACAAATTTGTGATAAGCCGATAATACAATCGGAGAGGCCATATATAATATTACAACGAAGTAAGTAGTATACAAAAAATAGTTGCATAGCGCAAAAAATATACAATCTTTAGAAATGCATTAAAATTCAGCTGTTATTATTCTTTAAGCAATGATTTTTTAATATATAAAAAAATGATACCATTGAACTTATGAAATCAATCTGGTCAAAAATACTACATTCAAATTATCGTGATGTTGATTTTTGTTGTATAAGGGTGTCCGTTGGTTTTGTCTTTTTAATACGTATGACACGCTAAGAAATCGTAATTAACTTGCTAGTAAGAAGCGAAAGGCTTGGTATTGGCAAGTGAGTTTGGTTGGGTTGAGTTTGGTTAATATAATATAATCACAAATAAAGTCAAAAATGAATTTCTTATCGTTGAATTTTTTGTTTAATTTTGAGTAAGAAAATGTTTAATATTTTTTTATACAGACATTAAATTCAGATTTTTAAGTTAACTAATATAGATTAATACATCAAATATCCTCCAGTGAAAACAAATAAAATTTACAGTCAATTATTCAATATAATGTGAAGGCTTTGGAAGCTATCACTACAATTCATGAAAAGATTCTTTATTATGTAATTTAAACCGTTAATACGGAGGCTTCTCTGACAGAGTAACTGTTTTTTTCTGCGAATGTATCCTTTGTGAAAAATATTTAGCTGATTTTCGGTAAAAATAATTGTAATAGAAAAAATCTTAATACACCCATCCCTCGCTTAACACGATACTCGCTTAACACGGTTTCGCTTTAACACGGTTTCAGTTTCAGTGGAAAAAAATGTTTTTCGACGTTTTGTAGACGTGCTCACAAATGTTCGAGTTGAATTTTTGCCACCAAATACGACATTTCTGATTCAACCATTGGATCATGGGATCATTTACACATTTAAGGCAAATTATATTAAACGTGTGCTTAAAAAAATATTTGACGATATGGAGGAAGATAATTCTCTAACAATTAGCCAGGTTTGGAAAAAAAAAATATTTGAGATTTTTTGACATTAAAAAATCTACATTAAATGCGTGTTGGAAAGCAATCTGCCCTAGCATAGTTTTGGGTAATAATGACATTGAATCAAGAGATTTTTTGAATACACATAATCTTATTTAACCACTGAATTATTTATAAGGAATATAAATTCCTTTCAAAATTGCTGAGTTTGCTTGTCCTATTCGAAGATATTTGATTGGTGATATAAAATCTTTTACAAAACGGTGATATCAGTTCAAATAATCTTGATTTACGCTGACTAGTTGAAGTGAACCCATCATTTCTGTAAATATAAGTTATAAATACTGTCAACGTAATAATCTAAAGTGATTTTCCCAGTCACTGAGAACATTACGAAAATGGTGAACGGATTCTTCCGAACACGAAATCTACGTACAATAATACGCCGTACATTGATTCTACTGAACACAGACTCTTCCATATACAGAACATTCCGTACATAAAATACTCAGTACATTTTAATGTTTTAAACATAAAAATCATTGTTTTATTATAATGTGTTACGTCCTATTTATGTTAATAGTGTCAAATATTTTTCAGAATGAAAACAATCAAAATATTTCATTTTAATGTACATATATGAACAGTTTTTATTTGTCAAATTTTAATTGCAACATAATAATTAAATTATAAACTATTTATTTACATTATCATAAAATATTTTGCTTGTTTTCATTCTGAAAAATATTTGACACTATTAACATAGGATACGGAATTTCTGTTCTATGTACAAAAGAGTCGAGAGAGAGTCGAGAGAGAGCTCACGAATCAGTGTACGGAGTTTGTAGGGAGAATTCGTGTCCGGAAGAATCACCAACCTACGAAAATATCATGATGGTCGCTCTAATTATAATTAAGCGCATATGCCAAAATCACAAATACGCACTTTCATTTAAATGTGAATCTATAATTAGTATGTACAACGCAAACAAAGCGTTACACGAATGTGTATTACATACGATGCTTATCGTCCTATACACATGGCCATTCGATAACTCCACATCGCTGCTTCACTTTGCTTGCGCACCTGCTGCCAGCTAACATAAAATAACAATTTTCTCCAGGGAAAAAAGCTCACATATAATATTATAATTTGATTATCTCAAGGAAGTAAAGACATTTTTTGTTAGTAGAAGGCATCTAACTTAGGTTCCCACAAAAGGAACTATCTATTATTCACTTTTAGGTTATTCTCTGTCAATACTTGCATGGAAAGGCATTTTATTCAAAAAATAAAATATTCATTTGTACTAATTCCCACTTTTAAAACCTTTTAATTTTAGTCACTTATTCAAATATTGCACTTTTATTTGTAAATTATTTTCAATTTTGATTTGTAAAAATAACACTGTAATTTTGTATTCTCTTATCAGTTAATAATGCTCTTCATGAGCGAAACCGGTCTTGATTTTATTAAATAATAGTGGCAATTTGTACAAATGTAATTTATATTATATTTTTTGAACTCTATTAGTTTGGGAGGTTGCTAGTGTCGACAATGGAGTATTAATATTATTTTTTTTGAATAAGATTGGAGTCGTTGATGAAACTAAAATTTTTGAAAAGCTTAAAATTTTTATTAATAATAATATTATTACAAATACAGAGCAAAATCGAACTTGATAATAATTTAAAAACAGTAAAAAGCCAAGTCACGAATTTTAACTTGAAAAGATTTGAATAATTTATGACGAAATCGTAATCTGTGGTGGATAATCATGATTTGCGTGGACTGACCTGTTCGAAAGGTTCATTCTACGTACTGCAGCAGTTATTATTTTACTTTTAGTCGGGAGCTTGTTTATGCGTGTCACATAGGGGTTTGCTTTGTGTTGATCACGTGGCTATCCTTCGCACACGCCACCGTCAACCGTATTCATATTATGCCAGTTGTAAGCCCGTTGCCCCCAACGGGAGGATTTTTTTGCATTATCAAAAATCAGAAATTTACTGGCGTGAACAATCAAATGCAAACATCTAATAAAAAGGTAAATTTTCCAAATCATTGTTTTTGAGGAATATATTTATATATGTATATGATTGGAATTTATAAATAAAAAATAAAAAAATCTGACTTATAAATAATACATATTTTTTATTCAAAATCTGCCGATTCTTAAAAATTGTCTGAAAGAATCAACAAAGAAAACTGACAATATTGAAAACTAAATTAACCAATCTAAATCTAGTAATGTGAAGCCTAACTCACTAAAAACAATTTTCCTCTGTTGGGAAAACAAAATTTCACTGCAATTATTTAATGAAAGACGCATACTTTTTCTTCTAGTCACACACTCATTCTTTCACCAATCGATAAGATGAATAGGTTTACTTATTTTTATATACATAAGGATTACATAGGTGACCGTTAGGGGGTGGGGGGTGTGAATTACGACTCCAACTCCACAGAGCCTTGTTCTGATGCAATACATCATCATATATTATGAAGTATTGACAATAAGTAGTTTTTTTAAATTTATTATATTTTTCCCATACCGTAGTTTTATGCAAACAGAAGCGTGCAGTAAGCATTCGTCTAGCCTGGCTGGTAAAAGCTTCACGCTATCGTTATATGTGGGTGCAATTAAAGTGGTTGAAAAATATAAAATGCCAAATGACGTATTTATCAATAATACCTGTTGTGAGTCTAAATTTTTCATTTTTGTTTTCTATTTATGATAATAAAACAAATAATATTTCATATTAATTCAATTAGTTTCGATAAGAGTACATTGTTAGGTTATGAATGCATAAATAAATTATGTATTTTATAAAATCGTTAATGTCAGAATTTTTTGACTAAAAAAATACATTAGTAAAAACACAATATTCCTTTGTACTTTATTCCACTTTATTTAATATGTCAGGACCGGTTTCACTCATTACGAGTATCGTCAACTGATCGATCATCGAGCATCGTCAACTGATGATCAGTTGACGATGCTCGTAATGAGCGAAACCGGTCCTGACATATTAAATAAAGTGGAATGAAGTACAAAGGAATATTGTGTTTTTACTAATATAATGCCTTTCCACCAAGTATTGACAGTGAACACCCTAAAAGTGAAAAAAATGCATATATACGATGTAATTTCCCCCAAGCTATTGTCATAAGCATCGAAATTTTTCATGGAAATCGATTAAATGGAAAACAGGTTCTTAATTTTATAGAATTACATCTATTGAAAATCATTTTTTTTTCACAATCACAAATCACTGAACTAGTTTTGGTGAGAATTTTTCCTATCGTCATATTATTTAGCTAGGACCACTACAGGTAAGAACGTTTTGTTTTATTTGTTTAAAAGTACATTTTTCGATGCAATATTATTTTAAATATGTTTTTTTAAATTTTGATTCCATAAATAATAACTCTTTACAATTACAAGCTCGAATCGCTCCCAATAGGTAATAGAAACCCGGGGTCCAAGCGGTTCACTTCTTTCTTTATAAGGTTCCCTAACCTTATTTGCGCCATGCCCCACTTCGACGCTTAAGAAATCTCTATGTCCTCCATCCCCAAACAAAATTATAGTTGGGCACTAAACAAATTCGGAAAAAATGCTTCAAATAAAAAATGCACGTAGTCAATACTATTTGAAATTATACTTACTTAAATTAACACATATGTAGGTACTTATATTGTGTGGCACGTATAACTCGAAAAAAATAACATTACAATTAGTATGAACCTTGTGCTTGATTGTAAAAAGTTTTTAGGTGAAGTTTGAAATTTGGTCAGTTTAATTGTAAATCTCCACGGTTTGTGATATCCAGAAGATTACTTTTCACCGTTTTCCACTAAATTCGTTTTCATAGAAATGGCAACAGTGATTTGAAAAATTTCACAAATATCAATGATTTACCCCCCTCTACGTCCTACGTTAGGAAACACCGTTGTAAAGGATAAACTAAAATATATTACACAGTTATTGATATTACAGAAACAATTTATCAATTTTATTATAAAATATAATAATTGTTTTATTAATTACAAATACATTTTGTGTTTTTGTGTTTATTTTGAATATTGTGTTTTTACTAATATAATGCCTTTCCACCAAGTATTGACAGTGAACACCCTAAAAGTGACAAATACATATATTTAAATAATACAAACACGAAATAATAGTAGAAAACGTATTATAAGTTATACCAATATTTTAGTTCTTACGCCCGCAATATGAATCTTTATATTATTCAAACCATACTTTTTTACTTGTTGCGTTTAAAAACTGGCTCACGTTTCGAAAGCATGTTCCGATTGAGCCACGCCCAAGAAAAACACCGATTGGTTTTTTTTTCCATGGCCATCTTTCCATTTTATGTGTGCAGTGCAAATGAGAGTTCTATTTTAAAAACAGATTTTGATTATGAAAAAGTGTGTGGAAAAAAGTAACTCGGTTAAAATAATGAATACAATAATGTCTCAGGTTACTATAATGTAACCATTTTAAATTTCTACCTAAAAAATATTGCTTTAAAAATTACAGACCAGGTATGTAGAAAATGGAAGATATTAACACCTTATGGTGGGTAACGAGCAAAATATTCAAAAAATTCCCGAGTCTCGATAAACTTACTCGTACGGATATGGAGGCCACGAAAAAATATGGAGACTCAAAAGGGGCCACGGGCTCAAAAAGGTTGATAAACTATGCTTTAAACTACTTAAAAGTAACTTTATTTATCTGCAATCGGCTTAAAACAGTTTTACAGAAATACAATTTAAACTACAATATAAGAAAAGACACAGGGAACTCTTACGGCAGAATTATCACTCCCTTAGAATAACAAAAAAATAGGTAATGCCGCACCTATTAAATTCAGGGGCAAGGTTAAACAGTAATATACTGTTTTTAAAATCATATTCATGCTCGGTCACTGACCCTGAGCCGTTGCAATCAAATCGAACAGTGATTACGAAGAACGAATCCAAGAGCGTCCAGCGCTATATGTCAATCACTTTCAAGATGAGGGACTCACCCGGCAGTGAAGCTACGTTGGAATGAGGCTCACATTTATATTCTGATATTTACAAGATTTTAAGAGCTCTAATTGGTCTAAAATGGTTTTGGAATTAGCTGTTATATATTTAAGACCAGTGGCTCTCATGTGCGGCCACCAGAGGATTTTGCTGCAGCCACCAATAGTAAAGTAGAGTAAAGTTTTTTTAGTAAATGCAACTGCTATTTTTATCACATCTCAAAACAACAATTTGGTGCGGCGATGAGACATTTCCCACTGATATTTATAATGCGGCCACAGTGAAATTTTACGTGAAAACCACTGTTCTAGACCCAATATTTGTACCGCGCTCCTGTCCATTTTGAGGGCTCTGATTGGTCCAAATGGCTCGCGAGTTTTGCTGCGGTGCTTTGGTTTATAATTAATTCTACATCCACCGTGATTGTGCTCGTTTTGAAAGCTTTGATTTGTCCAAATGGGTGGCGAGTTTTGTGTATTGCTTGGGATAATACTGAACCTTTCTGTGCTACCTTTTGAAAACTTTCCCAAAGTCCGAGGCGTTATAAATATGTATATTTACATAATATTTACACTAAAAACAATAGTGAGTATTAGTAAATTTAAAAATCTTTTATGTGATTGTTTTTTGCGAGAAAAAAATACCGAATTAAAATGTCATTTTCTGCGAGTATAATATTTAAACGTCTTCCTCATTTGAAAATTGTAGCATTCAGAAAAAATCTTTCATTTCACATTTACACAATGGTAATGCTGTTAAGCGGCACTGTTTGGTATTACATTTTTTCAGTGGGTAATAAAACATATACGTAGCTGGTTCAATTGAAAATGGGAGTGTAGCCTACGTCCTACACTAAGGCTTTTTAATCTTATTGCGGTAACGGACGCATTTGAGGTAAGAGATAAAAAATAATAGTGGGCGCACCCCGATTTTCTATCATTTATTATACTATTACTTAGTACTTACATAGCGTCGAATTTTACCGTTTTCATAAAAAAAACATACATGTTTGTATATAAAATTTATAATTCCATAAAAAAATATATTTTAATAATAAATTTGAGTTTTTCCGTTGTTTAATACTTTGTAGTGGGCGCATGGTAATGGCTCCAAAGGCGTACATGCATGCGTCCGCGGGATAAGAAACTCACCCTCATCCATACTAATATCAAATAAAATTCAGAAATATTGTTTAATAAAAGATTTAAAACGAAAATATTATCTGAAATAAAATAAAGTTCAAAATAATGTTGGTTTTTCTAATGTAGAATTATGTCTACATAAAAATTAATACCTATTTTATTTTTCCAGGTAAGAGCTTTAAGATTATATAAAAGAAAATTTGATATTAGACTGATTGTGTTACTAATTGTGACACGTGTTCAAGAGTCTGTTTGATCAGCACCTTCGGAGTGCCATTTATAAAATAAACAAAATTTTCAATTATCTGCAATCTTGTACACTACAAAATAATTATTTGAATTTCCCTTTTTTGCGTCGATCTAAGTACAAACGCTATTTTTTGTATATTAACACTTTTATTTTTTAGTGTTTGGAGAAGTGACTCTAGTCTGTTTGGAGACTGTCAAGTTTGTAGAAGTGACTAAAATCATTTTTACAAAAAAATAAAACCACCAAAAGCTGACTAAGTATTCTTGGATCACACGCAAAACCTTAATCGGTAAATAGATTTAAGCAACGTTTGTCATTCAAAATGAGTGCAACCAGATATACGGATGTTAATATGTTTTTGCTAGTTGCTAGAATCGCTGTAATAATCCTAAATAATATACCTAATCGAAGATACGATTTTGCACCTTTGGTAGAACCATGTACTGGAATACTTTAACACCGAATATATATATATATATTAATACGTATACATATTTACCATGTTAGCTCCTAATGTGGAGTATATATATACTCCTAATAGAGTTTATCTCAACAGAAGTGTTTTTTACGAGAACTTCTTGTTACCTAGTTGCTCAACCTCTCATTTCTCCAAAGATAACAGAAATAGAAAGATAGAACTAGGAGAGAACTAGTGGTCAGCTCTTGCTACACCATTTTTTAGGTATAGAGTGGGTGAGAAGTGGGAATTCGAGACATCACATACATTCATACCTTTGAACAAAAATACATAAATCGATTAAAAATAATAATTTATAAAACTCTTTGCACTAGGATTCGAACCCGTGACTTCCGTAATCAACGACAACGATGTTGACCACTCATCCAGGGAGACGGCATCGAGTATATCTACTGTAAATTAAAAATATGGATTGTAGGAGGAAAAGTTTATCAAAATTTAAGCAACAATTCTAAGATTTGAAAATAGTTAAGTATAATTGAAATGTAAATCTCCTCATTTTGTATATACGTTGATATCACGAACAATTGCTATTATGTGTAAAATGCACGTAAACAACATTAATTTTGTTCGAATGGCATTAAGTAAATCAATAACAGTTTCTAAGTTCTACTTAATTTTTTTATCAATATTTTACAAATTCACAGCTATAATGTTTTCGAAAAACCATAGTACAATTAATACACATTGTGGTGATATGATTATTTCGTAGAAGTTTGGGCACCAATTTAAAGAGAATCTTTACAAATAACGTCACAAACCGTATTTAGAAAAATGAATTAAATCTTTTTGTTGTAAATGTATTTATAAACTTATTTAACTAAATAGAATCATCGTTTACTTCTATCAATGAAAATAAATCGATTTTTGGTTGTTAATCCACAACGTAGGTAATCTTTACTTAGCATGATTACAACCAGTATTTGTTTATATCGCTATATTGGAAATTCATTTTCGTCATATTGGTCGTGGATATACATAGTTTAACAAATAATAAACGAATGTATATTGTTTTAAATATAAAATAGGCATTTATTTTAATACTTCCTATCAGTGGCGGATTATCCTATAAGCGCATGAGGCGCTCGCTTGGGGCCTCTGAATCTTAGGGGCCTCAAAAATAGTTTATATTTTTTTTTTTTTTTTTTAAATTCCCTAGGGTACTCAACGTTGTACCCACCACCACCCGCTACGGCTTCACACTCTTTATATAGGGTGTATTCCGTAGCGTAACAACGTTAGTCGTGTTCAAAATATTGCCAGAAATGTCCCGAGAAGAAATTCCTCAAGACTTGGTTGCATGCACTACAGTGTGCAGAAATAAAAATTTAATAATAAATGCATTTGAAAATGTTAGGTTTTATCTATTTAACTCAACTCTTTTTCCAAAAGACGCGGAGAATTCTTTAAATGCCCTATAATTTGCCTTAGATGCAACCAAGTCGGCATGACCGACGGGGCCGACAGATCCGACAGATAGTCGTATCGTCTTGAGCAATTTTTCCCGTTCATTATTTAAATCTGGACATTCCCAGAGGATGTGATCAGCATCCTGAATCATATATCCGCATTTACATTTAGGACTATTTACTAACCGGCCAAGCTGGAAGAGCTTGGCAGCGAAGTAACCGTGGCCAGTTATGAATTGGCTGGTCCAGAAATTAGGAGTCAGGACTTTGGTTATCTCCATTCGCCATTTAACATTCGGAAAGAATTTAAAAGTTTGCCTCCCCTTTGAAGATTTCTCCCATCGAGCCTGCCAAACTTTCATTGCAGCTTCTATCGCCACACTGCGCGCTGCAATTCTATGAGCTTTAGAATTGTAAGGGTCTGGTCGAGGAGGAGGCAGTAACTGAATTTCTCCCACCTGGGACTCGACACCTTTGTACAGCATTACTGTTGCGCCTCTAACTTGAATGTGCAGGTCCAACGGAAGTATACCAGCCAAGACAGGCAATGCATCCGTAGACGAGGATCTGTATGCTTTGGTTAGGGCTATCAACGCACTGCGTTGTCCACTTAGAAGGATTTTCTGTATCAAAAGAACGGTGCATCGTTTGTACCATGTGCTGGCGGCGTAGCTAGCAATCCCCATGTATATGGCATCGTAAGCGATTTTAAGGGCACTAGATCTTAAGCCCCAATTTTTACCTGCTAGGCGTGAGATTGAATAGAAGGCAGAAGTAGCCTTGCTCACTGATGTCTTGGCATGGTATGAAAAAGAAAGTCTGTCGTCTAGAATAAGACCAAGGTAAGTGACCTTTTCAGAAACTTTAACCGTCGTAGTTCCCATGCGTATAGTGGGACGTCTTTGTCTACTTAGGCCGACACCACCCTTGAGAAATATAGCTTCAGTCTTTTTGGGAGCGAAGGACAGTTTGTTGGCGTCGCCCCAAGCTAGGATTGATGAAAGCGCCTCTTTTGATGTTTTTTCTATACCCGCGCGACTATTTGCACTTACTAAAAGTAAGGCATCGTCTGCGTAGGCAAAAATACTGCAGTCAGGTGGAAGAGAGATGGACAGAATATCATCAAATAAAATGTTCCACAGCAAGGGACCAAGAACGGAACCCTGTGGACAGCCCATTGTGGTGTTTCGTTTTACAATCTGTTGTCCATTTTCATATAGAATCGATCTGCCATTGAAGTAGCTTTGGATTAAGGCATAGACATTTCCAGGTATTTTTCTCAGTCTAAGTTTGTGCAATATAAGTGGCCAAGAAGCATTGTCGAACGCTCCGGCAATATCCAAAAATATTCCCAAAACATATTTGTTAGGGGAGGATTCCGAAGTGGAAAGTACTGTGGAAATTGCATCTTCAGTATTCTTGCCTGGTCTGAAACCAAATTGGTTATTAGATAGTGGTGCTATTTCAGCCAGATGAGCTTCAATCCTAGAGCACATGAGCCGTTCCAACACTTTCCCAAGAGCCGGCAGAAGCGTAAGGGGCCGATAAGCTTTAGGGTCTGATGGAGACCGGCTACCGGTTTTTGGAATGACTATAAGTGTCCCTGTTTTCCAACAATCGGGAAATATGCCGCTAGTGAAGCATTGACATAATATTTTTGTTATTTCTGGAGCGGCAAGAACCCAGGATCGTCTGACAAGAGTATTATCGATACAGTCTGGACCCGGAGCTTTGTTACATTTTAATGAGAATATAATTTTACTGATTTCTTGCTCAGAAGGCAGTGGTGAGTGAGCAGTGTCAAGTGGAAAAGTAGCCAAGTAGCGGGCTTGTCTGAGGCGATCATCATCTAACAATGGATTGTCCTGTGGAATAAGCGCATTCAGCAGCACTTCTGTTGTTTCTGATTGGGTGCTGGTAAAACCATTTCCATGAGGTCGTTCAATGCCACAAATAATTTTATTTTGTCTGGAATTATTCTTTATTGCCCGATACGGAGGACCCCAAGGATTCCAGCCCCCCAAGGAAGAGACAAAAGTTCGCCAGTGGTCTGATTTAGCCCTAAGTATCGCGTTCCGATATTTGCATCGAGCTGATCGATGCCTAGCTTCCAGTAGTTCAATGATGGCCGGTGGCTTTGCAGTCCGGCGAGCATTTTGAAGTGACCTCATAGCTCTTTTGAAGAGTGCCCTCAAATCAGAGACGGCCTGGGTCCACCAGGGAGATTGCTTCTGATTTCTCGGCTTACAGCGGCTTATAGTGCGCTCAGCTGTATTAATTATATCTTCCGTTAGCCTTGAAGCAGCCAACTGCAGGTCCGATACGGGATTCCTAGCTGCCCGGTCAAGCTTTTTGATCAGCGCGTTATCAAATTCTTCCCATTTATCATGTCGCGTTCGAAACCTTTTCAATATACCTGGTGAAGAAATGTTTAGGACAACTATTCCAAGGTTCTGTCGCAGCTCAAATGTTATAAGTCGGTGATCACTGATAGAAGCATCTTCATGAACTCGCCAGCCACTGACTTGAAAACACGTTGCTTCTGTAGCGAGTGTAATGTCAATGTAGGATTTTCCCATTGAATTCATAAATGTGGGTGGGCTCTCAGGATTGTTAACAACAATCAGGCTATGATGTGATATGAACTCTTCAATGACAGAACCGTCGCTAGTTGCGTGGTTTATAGGGGCCCATAAAGGGGACTGTGCATTGGCATCAGCTCCAATGATGACATATCTGCCCGCGAGAGAGCCAAGAACCGAGTCTAACAGCCGTACTATGTGGTCTGTTGAGCTTTCATAATTAAAATATACAGAGATCACCACAACTGTGGCACCTCCAGGAATGGAGATCTCAGCGCAGGCGATATATTCAGATGAGAGATGAGATAAGTGCAATACTCCAATCTCAGAGTTGGCTACGTAAATACAAGCCTTAGATGCCGGGCTGTCGTGGATCACGCGACCATCCTCAAAACCCATTCTTGGGCTCCAACGGTACGGCTCCTGAACCAATGCCACGTCAAGTTCACCTGCCTGCATAATATTTGCCAGCTCAAGGGTGGTTGCTCGACCTCTTCCCACATTCAATTGGGCGAACTTTATCACCGCGCCGCCGAATAGTCAACCTTCGCTTGTTCCCTGAGTTCTGCATGTTGCCGTGCAGGGCAGTCAGCACTATGAGTTGGATGATTGTGTGGTTTTTTGTATTTGAAGCATGCCGCACATTTAGGAGGATCAGCTTTTTTTGGACAATCTGCCTTGTCATGCCCAGTAGCAGTGCAATGGGCACATACCCTATCTTTGGCAGAGCAAAATTTCGCCATGTGACCATATAGATGGCATTTGCTGCATTTGATAACGCCTAAGAAGTCATGGAGGTAGTATGACTCCCATCCCAGGAAAAGACGGTCATCATGGATAAGAGCCTCACGGATAGCAGCAGGTACGTATACCACGTAATGACATTTTCCCGACTCGCGTGGGCCAGCTTTATGGCTAATTTTAATTAAGTCTTTGCCGTCAGAATCTCCAAGACCTGTTCTTTCCTTGGTAGAGTCATGAATAGCCTCCTGAATTTGGTGCTCATTCATGTGGCTGGGCAGATTGAAAATGATCACACGAGGAAGTTTTCTTCCCGCTATCTCTGCACGAAGCCCAAGGTCTGATAAGCCCGGGGCGTTTAGGAGTAGCTTTGCTTCCTCGTCAGTTTTTGGATGGACAATTACTCCACCATTGCGAATTGCGCGTACTCCGGTTATTTGAATACCCAATGCGCCTGGAGATATTGCAGATTTTAATGATTGTTTGGTTTTGTCCGAAATTTTTTCTTCGCCGGTTGGGAAGAATAGAACTCCGGGGCGCGGGGCAGTTGCGGGAAGACTAGGAAAGGCCGTCTGCTGGCGAGTAATGGATTTGTTTTCATGCCGTCGCCCAACTACAGTCGTCCACGGTAGAGTCATATCCTTTGCAGGGGCAATGTTGGCTTTTTCAGTTGCCCGGTTATTTTTGGCGTACTTGTCCTTTTCTTCAATTATTCCTTCCAATTTAGCTAGCTGTATCGCCATCTTTGCGGCTTCATGGCTTATTTCAGACAAGATTGGATTTATTATTTCTGACATTTCTTTTTTGGTCTGAGATTTGAGTGCACAATGAATGTCGTTTGTCATTCGCCTGATTTCATTAATGAAAGTTGAAGATGACAGGTTTGAGCTTAATGCTTCTGGTTCTTTTGAGTTTGTGCCTTGAGGTGAGACATCACAGATTTCTTTTTGGCAAACCTCCTGAGTAGACCGAGTTGTAATACTACTAATAACTCGGTCCGCCATTTTTGAACTGTTTTTAATTTACATCAAGAGTTAAATTGGTTGAAAGAAGAAGAAAAAAAAAAAAAACACACACACACAAAAACAGACTTAATGTTTTAAACTTGTTGTGC